>CAXAMN010022695.1:646825-671788 GCA_963970005.1 Durusdinium trenchii | reverse complement strand
CCTAAAGCAAAGCCTGGAGAAGGCAAGCCTGAAGTAGATTTTTAGATTCCTGAAAGAAGGCCACACTTGTGACTACAGCAGACCAGCCTGGAGAAGGCAAAGCTGTGGGGTAACAGACCCTGCACAGACCTCAAGAATTTTTGAAAGAAAAAACAATAAATTCAATATGAACATATGAAATATATTTTTGAAATATTGTAATTATAGGAGCTATGTATCGAATTTATATATATTTAATATTTTATATATATATTTAATATTTTAATGTTGTAAAAAAAAATATTTATTTAAATGGGAATATATTTTTATATAGATTTCTAATTTATATTGATATGTTTAGGGTTAGTTATTTTAGGGTTTAGGGTTAATTATTTTAGGGTCTAGGGTTGAGGATTTAACGTTTTCAGCCTGGAGAAGGCCTGAGGGAATCTGGTGAAAAGCACTCTTTCCACATGCATTAAAAACAAAAGTTTAAAATTTAAACTTTTAAACTTTTGGTTCCTTATTAAATTAATAAAGAAAAAAGTATTAAAAGTTTAAAAGTTTAAATTTTAAACTTTTGGGCCTGGAGAAGGCTACTTTTGGGGGGACCACCACAAACAATTTGCAACTTCATTTCTTGGCTCAAAGGAAGCACAAGCTTTCATAGAACAAGACAAGCAAAAGCATTAAACAAACACAGCAATAGCAGCAGGTAAACCACACACCACTAGGTTTTTAGACAATGCCTCCTGCCATGAAGAGGCCAGCTGCCCATGGCCTTGTCAAGGAAGAAGTTGTGAGCCCAGATGCAAAAAGGCAGCCTGGAGAAGGCATCCCTGAAAGGAGCCCAGCTTCACAGCCTGGAGAAGGTGAAGGGGATTTGATGACAACCCCTAAAGCAAAGGCAAAGGCCTCCCCCAAGGCCAAGGCATCACCATTGAAAGTGAAGTTGTCACCAAAGGTGCTAGCCAAAGTGAAAGCCAAAGCCAAGGCAAAACCCAAGGCTCAGCCTGAGGAAGGCACATTTCCACCTGTTCCCAAACAAGCTTGGATGGATGTTCGCTACCAGCTAGCATGCCTGGAGAAGGCAGGAAACAGCAGCCTGAAGAAGAGCTTCCAGACTTGCCAGAGCCAACAAGCCAAAAGGCGATGGTACTATAACATCTTCTTGTTGGACCCAGCCATTTCCAAGAAGGAGGTCCACAAGGAGAGCCTGGAGAAGGCATCGACAGAAAACACTGTATCCAGGGGATGGATTACCAAGTGGAAGGTTGGTGAGCTTGAGGGAGCCAACCCTCAAGCTCCTGACTTTGAGGAGCTTTGTGATGGAGCTGTGGAGGGGTTGGAATGGAAAGAGCACCCAAACCAATCCTGGAGAAGGAAGGGTGTCAAGCTCTATTGGTATGAGGGCCAAGGCATGGAAGTGGAGAAGGTTAAGAACCAGTCCCTCACCAAGTCCAAGCAGAGTGTGGAGCTTGATGCAGACCACTTTGCAGAGGTGGAAAGCAGGCTTGCCCTTCAGCCTGGAGAAGGCAAATTGATGCTGGGCAATAGGAGCTCTGGTTCCAGGGGATCTGGAGATCCACCCAACCCAAAGCCAGAAGATGACCCCCCCACCCACACCAGAGGAACTTGAGGCTGAAGCCTACAAGAAGGCTGTAGGCAGCCTGAAGAAGGCCATCCAGGCTTTGAGCAGCTCCCTGGACAAGGGAGCTGTCTTGAAAGAAAGCCTGGCATCTTTGCCCAATGTGTCTGATGCCACAGTCCAAACACATCTGGCTTGCTTGGATGCAGGCCTGAAGAAATATGGGCAGGCTAAGGCTGCCTGGTTGCAGAAACTGGGGGCCTACCCTTCACAGGCAAAGCCTGGAGAAGGCTCATCTGCTGTGGCACAGCTGGGGGAGCAAAAAGCTTTGTGTGAGGCTGACTTGAAGGCTTTGAACAAGTCATGGGCACCCCTCAAGCTTTGGGCAAGGAATGAAGGGATTTGAAAAGCCTGAAGAAGGCAGATTTTGCAGCAAGTTTTGAAGGAAGCCTGCAGAAGGTAGGGCAGCTGCTGAGACAGAGCTTTGGAGCGCTTGGAAAAAAGGTCGCCCAAGCAAGTGTGTGTGTGTGAGGGCCACCTGGCAAAGGCACATGTTGCTCCCTGCAGCCATTTTTCACTCAAACATGTTTCCAGTTTTGAAGCTAATTCATTGTCTAATTTTGGTTTCTAGCCTGGGGAAGGTATTGGCCAGCCCCAAAAGGTTAAAGCTTTGCATTAATGAAGCATTGCCTAGCTCTGCAAAGCCTGGTGAAAGCAATCAAGAAGAAATTGATGGGTTTGGATCCCATTTGATGAGCTTAGCCATCAAAAATATAATTTCTGCCACTGAGGCCAGCTCCCTCATC
Organism: Durusdinium trenchii; assembly: GCA_963970005.1. Classification (NCBI taxonomy): domain Eukaryota; class Dinophyceae; order Suessiales; family Symbiodiniaceae; genus Durusdinium; species Durusdinium trenchii. The sequence continues at coordinate 669,415 of CAXAMN010022695.1, read as the reverse complement.
AACAAAGGGAGAAGGGCAGGGCTCAAGATCAAGGGACCTTTTCAGCCTGCAGAAGGCAACCACAGGAAAAGAAAAATATTTGGCTTTGAAGAGAAAACCGACAAGAAAGAGCCAGGGGATGGCACCTCTTCAAGAGCATTGACCAGGTGGCTGGCCAGACAAAACAATTGGACTGCTTTGTATTGGGCAGACATTCCCTTCTGGAACCCATCCACAAAGAAAAGGATTGTGTTTTCACACCCATTCCTGTTGCCACATGAGTGGCTGGACATGTACCTCTTGCAGGCAGGGGCCTTCCAAGAAGGCCAGCCTGAAGAAGGCAGCTTCTTTCATAAGGAATTGAAGAAGGGATGCAGGGCATGGGGGCAGCCTGGAGAAGGCATGTTTCCGCTTGGTTTGCATGGAGATGGTGTTCCATACCAAGGGAGGATGAACCAATCCACTTTGGATTATGTAACCATCAACTTCCCAGGGTCGAAGTTGCTGAGCCACAAGAGGTTTTTGGTGACCTGTGTGGATTCCAAGTGGTCCTTGGGACATGAAACCTGGCAAGCCATCTGGCAAGTCATTGCATGGAGCTTCCAGCAGCTTGGAGAAGGCAGGGCAGCTTGTAGAAGACATGATGGCAAAAGCCTGGAGAAGGCCAGGCTTAAAATGGCTGGAAAAAGCCTGCAGAAGGCATGCTTGGTACAAATGAGAGGTGATTGGGATTGGAATGTCAAAGTCTTTGGAGCCCCCCACATTCAACACAAAGCTGGGAATGTGTTGGATGTGCAATTGCAAGCCAGGAGATTGGCACGCCATGAGCCAAGAGGACAGAAGGAGATACTGCCTGGGGAAGGCAGACTGGCTGGCCAACCTTGCTGCAAGGGAGAAGCCAGCCATGCAGCTTTTCAATTTGAAAGGTGTGTCCAATCAAACCATGTTCCCGGATTGGATGCATGCTGTGGATGAGGGCATAGCAGCTTCAGTGGTTGGCCAATGCCTGAAAGAGTTTGAAAGCCACTGTGCTGGCTCCAACAAAGACGAAAGATTGAATGCACTGTGGGGATTCATCAAAGACCTTTACCAAAAGAACAACACAGATCATGACAAAAGGCTTTGGAAACTCACATCCAAAGATTTTGTCAAGACTAGCACTGTGCCACCAGAGCTGGATGCTAAAGCAGCTCAAGTTAAAGGGCTCTGCCCTTTGCTGCACCACCTGGCACAAAGGCTTCTGCCTGGAGAAGGCACACCGCACCAGAGAGCTGTCAAAAAACTTGCAAAACTTTGCAGCTCAATGTATACCAGCCTGGAGAAGGCAGATCTAGCACAGCTAGTAAGACATGGCCGCTTGCTGAAACAGCAATGGATGGCTTTGGAAACAGAAGCCCAGGCTCAGGATGATTTTGTCAATTTCCATAGCAAGCCAAAATGGCATTTCTTCGACCACCTGCTGGACCAGGTGCAGGAAGGTCTTCATCCTAAGTCAACTTGGTGCTACCAGGATGAGACCTTTGGCCATCTTCTCCAAGGCTTTGGCCAAAGGAGAGGGGGAAAGAGGAACCCCAGCAGCCATGCCAACAAAGTTCTGCTGGCTTGGATGGCTGAAGAAGAGTTCCCCAGCTTCTTCAAGGCCTCAGCCTGAAGAAGGCAAGAGCTCCCACCAGGCAGCAGCCTGGAGAAGGCATCTGCAAGCTGGCAAAGGACCAGACAGTTTCACTCAACAGCTAGAATTTTGGACAAAAAAAAGCCTGCTTGCTGGCTTGCTTGCTGTTGAAATTGAGAAGATATATAGATATATATATATATAATATATATATATATATAGTTAATATGCATCTTCCCATGCTGAAGTCTAGAAGCTTCAAAATGAAGCTTCCAGAATGAGCTTCTGGACTTCCAAGAAGCTACTTCTGGAAGCTTCAAAACAAGACTTCTCAGAGAAAAACTTAATTTTTTCTAGAAGCTTCGAAACAGAGCTGCCAGCCTCATTTTGAAGCTTCTCAAAATCGAGCTTCTCAAATGAAGCTTCTCGGCTCTTCAGGGCAAAAAGATCTTCCTCGAGCAGCTGTGAATCCTCCCATACGCCAGCCTCAACCATGACCTGGGAATCTGAGAGCAGCTGTGAGTCGAACTCACGCGGTTGGGAATCATCAAGTTCTGTAGGTGCAAGAACTTCGGATACCTCACTAAGCTGCCGCTCAACCATCTCATCAAACCAGCTATCATCTCCCTCGTCTTCTTCCTCTGCATCAGATCCGAAAATAGCATGTCCCTCATCCTGCTCATCCTCCTCCTCTTCAATCCCGTTGCGATTACAGGACTGCAGGGGGGTCACATTGCAGGAACCATGCATCATCAATGCGTGCATGCGTGATCTTCATTTGTTAAACGAACATTTCATATATCTAGATATCTGTCTAAATTAACTTAAAGGATGGCTGCTGAACGTATAAACGCGAAGCACTATCAGGTTTACTGCGTGTACTCATGCACCTGGCTCACAGTTACAATTTTAAATTCCCATCATATGCATTATGCGCGCGTAAAGTCGTGTTGAAGGGGTACCACCATACTTTGCAGACATTCGATCCAAAGACAATCTTTGACAATCCCCACACATGCATGCATGTGTTCAATTGGGTATGATATTTCCACTCTTAACTCACATGTACAAAGAGAGTCTCGGAAATACAGCGTGCAAATGCAAGTATCGTCGACAAAACTTGGAAAGCACAATTATTGCTAAATCTATTTTAATTTGCTTGGGCCCCATTTGTCATCAAAGCCTTTACTAGAAAAACCTGGATCATTTGCAGCCCAAGCGAGCCTCGATGGTGGGGTCAAGAATTCGCTGAAGCTTCAGGAAATGCAGATCCTGGATGCAGGTAAGCCCCCACATGCATAGATCGGTCGACCAGCACACTAGCATGCCCCAAAAAGAAAACTATATGAATGCAAACATGCACTCAAGGTGAAAAGGCCCAAGTACAACTGCATTGGGGATTGACTGCAAAGACTCCAAGGACATCCTCAAACATTTAACAAAAATCATATTTGGTTTTCTACAACGAGTAGCCGCACTGCCCAGACGTTTGTGAGTCTTCATCTTGACGAAGCTGAGCATGCTTTTGCACACCCATGCGTCGAGTTTGATCTTGTCTTTTTGCAACACAAGGCTCATCTTGGTTCTGAACAACTTGATCCTAAGTGTTGGCAAGCAGTGGGGGACTATCACATCAACCTCCTGTCATCAATGCCGTAAACAAACTGTTCCTATGTTGTTTGTTGATGTTTTTGTTTGACAAAAAAAGTGTCATGTACTGGCCATGCATGCATGAATTTAATCCCACAATTGACAGGATGTAGGCTAGGCTCTCGCGGGCCAGGTCGTTGACATAGGGAACCGGATGGTTTGCATGCTGCGCCATGCGTTGAAGAAGAGGGATCAAGACAAACTGGTCATGGACAGCATCCTTGATGGTAGACTTGACCGCTGGAACTTCCTTTCCGGATTCCACCAAGTGTGATTCGAACATCCTATCGTTTTTGACCACGGCGTGACGGACAGCCGGCTCTTGCTTCCACTCCCTGTGAACGCGTCCAGCATCGCAGGAGGGGCCCTTCAAAGCTTTCCGTGGCATGGCGAAACGATCCAGGCAGGGCCGGGCTGATCAGATTGAACACGGATAATCAAGCCAAAAGCTGTGAGGGCACACATGCAGGCCAATCAGAGTGATCAATGCACGCATGCAACTCACATGCATCCCGGCAACGCATGCAAAAAAAAATCCAATCCAAGACCGGATCCAAAAGGTCCGTCCATCATGAGCTTTGAAGACCTATACCCCCAACTTCACTTCAACTTTTGCTTGAACCACTGCCCGCCCAATCCGCAGGTGGAGGTAGCTGAGTTCGTGGCTCACTCTGGCTTGAAGCAGCCAAAAAGGGCCACGCATGGGAGCTTGTGGCCGGGCGTGGTTGTGTTAGTTCTATGGAACCTCAACATGTAGGCCTGCGCATGCAGGATAGGTGATGCATGCAGGATGGTTCTCACGTGTGTGATGCTCAGGAAGTTTGGGTGATGCCATGATGGTCTCAACCAGGCTTGTTGATTCCCCTGGGACATCCCATAATCTTCTATCGGTTGGTTCGCATGTGTACATGCGCCCAAGGATCTCCCCTGGCAAGAGGCCCCGGAAGCCAAAATGGCTTCTGTACGAACACACACCTGAGCAGCACAGGGCGGAGGAGGGAAAACCCGGTTTTTCATTTGGTCTTAGCACATCTCCTTGATTTTCAGGTCATCGTGAAAATAACCTGGATTTCATCATACAACCTTTGTTTTGCTCTCACAGCAAGCTGATGGTAGTACTAGCTATAGTATAGTACACGTGTTTTTTTTGTGGGTTCACCGATCGTTCTTTTCCACATAACACGATATGGCAGCTCCCGTAGATGATGTCAACTCAACAGATCAAGCACTCGAAAACGGAGGAACAAAAAAGAAGAACCTGCGCCGGAGACTGGAAACAGCACCATGTTGATTCACTGTTGTTTACCGCCGAGCACATCAAGTCCAGTGATGTCCAGTGGCTTCAATCAAGCACCAACAGGGCCCAGCCGCCTGTGACAAGGGTCTTGTGCCGAGCCTGCACATGACATCGCGGCTTCGTTGGCACACCAACAAGAAGGCAGAACAGCCAGCCCAGAAGTTGCTCACCCTTGACCTAAAACCATCTAACATCTAAGCGTCTGAACAACTAGCTTTGACCTAGTGAAACATACATGTTGTCTGAAACCTCACTGTTAAAAAAAGGCAGTGCTTATGGGCCTTCTCAAGGGCAGTTTCCCCAGTCCCTGCAACACAAAGGGAAGTGGGATGTACAAATCACCCTGCCCAACATGAAATGAGTCGAACAATGTCGAACAAACCAAACCAAATGTAGTCCGTGCTGGAAGACAAGTGAATTAGGGTCTTCCAGCATCAGCATATATATATATATACACCCATATTATCAGCATATACCCTGTTAATAGTGTTTTGCCGAGGCATCTGGGAGCGAGATGCATGAGGGAAGTTCTTTGAAGTTCATATCATTTGCACCTGCTCTACCAGCACCAAGAGCTAGTGTTGTGTGTTGTGTTGTCATTATCCGTGTCATTCATCGTTGCCTGTTGTCGTGAGTGTCCTTGAATATCGTCAAGTCTTAAGCTCCGTGTTGTCACCAAGTGCCAAGTGTGGTCTTGCTTGTTGTCAGTTGTTGTTGTTGTTGTTGGTGGTTGTTGTTGTCTGTTGTCTGTTGTTGTTGTGGTGGTGTATCGTCAGTCGTGTGTACTGCGGTTAAGCTACGCATGTTTGGTGTTGTCACAATGTGTGGTGCCTGTGTCATTGTTTGTTGTCAGTTGTCGTGCGTCACTGCACTGGGCACGCACTGGGTTGTGCGCCCTGTAGCAAAAAGTCAGGATAGGGTAGGTGGTCGACTCTAGAATTCAGCTACCCCAGTCCCCAATCCGGTGGAACGAGCCATGGATGTCACCGTTGTCCTCCTTGTCCACCCCACCATCTTTCGGCCAAGGACGCGGCTGTGGGGGGACCCTCGGGAGGCCACAAGGAAGGGCCCTGAAGCAAAGCGGCCTCGGAGGCGACGCTGACGCGACGGAAGCAACTCGGACACCGACAGTGCGACGGGACACACTCGGCCCGTGTGCGGTGGGCCTAACACATGGCCTAGCTAACGCGAGTCAGCCTCCAACTTGGCAGCGTTTGGGCCCAGTGTTCCTGTGCTGTTGAACACTGAGTTGTCTGTGAACTAGTAATAGCTGCTCCCTGTGAGAGACTTCAGGAAAATTGTATCTATATAATATAATATATGACACAATGCGTGTGTGTGTATAATAAATCCATTTATTTGAGTCACACTCTTCCCGAAGGGTTTGGCGCGCCTTCTCGCGCCAAACACAACTAGTATAATCAGTATAATACATTATAATGATTTATGATGTATGTGAGTAGGATTGTAGATTGTCCAACCATGCTGTAGAGCATCTCAATACAGTCCAAACATCTTGGTGTAGCACACTTTTGAGTCTTGGGAAATCGTAGTTGTGAACAACAAGGTCGTGTGTTCTTCTTCCTGGAAGACTAAGACCAGCAAATCAATTGCTGGAAGACTTGTGTCTGATCCAAATCCTCTTTAAACTATCAAACAATCCACCATCATGACATGACGAGTTGGCTTGGTCTTGAGTCGGTACGAACACGGGATGCAAAGAGATAGCAAAGAAGGATTTGAACATGTGTATTCCACGTGTTTTGTTTGGCACCACCCACTTATGCCTCCAATTGATGGTACTCCGCATCCTTTCGGCCGCGCGAACGATGTGCTCTTTGGCACACGTGAAACAACGCGTGGGGGTTTGAACAATCGACCCTGGTGGGACTTAAGTGGATGTCTTAGGATTTGGATGCACCTGGAAATTGAAGTTGATATACACAAAACAAAACAGACCTGACTCTACCTTTTTTTTCTCGTGTCTGTCAAGCCATACAGTAATCTGACCTTTTTTCCAGGATCATCTGACCTTTTTCCCGATGATGTACATAGTGACATAGAGTGCATCCAAAAGATTGATTGAACCAGTGATCAAGAAAGCAAAATGGGATCCACTAGGTCTCAACTGGATCCACTAGGTCTCCCATCATGCTTGTAGCTTGTGCTCCCGACCTCAACCCCCAACGACCTCCCACCAGGTCGCTCCTCCCGATCCTCGATCTTCGCCGATCTTCAGCGAAACGTCACACGGCCAAGGTGAGGACAGGTCTCTTTTCTCACACTACCCTGAGAATCCGGGCCGAACCACAGTGGAAAGGGTTTGGTGGAGGGCCCCGACCACTGTGGAAGGCTGAACGATTCTGAATCCACAAAACTTACGACGTGTCCAAATGAACTTCGCAAATTAACCTCTCTTATGAACTTCGCAAATTAACCTCTCTTTCCCTCTCGATTGTAGTGAAACTCCTTTGATCTCGTTAAATGTCTTTGATTCCTCTGTGGAAGTCCCTCAGATTATGGATTTCATGTTGATTCTTTGATCCTTTTAGCACATATACAAATCCTTGGGCATCTCCAGTTTTCAATGCCCTGCCGGGTGAAGCAAGTAAAGCTACTGCAGAATTGATGAAGACTTCAGACCTCTCTTGCAGAATCCAAAGAACGGTCTATCTACGTATAACTTTGTTCATCCTAGATGTTCTAATCTGAAATTGAAGACACTTCCTCGCTCTTCCCCCGCCAAAAGTTCCCAATCCGAACACTTTGGTTCTTAAAAACCTGCTTCTTTTTGAGATCTCTTGCTTCTTTTTCGCTGCTTCCTCGACCTCGGTGACCTCGGCCGTGCAAAAACTCGAGGATCACCCTCACCTTCCGCCCTCCGCCAGGCTGGCGCGAGCGGCAAAGAGGCCCTTCATGGTTTCCATCACTTCGCCAGAACCGTTCCCCACGACCTGGCGCTCAGCCGGGCGCTCCGGGCGCTCGACCGGGTCGACCGGCCAGGGCGACGCCATCGACACAACGAAAAGAAAAACCGGTCGGGGTGGCATGGCAGTCTCATGGGTCGTGTCTGGGAAATGAAGCAACTGGGAATCCACAGAACACGTGCGTTCTGCCATTGATATTTGCACACGTGTTTTTGTTGTGGATATCAAACAACAATGAAGAGCATGTATAGAACACGTGTTTATCGTGTTTATGTTCCCCTACGTTCCCCTTCAAACAGCAGCCAGAGGATGTCTTTGCCCGCAGTTTTGTAAGTGTTTGTCGCGGTCTGGAAGTGACCTAATGACTGCAAGTTTTTGTTAACCCTGCCAGGCTGGGGGGGTATCATCGTTTTCAGTTGATTTGCATGAAATTCACGGGCTTCCACCGCCTGATCGGAGGTCCGGCAGTCCCATGGGTCGTGTCTGGCTTTGATTCACACCAATTTGTAAATACCTGGATAATTTACATTTGAACAAATCAAAAAGCTCATCCTCTGTATCCCAATGTACCATACTCACACCATTATCCCACACCGTTTCAGCTCTTGCAGCTGGTTCACATGGTCCTGATATGTCCTGATTTTCACCGCTTCGCTCCCCCGTCCGACGCCGGCGAAGCGGCAGCCTACGGCCGTTCGTTTGGCATGGAAAAAAAGCGGGTCAAAATTCTTTTAGTTGGTGAAAGAAAGATTCAAGAGTCTACACATATCATGTACACATCATATATGCGTGTACGTATGACCCCAAAGGTTGGTTTCAACATCTCTTTTCACCCAACGAAACAAGCGGCCAACTGAACTTCAGCCATGCAGCCAGGTTCATGAGCTCTTGTAGGCTCACCTCGCCATCCTCGAGGTGTTTCTTGCCCCCAACAGAACCGGTGGCATCGGAGATCTGAGTTCGCAAAAAGCTCCAAATCCGCATGCATATTGGGATTTGTCCATAAAATCTATTGGATTTTTCATATTCAGCTTTAGAACCCTATATGTCTTTTTGTAATGAAGTGCGCTAGGCTTTTACTGAAGTAGGCCGTCTGTATGCTCTGCCACGCGCCTTAATTATTACGCGTTCCTGCGCCCGGGATCTTGCCCTCCAAAAGTTCCCCAAGACTTCAAAGTTTCAAACAGATGTTCAAGACTTTGGGGGAATCCACTTAGCCAACCAGGCTGAATCAATTGATCAAAGACTTAAGAGGTTTCCAGGAGTCATATATCGGACCAACAAAAACACCCTTACATGATTGGTGCGTCCTGCCCCTTGTCCAGGAGCTCCGAGAAATATAAGGCGTCTTTCACCTGCGAGCGCCCCAGCGAGCTCATGAGCTACACCAAAAACCAATCCACCGACCCCACCCCCAACAGTGTTTGATGAGACTCTTTAGGTCCGGCCCCCAACACCAAAGACCACAAGGATATCAAATCATATCAAATCCATTGGAGAATGACCCGACTCAACTCCTAAGTAATTGCCCCCTCCGCTTTGGAGTCATGTTTCTTGACCCAGAAAGAGTTGGTGGAACAGTTCGCTGGGGGGCCAGCCATGCGAGGCACTGAGCTACAGCTCCGAGACCTCGTATACGAAACTCGGCGCGGCTCCTTCATCCCCTGCATGGCATGGTTTGGGATGGTGAAACATCACCACGGGGCCCCTGATTTTCACCATATTTAAACCATTCATCCCTGGGGTTGTAGCATGCCTTCTAGCTCAATTGAACGTTCTGTTGGGAAATAAACCAAATCTGGACCAGGGGCCCATGCGTGTTGCTTTTGAACCAGGGACCCAACTTGTTTTCCGATATCCCCAAAAGTCAGGCCAAGGACCGGACTCCGAGCAACTGGATATACATATATATATATATATAGAGCCATAGCTATGACATAACTTTCTGCCTGTGGAGGTAGGGGACTTGTATTCTGTATTCCACTGATATCGGAAATCATTCTTCTTGGGCAGCAGTGCGTGCGGATTTGGCACGGTCCACTGGCTTTTCGACCAACCATCTCTGGCGTCTCCAACCGCATCCCCGGAAGGTCTTGGGATTTTTTTTAAGGCCCCAGCTAAAAACCATCTTTCTAGATGCAGCTGTGATTCATCCAGCTCCCCATATGATGGAGACATAACACCATTCTGGAAGGATCAATCAACACTCCACCAACCTCCCAAGCATCGGAGTCCATGCATCCGCCAGGAGCTGCATCACCCGCGCCCTTTGGATAATTACTCTCCGGCTCGGGGACACGGGTGAACCACCGCGACGGGATCGCATCGGCTCCGGCACGGGGCACCTCTAAGTTACCTTGTTGCACCATCTCTTTGATCGAAAGAGCACCTGGCTGGGCGTTTGCCCACGTGGTGATCAATGGTGCATCCATCATAGATCACATACGTAGATCAGCTATGCAAGCGGCCTGCAATATGAGTAAACTTGCGTTTTCATTTCAGCATATCCTCCTTCAGTATTGCTCAATGGACAAGTCATCCACCATCTAGATCTGGAATTCCAACACGACCGTCCACAGGTCATTCTTGCGCGGCAAAATGCGGCAAACCATTTCGTCCATCAACGTTTGACCACGTGGCCGCAAAGCAAAACAGATGGGGACAGTCTTTCTATCGGTCCTGCGGACAGTGTATCATCCAAACTTTTCAGCTTAAATATCAGCCGCACGTCAAATCCCAGCATATAAGAAGCGTGTACCGTCGTGCCAGAGTCTCACGCAGTAGTTGCAACTTCCTGCTGTGTATACTTGGGTTCGGGAGGGACGCCTTCCATGACAATGCCTTGTTTCAAACACAGTAGTGCAGAATCAAGCTAGACATAGAATTACCGTAGATACCCATGGAATATTATAGACTTGGCACCAAAGACGACTACAGACCGCACCTACCCTTCCCCCTAGCAAAGAACCGCGCGTGGCGAAACGCTTCGCCGCCGCAGCCGACGCCCCAAACGGGCCGTCGTCGTCTTCGTCCAGCACGTCGAAGATCTTCTTCATCTCTGCGACGTTGATACCCACCTCAGACTGAGGGATTCCTCGCCAAGCTGCAGAGCTGGTGGGGACGGGGAGGGGCTTTTTAAAGGGGGAGAATGATAGCCTGAGGACGGGAATCGGGAAGTATTCTTTTTAATTGTCATATCAATGCACCAAAGATGGCGGACCAGCACTGTTTCTTGTGGTAGGATTCTATGTTGTTCGATGCATGCTTTGGGAACTAAGTATGTTTCACTACACTTGAGCTCCCAAAATGCATCAAGTAAATGCTTTACCTCCCAAATCTACAACCTGGCCCGAAGCTGCATCTGAGCGTCTTCAGGGTTCTCTCTACCAGCCTCAGTTGGCCAAAGACGCCACGCTCTCAGGTGGCGAAATCTGCACCTTCTCGGTCTACCGTGCCGCCCAAAAAACATTCAGGTTTGTGGCCGAACAGCAAACATGACAGGCACAGGGTCAGAAAAAAAACACGTCAGGCACAGGCTCGAAACCCTTCGTCAACATCAGCATCACCCGAACTGGCCTGCCACCATGCTGGATGAAGTTGAAACTGCTTGGAAACTTTGACCGTATATATATATATATATACATTAGAGGAATGAAACTACTACACAGGTTGATCGAGCCGTGATGAAGAATTGCATGTGCCACATCGAACAATGTGCTCGCAAAGCTTTTAGGCGCAAGCAATGCAAGACTCAACCGAGCCTTGCTCAGCCAGGTTCATTCTCCAACACGAATAGCCGTATTGCCAAACACTCAGCCTCCAAAATATCGTTTGAAGAAATGATTGAGAAACCCCTCAGCTTTGCGCCACCGGTCAAGACCCTTGGTCACATCCCGTTCGCAAGAAAGAACGCTGTCAGCTGAGTGGCGTCCAGTGTCACATTGTTTATTTCTGCTAGCCCTTATACAAACTGATTGGGATTGGCGTGTTTTGATTGTATGTTTCATTCAGACCCTATTGACAATGCAGAACTCTGGACAAACAAAGCGGGTCCCCTTCTTCCGAAGTTTTACTGTTGCTGGCTGCTCAGCTGTCTTCGGGAGGAGACAACCAAACATGACATAGTTGATAACCTTGGATCATGAACAAATATCGAATTAAATGTCATGAGTACCCAGCATGGTTCTAAGAGTTTTCAAATACACATAAAACAAGGACCCAGGCTCAAGCGGCTGCCTAGGTGGGTTTACAGACAGAATTCACCTACATTGATTGAACAAAGTCACCTCCTCACAGGTCACCGTTTCTTCCGAACCCACCGGGACGGTCCGGTTTCCCGTCCGTCCAGAAAACCGGTCCGACCCCACGCGTCTCTGGTCGATGGTGATAACCCGAGGAGCTTCCTTTTGCCTGGCCACCTCGCGAAGGATGGACATGAGGCTCTCCTGCCAAGGACATGCCGTTCTCGCGATTGGAGCAGACGGCGATGGTCGTTGAAGTGTGGATGATGCTCTTTTATTGACTCTGACATGGGACGCACCCAAAAAGTTTGCCCATGTCTAGCCGGTATACCCAGTGGACCGAAAAGTGGCCCTGGAATTCGCATCTCAAAGGTCTTAGGCATTCGCACGTTGCAAGTCAGGATCTAGCTTGGTCTTCTGCCTGTGGGTGCGCAGGGTTTGGCAGCTCCCAAGGTGAGATGGACAGTTGTTGCCGAACAACAAACACTGGATTCTGTTCCCCCAACAAAGATCTGATCTGGGGCTGGTTTTCTGCGCTTCCGTCACAAATAGCCCAGTCCAAAGCTGTATTATAAACCAGGCCAAGCCAAGTGATTCCCAAAAGAACCAATTTCTTGTGACGCGAAAAGTGCGAAACTCCCTTCCACTTCATTCTCTTGCGTTGACCAACACCTGACTGGCTTCGTGTGGCGTTCCCGCCACGTCGTCGCCGCCTGGGCCCAGAATCTTCGCAAGCAGCCCAGCACGAACTTCAAGTCGACTCAGCACGGACCGTTCGAAGGTTCCAGTCCAGTCTCGGGTTCCGAGACGGCCGAGTTGAACGGCATGTCTCGGGGAACCGCGGAACCCACCCTTCAGCCCTGCGTGGAGATCTCCAGGAAGCCACCCATGTCATCAACGCACATGTCAAGGTTGCCACATGTCACTCTCCATGTCTTTCGGGATGGATGTGGGAGAGTCCCCCGAGGTTGTGGGTCGTTGGAACAGCAACTGCCCACGTCGCCGTCGGGCGCCGCATGGTGCCCGCATGGTGCCGAGGTGCAACGCTTGATCCTGAGAGGCGATGCAAGAGGTATCCAATAGCAGCAGCACACACACAAAAGCAAGCAACGATTTAAATGATCAACCCAACATGACTGGTGCTGGATCAAGCAAGGTGGTGGATAACCCTCTGACCCACCATTACCTTTGAATTGTCAAGCAACCATCGACAACAGGTAGCAAATCTGCTGAAGAGTGGAGAGACCAAAACCCGATTCTCTATACTCTATACATGACAACTGGTTGCAGCACTCAATGTCTCCCCTCCATCGCCCTGTGAATCTATGACACCAACATCTTTATTGTGGCGGTCTATCTTCCGGGAAAACTGTTTCTCCCAAATCCATTTCTTGAAATCTCAGCCGCTCACCCCCCCAACAAAAACATAGCATCTTGATTAGTGGTCTGCAACCGTTGTTCCAAACTAACATGTCATACATTGTCATACAGTCTATACGTATCCTTTGGAGCAGGGCAACGTGATTCACAAAAAAAAACAACGGCAAGAGACACATCTCGACGGCGTGATCAGCTACACTGTCCAACTTGGTACAGTACACTGGTAGACCGGCCATAAAAACAAGATTTTTCCAGGAATCTGAGTCGGTCGTGAAAGCCTTGTGGTAAGGACTCGGGAGCTTTCGGCTTCTTGGAGAGATCCACCAGTCGGTCTTGCCGTCTAGCCTAACCCGACTGGCCATTTTAGCGAAGATGTGGCGGAGCAGCGTGGAGCAGTAGACCTGTCTATCCTATTCTTATTTTTGTTGCTGTTTCTGGTATGTTTATTTTGTGTTTTTTTGTCTGTTGTTTTTGATTCCCCTTGATTGTTCATAGGCGGGTCAAATGATCGTTTATATATAAATCATTTGTGTTTATAGAATGTGAGGGATAGGTGTTTTGGTTTGTGAAAAAAAACATCATATAGTAAGATAGAATTCTGCATCCAGAAGAGACCATTTATGAAATGAACATTGCAAATTGGGAATGTCCGTATGATGCAACATCCAAAACACCAATTCAATCTCCAGTCCAGAACGTAATCGTTATAAAATGAGAAAGCGTGTTTTGACCAGCCTCCGACACCTCGCCAACTGAATTCCTATAAAATGATATTTGTGGGTTCACCTGCTATTTACTACTGTCATTCACTCTCCAAGCTACTGAAGTTTATTAAATGACCTGTGTAAATCGATACTCCAGATCTTATAAGATCTTATAAGTAGTCATCCAAAATATCTTGCCAACATATAGACCCTTAATTATGTTTATGACATATTGGATCTGATGTTCCGACCTGTTCCAACGCGGGACCCACGGACCGGACCTTGGCCAAACCATCTTCACGAAGGTCTCCTGTGGTTGGCCGGGCGAGGAACGCCTTTTTGTTGTCGGGAGCTATTTGAGATCTGAATCTAATCAGCTAATCACAACTCGGCACCGGGAGACCACCTTATTATGTTTTTTTTTTCATGAGTCAGTGAGTCTGTATGGCATTGTGTGGGTCACTATAGACACATAAAAAGCGAGCATTCTTGACTACTGGGGATTCTTCAGCTGGTGAGTTCCCAAGGTTTCCAGGTTCCCACTGTAGCTGTAGCTCCTGATCAACCTCGCGCTCAGACTCGTGCAGCTTATGTTTGACCTGCCGAGGTTTTCCGCATGGCGTGCGCGGCCATGTCGGTGGGGCCTGGTGGGTTAGAACACTATACGAGCTGCAGGGAGGACAAACAATGACCTGAACTCACTGGCTCCTGATTCATCACATATCACAGCCAAACACCATCACTACACCCGGCTTCCAAGACCCACGTGTGACATCTGAAAGTGCACCTTGCCGAGAAAAGTCACTTCCGCCGCCTCCTCCAGTGGTTTTCAGATTCGGTGAGTGCCACTGGTGAGTGAAGCACGACGGTCCCCTCCCGAACCGCTCCCGAAGCTACGGCGGTCTTGGGGGACAAAAAGAACCCGCCTCACCGGCGGAAGCGCCTCACCCGCGAGAAGCCCTGTCATCTCCCCAACCTGGAAGTTTTCCGAAAGCCCCGTAGTTCACCCATCCCGGGAACGTGCACGTGGCGAACCGGTGGCATTTGGGCGGCACGAACGTGCTGCGTCGCGGCCACGGACGGTGGGTGTTCACCGGCCTCGGAGCTGCAGATTCTGGAGATCATCTTCTCCCTGGCGCGCTTCGATTCCGTTGTGCACGGGTCCAATTCAGGTGGAGGGAAATCATGGCTTCGATTCGGTGGCCCCGTCTGCCAACGTTGCGTGTGACCAACGAGGCAGCTCTGAGAGTCTGTGCATGACAGGCGTACTTGCAATACTAGCCATGTACTATTGGTTGTGGCATTATCAATGTAGGATAATGCAGGTCTGGCCACAAGCCAATTCAGCTCTACACGCAACAACTCACCAGGCAAGCCCGGCCCCTGACATGGCCAGGTGCTGGCAGCCTCTACGTAGAGGCTACACAAGCTGAAGCTACAAACAAACATAATCCCTAGGGATCCAAGTACCTTCTCAGAAGGTGATTGGAGACACTGTTATATCTGTTATATAGGTTTGGATGGTCCAGTCGTACCTTCTGAGAAGGTATGTGGATCCCTAGGGAATGAACATGATGAGCTGCTCTATGAGTGTGTTGACTGACCGGGTGGGTGTCTTGACTCGACATCAACCACCACTAACAACGTGTACCAGTACACATGGGCAGTAAAAAAAAAACACGAGCGATTGAGTCAGCAGGATCAGGTCAAAGTCTCAAGTCATGACAGACTGCTGGCATTTGGAAGTCCAAGGGGCTCTACTTTCGACACCAAGTCAAAGATTTCGCCTGGCACGCTGAAAGCTGTGCGCTCGAGCCGTCGTGCAAGCTGGGAAGATTGTGTTTCAATTCCCATCTTTTTTCAACACAAGTGATTAACACCCGGGAAGATTAGCATGGAACATGAAAATGGACCAGACTCCTCTACAACCCAGACGCTTTCAGGTTTCATGTTAATTTTCCGGGGTGTAAGTTTCCGGAGGCATTCAAACTTCTTTGAGTAAGAAGTGGCGAAGTGGTGGGTTTCTTTCGTGCTCAAGCCTATGAAGAACAATCTGGCAACACGAGCGCATGGGTGCATGCATTGTGGATGAAGCTCACGACCACGAGCCTTTCCGAAAAGCAATGAACTGCCAGCACAACATCATGATCTGGCCCGCTTCTGTCTACCAGCGGCAAACCTACCTCCTGTTTGCTGAAGATTGTGTGGCCATGTCAAAGAGAGCTGTCATTCTTTAGGGGGAACACACATGCAAATGGAGCCTGACCGGACCGCATTCACACAAACATCCAAGACTGCAAGACGAAGCCTCAAACGAATTGGTTCTTCCCAACAAAGCATACTTTCAGTCAGCCAACTTCGCCTTCCAGCCGTTGAATCCGATGGCGCACAGCCTCGATCCCAAATTTGACAGCACATCATCTGAGCCCGGAAAGCGCTAGTGGCTTTTAGAATGGATCTGGTATCGGTTGGAAGTGGTTGAGGAAGTAGTTGAGGAAAGGCTCATGTGATGCATTTCAAGAAGCATGATTGTCTTCTGGGAAGACCGGTCACCAATCCGCATATATGAGCTTTTCTGGGGATCTTTGCTATCTTGGACGTTTCCGTTCATCTGAAACAATCCAACATTTCCAGACCATCCATGTATGGAGTAGTTACTCTAGCTATCCCTAGCTTAGGATCATAAATGGGGTCATTATAATTCATTATATGTAACTATTCCAGGGAGTGTCAGGTTCCAACAAACATGTCGGTGAATGGAGCCTGGAGCTGCCTACCCCTCCCCAAACGGCTGAACTCGTTGGACGCTCCCTCCAGCCCTGCCCGGTCCCCGCGAAAGGCCGTGCGGTTCCGGGCTAAGGCGCATCCAGGGCTTTGCTTCGGTGCCTTACAACGCCACTGACCGTGCTGCAGGTGCCAGGACTGGGGTGTTGGAGGGCCCAGGGTGTTGGATGTCTGGTTCTCAGCACGTGCTGCACGGAGGTTTGAGGCATGCGATGTTCGGTGCGGAGATTTCGCTGGGAACTCCGACTAGCGGCTAGCGCCTCACCTTTTGGGTTCCTCAAAACGAAACCACATGAAGCAACAAACACACAGAAACCTGGTCATGAGGCAAATCCGTGGCAACGTATCTCAGGAGTCCAACCTCCAAAATCACCACCCTCGGACCCACCTGGTTCCGACCCACCTGGTTCCGACCAACCTCCTCCAAACGGAGCGACCTGGACCTCACCGGCTGAAGAGCCACGACCCCGCAAGCTTGCTTGCGCCGCTGGGATCTGTGGAGTTATATAAGGAGACAGTCAATACGCTGGGACACTCAAGTGACTTAAGCGTTTTATCTCTTAGTGACAAGAATACATCCATGCGAAGCGGCCGAAAACAGCCAAGCAATTATTATAGAACCTTGATGATCCTGCTTGATGATGGTGCATGGGGGAATGAAACAAGCGAGCTTTCAATCCAACATTGTCTATATATAGTAGATGTCCAATCGCTTCTCCCTGCAAAGAGCTTTCTTCACGAGTTCGCCAACAAAAAAAAGTGTGTCTTCATTCTGAATCCAACGATTCAGTTGCAGCATGCCAACCATCATGTCCAAGCTACTCCACAGCACCCAGTAGTGCATGCACATCCATGGAATGAACCATGGCCGACCAGGGAGTGGCTCTGGAGGCTTGCTGCCAAAAGAGAAAGATCACATAGGCCGCCTCGAGATTCTCAAAATGTCCAGTTGGAGGGTCAATCAAGTGATCACAAAACACAGAGAAAGAAAACATATGGTGACTACATGTCATCTGAAATGGATACCAAGGCTGTTCTTGATTGAAGCAACCCTACAAAACCTGACATGTGCGGTGGGCATCCCATGGCAGGTCCGTTTTTTTTTGGCCCATTCCATTTCCCTTTGGATATATATATATATGCAGGAATTCTTCCACCCACAAAGTCAACATGAAAACCTCCAAGAACTCATTGAAACTGTTTCTGATTCGCTTCCCCAATTCGCTTCCCCAATTATAGGTCCTTGGAAATCAGATTTGATGACCTCTTCTTCCTTGAAATGGAGTCAAGGAGTTGTTGTTATGACCTTTGACATCTGTTGATCCCCAGTTCTGGTTCACGGATGCGACCCATCATGTGACACATCATGGGAGGCCCTCCATCCGCCCCTACGAGTCACGATGATGAGCCAAGGATGGTGATGTTAGAAGCCCAAAATACAGCCCGAGATGCCCCGACCTCTTGGTTTCAGGTTTTCTGGGCCCAATGGGGAGAGGTTGATGCTATTTATCAAACCCTCCAAGCTGGACCTTCAGATGCACAAGTAGGGTGGGGTCTTCCATTGGTGACCCCCTGAAAGGTGCTGGAAGCTACAGTCTTTCTTTCTTTCTTTGATGTAGAGTCTATCCTCGTCAAGCTCGCGTGTTCCAACTTCTATGTCTTCATCCTCTGCATAAACACGTTGGATAGTCATACAGTTCATAACATCGCAAGGTGAAGTCACCAACCGATTGGCCGGAAGGCTGACCCGCAAACCCAAGCAGTCTGGGACCTGAATACTGAATACATCCTTTAAACATGCTTAAAACACTTCTATAGGCCGCCAGGCCAAGCTGCCAATCTTTCGGGGGGGTCATCCTCACGGAGACGGTACTACACACAGGTGTGTGCCATAGCTGCCTCTCTGGTCACATGGTGCGCGGGCGTTCGCACCGGTTCCGCGATGGGGTCGAAGAACAAGAGGTTCACCTTGGCGCAGGCTGAAGGCATGTGGACTGGTCCGAAGATCGGACGGAGAACATCGATCATCTTGCCCGACTGTGCCATGTATTGCTGGTTGATTGCCAAAACGGTACTGTCAGAGGACATGATTCAGCCAATTCTTAGGAAGGGCCCAATTCGCTTTGGCCGGTTCTAGCCCAATTCCTGAATTCACGACCGTTCTCTATAAATCTCTATAATGAATGCGTCATGGCACGGTTTGGCGGTTGCTCATTGGACCCTAAAATGATCTCAAACCCGGCCACCAAAAGGCCCCCCGGTGCACATCCCTCCACGCAGTTGTAGCCAGGCGTCGAACTCATCATACTCCACCAAGTTGTTGAAGTTCCTAGACCAATGGCCAACAACCACGGGACAACCCAAAGGACAACCCAAAGTTCGTAGATGCTTGTAGGATCTTGTAGGTGCTCCCTGTACGTGCTCCCCTGCAGATCAACATGGAACCCCATTTTCCTTTGCAACCCAGCTGCTTTGGGTTGCAAAGGAAAATGGTCTTCTACGGGTCAATTCTCAGGTTCCATGTTAGTTTCGGGGGGGGGAATGTGGTTGGAACCGCCGGTGTCGTACAGTAGCTTGAGGAATTCCTGGCTTCAACAAAGGGTCTCTTTCCAGCTACGGTATGTGTGTTTTTTTTTTTTTTCGAATCACCAAGGACACCACAGTGGGCCATCTGGAATCCACAGGGCCAGTAATCCTGTCCACCTATTAAAAAACACGGGGTCCCCCCCTCCCCCTATTAAGAATAAGAAAAACTCGGTCGCATTTTAAATAGGTGGTCCCTGAAATCGGGGGGGGTCCAAAATAGGGTCACCTGGGAAGAGCTTCAAAACCAAACCAGACAATTTCAATAAACATAATTTATTAAACTCGTATCAAAAATTCCAAAAACCTCCAGATCGAAGGGTCTTCCTTTTCCCCTACAAAAAACCGTTATTAACATATTATTGATTCTTCTTTCGACCAACAACTAAAGCTTGCGAAAGGTGATGTCGCTGTGCCACGCGGTGTGTCATGGTGGATAGACAGGGCGCACAGAGGTGGGCAGTTACGGTTGTTTTTTGGAACCTAATTTAAACAACTACTCCCAAAATCGACCATGTTGGTAGTTTAGTAGCGGTTTGAAAGGGCGGTAATTTAGAAACACATATAAGCCGTATTTAGGGTTTCGGACATGGTGTTTTTTTTAATTGGTGAGGCTTTTTAATAAGGTACTCGGGATTAATCACTGTAATCCATCCTGGAAGGTGCAAAACATCCTGCTTAGCAAATCAATTGGGCAAACCTGGTGGGATCTTCTCGAAATCACTTTGATTGCCAAATGGATCCCCAACGAGTCTATCTGCAAGCAAGCATCTTGTCGATCTTTCCTGAGTCAGGAGCCGTTCATGAAGCCCCAAGAAGCGGGTGCATGGCACCCAAATGTCCACCGTCCCTGCATTCAACACGTCTGCACAGGCGTTTTGGCGTTTTAACACGGAGCCCTGTCCACTGCCGGTGGGTCATGCGCACCGTCAAGGATTGAGGCCGTTCTCTGAAGACCACCTTGTTGTGAGATGCTCTCGGTATGGAGCTGGGAACTCAATCCCGCACCACGACCACGCTGTGACACGAATAGCTGATGCACTCTAAGCTCAATATGTAACTGCTGGGTCTTCCTGGTAGGAGAAACCCAATACTTCATTGGTATGCCTCGCAGTGGCTGGGGTAATTATTAGGGGAATCAATTCCTTTCGCTTTATGATGGTGCTCTCCATTGACGTGTATTGTCACCAGCATATCTATATAGTAACTCACATACTCTCAGTAGCATTATCGACTGTTGAACAAACAAATAAACAGAAATGCTAAGAACAGTCCGTCATAAACAATTATATATAGAAGAGCTTAAACATAACAAACAACAAGTAACACAACATGGGGAAAATAGAATGGACAGTGCTTGCCTAGTGGAAGGAGTCCCAAAATACCACCAACAATTTGCCATGACTCTCTCCCAGGCTCTGAAAGAATGACGTCCTTCAACACAACAAAAACACGGCGCAGCGCCTGACCGACAACCCGCGCGACGGCCTTCCATCCGCCCAAAACAGCGAGCGAGGGGCGGAAGATCAAATCCAGATCCTGGCAGGTCGAGGGTGGATCGATTCTGCGGAAGACGACTGGAGTACCGGTCGACTTTCAGTTACTGAAATGCGCACCAGGATTCAATGAGTTACATTTGCCGGCCGGTGGATACATTATAGGCACAAAATGATCATAATGATCTATTATGTTTATAGATTGATTATGACTTTTGGAGAAAGATTCATCAGGAACCTCATGTCCGTCTTGTCTTTCTCCCCTCACATGTCAGAACCGTTGCACTCGAAAACATAGTAATTACTCCCCTGTGGAGACCTCCTACACCAGCTGCTTGGAGGTCATTTGATGACAAAGGAGCTTGCCTATACCTTATATATTGCATACTAGCTGTGTATGTCTTTCACAAACACACACACTCTCCGCAAGAACTTCTGTAGAGTTTTTTTCTCATAAAAAGAGTGACAAAGGCGCAAGCCTGCATCTATGACCCATTTTTTGGGGATCGCCATTCGCCCAAAATTACGAGTAGTAGGAGGTTTATATAAATATGGGGATTGGCTGCACCAAACCGAAGATGTGACTGTTTCTCAGCTTGGATTTCGGAAAAGAATACGTCTCTTCATCGGATGCCGAGGTGCAATTTGGGAGATGCCCGGGATCAGTTTGCGCAAGATCTTCTCCAGATCACCCCGGCTGATCGTCCCATCCCCATCCGTGTCATACTTCCGGAAGATTGCCTGATCCAACAAGTCAACCGGGAAAACAACAAGTCAACGACATTCATGGCCGTGGCCAGTTCAACTGCACATGATGTCTTGCCTGCAATTTATTTGTTTCTTCTGTGAACCGCCATCAAAGCCTCACAGAACACAGGCTGAGATTTATACCAAGAGAAACAAGTGTGATTGTTGTGGTGGGAATATAACAAGTGTGGCTGGCGGGCACGCTATTGGGGACGTTGAAACCGCATCACTCAGGGTTCAGGAGAAGCCCCTGTTGACCCCATGTGACGAAGCACAAATGCATGATGAACGATGCATGCAACCCATGCAACCCGTGGACTCATCCACATCCAAAATCCCGGTCTCGACCGCCCTCTTCGGATCAACCTTCTCTTCCGTCAGTGTGGGCAGATCCACCCCCCCCTGTAGGGAGCTACCTCCCCACTGAGGAGCTACCCTTCCTGAAGGTGTGGATGCGTCCATCTGGTGGATCCGTCGCCTTCATCTTCTTCACCGACATCATCGGATCCCCCAGGTCCATGGCGGGCCCCGGACGTCGTGAGGACGGGTGGTTGTTTCGTGAGCTGAACTGGCTACGGTTCGGCCGAAAAAGAACAAAAGCATGAACAGAAAGCCTTAAAACATCTTAAAACAATACTCAACACTTTGGTACCCAAGGGGGGAAGTGGTATTGGACAATATTGGAACATGTTGTGAATTGTTGCCGCGTGAAGTATTTGGTGAACTGTTGGGGAGCAAGGTATTTTGTGGGTGTGTAAAAGTGGCCACTGGTTCCAATATGGGGCACCAAGTCGAGGCCCTAATGTATCTCCAAAATATCACGTTAACCAAGTAATTGCTTGGATTTGTCGCCGGTAGGACCGAGGGCCCCAACATATTAATTAATATACCTCTCTCTAGGGTCATGCATTTCTAGATTTGACGCAGTTGCTGGATAGCTGGACGTGTCTGAAAAGGTCATCAAACACAACCGAAATCCAGCCGTTGGCTTTTGCAGAGAAAGATGCCCTCTGACTCACTAAGATGGAAGTCCTCTTCGGCCCCAGTCTTGTCAGCTCCAGCCTCAAGCAAGAAGCTCGAGAACTTCCAAGTGGCCAATCGCAGTTGCCGCCATCAAGGCGGTAAACCCATCTGCATTTGCCGCATTCTTGTCAGCTCCAGCCTCGAGCAACAACCGCACAACTTCCAAG
>CAXAMN010022695.1:554117-646425 GCA_963970005.1 Durusdinium trenchii | reverse complement strand
GCCGCATTCTTGTCAGCTCCAGCCTCGAGCAACAACCGCACCACCTCCAAGTGGCCTCGTTCTGCTGCAACATGCAAAGGTGGAGGCTCAGTTTCATCACCTTGCCCATTGGGGTCCAGTGGTTTCTGCAGCAAACTTATAACTTCAGCAACTAGACAGTTCTCACACGCACGAAGTAATTCCTTCCAAATGGCCTCGTCAGGCGCACCGAAGTCCAGGATTACCAACTGCAAACAACTTGGCAGTTGTCTGACAGGCATGTCATCCCGTAAATCACCCATCTCTTCATTCAAGAGTCTTTGTCGAAATCTTGAGTATCCAACCCGTCCGGCCAGGAACTTCTTCAAATCCCCAACCGAATGTCCACTCTCCACCATGCAGCCCAATTCATCTTCATCAAGCCTGGTGACAGTGGCACCTGAGAGGGCTGTAATCTCCATTGCTCAAATCCTTTTTGTCAGCTAATGTCAGCTACGTTTCGGTGCGGCTAGTCATAGGTTGTCATAGGTTGTGTTCTAAACAAGAACACATCCTTGCATTTCAGCCAGATGCAAAGCGTAGTTTGTGGCATCAAGCTAGCGTTTTACGTTCGGTAGTTAGATATCTTGAGAACACATTGCAATGCTCGTTATATCCCCGGTATAAGAAAACCAATGCTAGCTCGCTATAGTTCGACTGGGGTTTCATCGGAGCTTGGTGGGTGGAATTTTCGCGCGCCCCTTTCTGCGGCTGGCTGACTTGCTTGTGCAAAATGTGATGCCTCATTGCCAAATCAATCCTATCCGCTGAATGTGCGAGTCGTACCATAGTTGCTCAGTCGACTCCATGTCTGGATCCACCGTATTCAGATACCTCATATGTAAAAGTCATAACCTGTACTAAAAAATCAAGAAATGCATTCGTCTCAAACAATCACTTGATATGCTTGATGTTCCGAATTAGGTGCCATTGCTTCGTGGATGTGATTTCATCTTTCTTCATCTCACCCTGTGTCTTATACCGGTGTATGGTGAACGGTGGTTGCACGTTTTGTGGATACTCGAGTTCATTCGTACAAACAAACCCTCAGGCACCCGACAATGTGTATACGGGCTTTTGAGGGGCGAACGGCCAATCGATCGCGTGCACGGTGTGGACGATGCTTCGAGTGCACACAAGTTTGGCAGCCACGAGTCCGCTGGAAAACGTGAAAACATGAATGACACATTCGTCGCCACTCCCGGCTGTTGGAGCAGGTGATTTAGGTTGCAACGACTCAAACAGTTGGGTTTCAGCATTCCAAACCGACCCAAACTGCAGACCCTGCTGAGCTCGAGACACGACTCCTGCCAAAGACACATGTCTTGCGTGGGCCAAGTGGAGATCAGAGTCATTTTGCATGATGTTCCAAGAGTTGTACTCTCCCTGGAACCAACATGGAAGTGGAACCCCCCCTTGTTTGTAGAGGATGTCATGGTCTTCCAAGGGGTCCACTTCCATGTTAGTTCCAGGGAGCGCGTATGTGTTGTTTGTGCAAAACATCAATCTTGCAGGAGCTCAGTTTGCTAGGAAGCTACTTCCAGATTGCATTCTTCGAGACATTTCGAGGCGCTACACTGGAGTCAGGCAACCTGTTGATGAAGCTTCCCAGGGTCCTCTCCCCTTGTTCAGGAGAAGTTTCGCCT
Organism: Durusdinium trenchii; assembly: GCA_963970005.1. NCBI lineage: Eukaryota > Dinophyceae > Suessiales > Symbiodiniaceae > Durusdinium > Durusdinium trenchii. The sequence continues at coordinate 644,761 of CAXAMN010022695.1, read as the reverse complement.
CATGAATCGCCTCATATCACCCCAGGTTCTGACCAGCGACACATCCATCGGAACCATGCAACCACCGCAACAGCGCTCCACCACCGCACCTTACCGGAGACTTGCTGGACCTGGCGAGGCCGCGGTCGTTGGCTCGGCCGCGGTCGTTCTGGGCCCTACAATGGGTGTAGACACACGGTCGACTGCGATGGGCGCCCTACAGGCGCTAATAACACCTCATGGGTTTGTCGGTAGGCGCTATATATAAGTGCAGTCTGGGATAGTCTGGGTGTGTATTTCAAACCTCTGCCGACTGCGATCGCCCGCGATCAGCCCGCGATCAGGCCTGGCACTCGACTCCGTCGACCGATACTCGAAACAAAACACGGATCGACCGCGGTAGGTCCGTGTCTCGGGGCTTTGAACAAAAAGAAGCTCTTTTCAGTCCCGTTTTCCAATCCCGTCTTCAGCGACCCCACAAATAGCTCCTGGCCTTACTAACAAGAAGGCCCGTCCCTTCCCGTCCCCATCATCTGCGCACGAACCAAAAGCGTCGCGCGACCGTCGGGCCGCCTCTCGGATGGTTGAGGCACCGATGCCTCGACCAACATTGAGGCAACTCCGAACAAAGACCTATACTACAAAATACTACAAAGGTCTCACATATTGTTTCTCATGTAATGTCTTATCTATGTTTTTTTGTTGAATCATTTAAGGATATGATGATGGATGAGATCTTTTGCAACGATAGTTCCGAAACTCTTTTGCCAGGCAACGGCCTCTCAACCATTGAGGAGTTCTTAGGCTTCGTTCGCGGAGGCCGACTGCGACCGCCGTTTCGCCACCCGCCTCTCCCAGAGGTTCTGGCCTTCCCAAACTGAAGGACGAATGGGTTGCAGTTAACTCGGGGCTTTTTCAAACAGTAAAGCATGGTAAAACACATACACATCAAAACGCATCAAGCATGATCAAAGTACGGTTGGACACCCAACATGTCATGATCATCATCTTCCTTCACCTTTGGGGCACATTGTGTATATGGGAACTGATAAACATATCATATGTTAGTAGTATGTGCCACCATTTGGACCATTCGTTGGCGGGGCAACTGTCTGTCTGCCATTGTCTGTCTTCGTATTCGAAGTGCAAAAAGGCTCCTAGAACATCGGCTGCAAATGAATTGCAATGAATTGCAGCCACCCATTCATTAGGAGTTGCACATCGAACGCATGGTAATATCATTGTCGGAACTGCCCGAACGAAGGAAGTGGATAGCCAGGAAGTGACATGTTTCTGTTATCAAGAGCTCTGGGTGAGACTCAGCAATACCTTGCATCCCCATCTGCACATCTCTTGTGCTCTCCCCACACAAGTGGAATGGTTTGTGAGGTTCTGTCTTGCTGGTAGCTTTGAGATGCATGCAAAACAAAACCTCTTCCCAGTCACCGCGAGAGCTCGAACACATGGTTGCACCAAGCCGGTGAAAGAAAAAGGATTAGGTTGCCTGACATGAATGGCTTGGATGATCCCAGCAAGAGTGGAGATACCTTTTTGACTGAAAACAAGACATTCCCTCCTAGGTGGTCGTACTTCTCAGGCATCCCGTCCTTCTTCTGAGCAGTCACCACTGGCTTCCATCAGCGCGTGCTCACCACAGCAGAAGCGCTCCCAACTGCCACATCTCCCCTGTTTACATGCCATTGGCACAGCACCTGAGATGATGTTTTTGTGGCCTACCATTTACCATGGTTTTTTAGATGTCTTTAGAGTCTCTGACTTGGATTCACTGGCGCAACACGAAATGAAGGAGTGACAGCCCACAATGAATCTTGTGGGGTCTCTATGAACTAAATCGTGATTCTATATAGATAAGCTGAGTACGCACTCCAACTAAAGCATACTAAACGTGGGTCCCCACCCTTCAAGTCCATTCAGGCCCCACCCGGCCCACCTGGGGGGGCCACATCGCAGCCTGGACTTGAGAGGTGGAAAAGCCCTAGAGCTTGGCTCCCAAGCTCCCAAGGCGTGGATGATGGGGGGCTGGTTGGCCATTCCGTCTCTAGAATCGTGACTTGCTTGTGAAGCCGGGTCCTGTTACAGGTAAGAACGGACAGACCCAACCTAAAGCTTCTCTCAGATGTACCATGATGTACCACGTACATCAATGTAGGGTCCCAGGGTCACTTCAGGTCTCTCAACCTCTCAAACGGTTCTTGAACGGACACTCGCGGGGTGGTTCATGGAAAATGGCGTTTTGGTTCACCTCTGATGTTCAGGGATTTTCATAGACACCCCTTAATATAACGTGAGGGTGACTGGTTGGGGTCACTGGTACTTAACGCATGGACCGGGTCGGCTTGGATCCGTGTCACCGGACCCACGGAGCGATACGAGCACCTGCTATACAAGAGGTGTCTATTGGTCTTCCTCTTTTAGCAAGGTTAAGGCGAAGTCCAAAAACCGGACTTGGTTTCGGTCCTGGTATAGATAGCAATGAGAGAACATTTTTTTTTTACATGGCACGTTTCTGGATCCACTCTCAAACGAACATCCTGGGCCGAAGAGCTCCAGCAGTCCTTGATCCGAAGGACCTCCATCTCCGCTGACACGCCCGACCCTTGGCGCCTCGTGCATGGCCATGAGCCGACGCTTCAGAATGGCATTCTCCTCACACTTGGACAGGGCCCCACCACAGCACTGGGGGTGCAGACTCTGCTGACGACGGAACTGGAAAATAGAATGGCATGAAACATGGAAGATTGTCCTCAAACATCAATGAATCAAATATCTTAAACATGGTGTGAACATCTAAAGACCAATTGGGGGTCTTAAGCCTTCTCCTCGAAGCAGGATTGGCCCCTGATGTCGAAAGACCAGTCCTTCCGCAGCGCCTCTGCCTCGGCCTGGTAGCGGGTCAATGACTTGGACGACCTTCCTGGACCTTCTGAGATGGTAGATCAGGTCGGAAAGGTGATTCATACATATTCATACTACAGTCAGGATACGTAGGGGGGCATGGGATCGTTTTTGTTGTGTTCCAAGAATCTGCAATGAGAGGATTTGTCTCCCAGGCACTGACACATTCATGGACCAAGCGCATTGAGGCTCGTGGATGATGAGTGAGGGCTCCTCCTTAAGGACGACGTACCACCGCTCCCTTCACGCTTCAATGGAAAGCCCACATGACTGACCTTTTGATAATAATTGCTGCAGCGATTGTCAAGCCTGTTAAAGCACATGTTCCGCACGCTTCGCTCGTTTCACGTTGCAAAGTAAGTGGAAGTTCCCGGTCTACACACCTACACACCTCCCCTCTCGGAAGTCCCCAAAACCGCGTGGGATTCCGTGGTGGAAAGCGTTCGTGGAAACGACGACGACCGAGTGCCTCAAGCGTGGTGGAACCATTGACACCTGCGCTGACCGGAGGGACACCGGCGTTTGAGGGCCCGGGACATGGAGGGACCGTCATTTACCAGGTGAAAATGAGGATCGCCCAATCCTATCTCCTCTTTCCAAAGAATCACAGGTTGTTCGGTTCCTATCCTTGTCCCTGCTTCGGTTGTGGGAGACCGGACACTCCAGGTGTCCTTGATAAAGGGGTCTCGCCTATCTATGTCACCTGGGTTATCTGGCTCACCGTCATCGTCTCGCACGAATGATCCACTCATCCACAAATGATCCACCAATGACACCAGACAGTATGATACATGTTCCAACTCATCCGATTCCAAGCATGTTTCAACTCATTTGCTCTAAACGTTCCAACTCATTTGCTCCAGCATGCTCCCGCGCTTCCCAACACACAGGACGAAGCTCCTCCCAGCCCCAAGAAGCACCTGTGACAGCTCGACGCCTGAAGGCTTGGTGGAACAAACATGTCCATGGAGACATGGAATCTGCGCATTTTGCCCACAAAACCAGTAGTTTTGGGATTCATGTTTTCTATTCCTTTTTAAGGGGGGGAGGGATCCATCGCTGCGTTTTCTCGGGGTGTACACTTGATCAAGCCCAAGCTTGATAGATTATATCGACGCATATCGACACTAGAAAGCAAAAAGGGGGGGACGGTCGAAATAGGAAAGGGTCTTCTGTCAGTGTCTTGTGTCCGGTGTTTTTCTCCCAAAGAGTCTATGTCGTTCTCTGATCAATGGAACCTGTGTACATACCGCATTTGTCAGGGAAAATTGAGGCATTTCAAGCTTTGCCAAGGAGCCATTCAGCAATCAAAAGAAAAAACAACATCCACCATTTGGGCAGTTCATGTTCAAGTACATCTCAGTTACAGTATTTATTTTTACTGTTTGAATGTGTAGAATTTGTTTGTCAGCAAAATAACTGCACAAAAAAGACAGTGCATCATGAGACCTGATGAGGATACGCCGATTCCTTATTTGTCGGTTCTTCCTACCAGCTGTGCATCGATCTTGAACATTGCAGTGTACTTCTCTGGAGAACTTTGGGACCCTGGGCAAGGTCCAGTAAACTGTCCACTGAACCCTTCCCCCCGTCAATGGCCAATGCCAAATCCCACAAACCATACTTACAAGAACAGCTATGTGATTTCTTCTTGTGAAAAAAATAACACCTGCCGTCAATCCAAAGTGACCATTTTCTTCGTGGACATGATCATTTCTACCCTCCTCAATACTCACATCATGGCTGGGGTCACTCACTCCAACTAATGACTGGCTCCTCACTGCAAACAAATCACCACCCGAACGATCCGTTTCTTGCACAACAAAAACCTGCTGTTGCCTGGTTAAGATTTACGCACCCACATGGGTTTGCCAAAGCGATTCGGAGTCCGCTCCAACTCCCGGCCATCTCCACAGAACGCGCTTTTGCACGACACGCCGTCACAGCAACGTGATGGGCTGGAACCCCGGGTGCTGGAAGTGAACTAAACACAACTAAATCAAAAAACAAAGCATCTAAAAACTTGATTGTACTTGTATTTGTATAATGTAAACAGGTAATACAAATTTAGTACTACAGTTACACCATTTGCAAACTTAATTCCTTTACAAATCCTTCTGAAGCTGGCTGTCTTGTTGCGCCGCACCTCCCAGGATAGATGTTCTTGAGGTCAGCCTGTTAAACAGGAATCCCTAGGATTCCAATCACTATGAAGAACCTCACAACAAGGATGTCAAGTACATGTTATGGGAATAACCTCTTTGATCATTGATCAAAGTCTGTTCGATCCCAGAATTGCACCTTCACTTGGGGCATGGCGGCCATCCACTTCACTTCAAATGGGAACATCTTCCAGACTCAGTTTCTCCTCTGCTTATGCCGTTCGGCTCTTTGTTTCCACGCACCCGACGACGGCGCTGACCATCTTCGGGACGCGTCCCTTTCAGGACGCGTCCCGAGAGTGTTCTCGATCCATTTGCGTGAACGATTGCAGGTTGGCTGTAAGAGATGTGGAGCTGATCCGGAAGAACTGTGTTTTTTTCACACTCATGCTACTCAGCAAAGTGATCAGAATTGACACCCTGACGATGGCCCAATGGATGAGAATTTCAACTCGCAAACACGACGTTCAACTGGAGTGACATAGGGCATGTGAGGAGTTGCATGCTGGAAGGGTTCTGAGACAGAACCAGTGGACATTGACCTCAATGTCCAAACTTTCCAATCCAAGAAACACCCCCTCTCCGAACCCTTTCCTTGTCCTAGTAAATTCGGAGCTTGTTGAGTCCAAGTCGTGAAGGTGCGATCGATCTGCTCCAAATCCACCGGCCAACAGCGGCTCATGGGCCCTTGGGAGCGGCGGCGCGGCGCCAGGGTCGGTGGAAAGCTCGACTCCCGGTGGGGTCGGTAAGTCGATGATGGGGACAGCTTCATGGGGACAGCAGTATGTCTGCTCTTCCGCGGTGATGGATGGTGGGTTAGAACATGGGTGACGGGTCAAGCGTTCAAGAAGAAAGCGATGTTTGTCGTGCTCTTCCTTGATGTGAAGTCTGTTCCAGCAAAACACCTTCCTCAACAGGTGATTGACATGCTTCTAAAGCCCATCTTCCATCATTTTCCCTTTACATCCTTGTTTTATTTGACCGGAGAGCCTTCATTCGTCACTTCAGTCGCCGCATGGACTTCAGCCGCGAAGGGCTTCCAAGCATGGACTTCAAGAGGTACGATGTAACATGGTGTAACATGGTGTAACATAGACCTGCATGGTCACCAGGAGTGAAAAAGAATCGCCAGGAGTCACAGGAGGAAGTGGGGGTGCCTTTTTCACACATCCACTCACTGACTTAGGGACTCAAAACCACCGAGCTCGACTCAGGAACATCTTTCTTCCAAGCAAGCACACCACACAAATTAGACAACAACAACCATTGACGAGTTCCGCTGCCACCGGCCAGTCCCGCTTGGTTTTCACTCCCCTGAGAAGACCAAAGGCCCGGCCACCCGCAGCCAGCCACAACCGCACCTGCTCATCTGGCCTTTTTGCCCTTCTTCAGTTTCTTCGCCTTCTCAGGCCCCTGAAGACGAGTGACGGGTCGACACGATGTCCACGTCGTCACGTGGACCACGTCGTCACGTGGACTCACGACACGGTGGTGACGTGTGTCGTTGGAAGTCGTCGTGGGATGGGCGTTTGCAAAGGCGCTGCCCATGATGAAAGTGGAGACCTCTTTGAGGTGTAGGTAGCAAGCTACCTGAAGGTGTTGGTCAATTTGGATTGTGCCATGAAGAATCTAACATATTACTTTCTTCATGTACACATGACTTCAAAAAAAAGAAAACATGTGCCAAATCATATGTTTGATCTTGATTTTAAGACTGTTTAAGGACTGTATAAGAACCATCTGGCATATGTCATCCTGTTACACCTTGCGTACTGTGGCCGTGTTACTTTTGCTTGAGTAATTGAATAGTAGGACTCTATGGGGATGACTCAAAACCTGGCGCCCCAACAACATGTAGCTTGACAAGTCCACCAAGGGATCCTGGTTTTGACCCACAGCCATATTTTGGTGGAGAAGGTCATGTGCGTAAATATTCATCAAGAGTCCAATTCTAAGAGTCTACATGACTGACCCACCTACGTAGCAAACCAGTTTCCGGCCGAGTTCCCTGGCCGAGGAGGGTGCGCCGTCGGGCGTTCCACGAAGGCCCTCGATCACGAGGCGCACGAAGAGGCGCAACTGGGCGTGGCGGCGACCATGGGCAACGGCGCAACTGGGCGTTCCAGAATTGGTTGAAGGGAACATCTGTTCGAAAACCCATGGGTTTCACCCTGCCAATGGCCTCCAACCTAACAGCGATGGCCTCCAACACTGCCTCCAACCTAAAACCATGGGTTTCTTGTTTAGATTGTTCCCTGAACCCGTTCTTGAATTCGAGCCTTTCGAGACGGGGAAGCCGTCTCGAATTCCGACCCGACCGCAGGGGTTTACCTGTTGGACCCTCCACAATTTGAAGGGGTCCAGACCCGAACCAAACCCTTTCCAGTTTGAGGGGGCGCTTATATATATATATTTATTTTATTTGGAAGGTCGAAATAAAAGAAAGGCTGAAAGGTTTGAAGGGTCTATTTATAGAATTTTATAGATATATTTTAAAAATAATACTGCAAGCATTGAGTGTCAAAGCTCATGTCATAAACGGTCATAGACTCGGTTTGAACACATATAGGAAAACCTCAGGTAGATGCTGCGCTGATGGCTCACAACTGGAGCAAACGGTTCTTTTACAAACCCGAAGCTAGGCCAGGGGTGAACTTGTTTCGCTCAGACTCAGATGCCTTGGGATTGCTGACCTGTGGCTTTTCCCCAGAGCTGGTCCCCCCGAAGAGGTGGTCAAAACTGGTGTCTGCTGTAACAACTCTAAGCCACTGACCCATAAAGCACCTGTGCATTTCATGGCATTTCTACTCCAAGAGGTGGCTGACTGGGGTAGGGACAGCTATGGACAGCTTGGGCGATCCCCCAATTCTCAGAATTTCCACTCTTCAGGTTCCTGTGACGATCGAACAAACGTTTTGCGACCTGAAAGCCACTGACCAAAACCGAGGACAGCAAGCTCTCACACAACCTGCCATTCCTCAACGATGTAAAAACAGCCTCCACATTCCCTAATAGGGAAGAAACATCTCCCAATTGACTCAACATGTTCAAGAAGGGATGCCGGCTTTGAATCAATATATATATATATATGTATAATCAATATCCTACTTACTAATTACTAGATAGACAGCCCTGCCATCCTCGGCTCAGCCAATGCACCCAGGCGATCATGTAAACGAGGCCCAGAAAGCCATAGATGAAGGTTAGCCTCAATGCCGCACCACAATAGTAGTTCTAACAGGCCCTACAATGATTCTGACATCTCCCAAAAAGCAAACAAGGTTAACCATGTGGGTCAGTTTGACGTAACTTGAGTGAAATCAAACAGTTGAGGCAAAATAGGACAGGGTAGGATCTCTTTGTCAAACGCAACATATGCAAGAAAAATAGCAAATAATTTGAAACTCCCTGAATCTTCTGCAGGGCAACTGCTACATCAAATTAACACGTGTCTTTCAGAACCAACCAATCCCCCTATGAGTTCCTGGGCAGGCCACCTCTACCAGAGTTCAAGTGCAGCCAACTGGCTGCTCTGTCCATCAACCATGTCACACACCCCCGCTGCCATTGAAATCAGCTGTCCCGGGAAGGAGGACAATCATCACATCCTCCAACCACCCAGGCCCAACGGCCCTCATGTTCTTTCTAGCGAAAGGGAACTATCGAAGGGTCCACCAACGGCCTCGAGAGTGGATTCCAGCTGTTTCCATTCCAATGCATGGGCCTGGTGTGGGGCTGAACTTTTCATTGGGACAGTGACCAGTGGTGTGAGGTCTTAAAGAGGAACATCGCCACCCAAACTGGTCGCCTCTTTCCCCAATGAACAGACTCCCGAACCATCTTCTCGATCGTTTCGCGCAAGGAACGGCACCAACACCCAGAACCTCAGCATGGGTCTTCGTCGTCTGAGGAAGGAAGCAAGAGGCCATCTCTGGGAAAGGCACGCGAACCAATGAGCGGGTATTCGTGCGCCTACTTACTTTCGATATACTTTTCCACATATTCCTCCTAGCCATCTCCTACCCGTTGGTGCAGCAATTCTTCAATGACCTCTATTCAGATGCTAGAGATTTATGACACGTACTCATATAACATGAAATATATGGTGCAACGGGGTATCAGCTTTTTGCAAACCAAACACGGGTCACGCGAGACTGCGGCAACCCCTTTCGAAGAACAAGTGCGAAAATCACATGACACGAACACCATATCTGAGCAACATGCAAGAAGCGGTCACTTCGCTGGCTGCTGCCTCCGAAATGGAAATGATAGGGACGAAGACAACGGGATTTCTATCCCAGACCAAAGGAATTGAGTGAATGGGACACCAAGGTTTTCAGATGGAGGCCTACGAACTTATCATAGCTTATCATTTGACACTTGCTTCCAAAGGCTGGGCTTTTGGGTGGAGCTACCCTCCCATGACTCATGAAGATATGGATCCGGCCTGCAGAACCGCAGGACTCAGGATCAGTAGACTGTCCCTTGAGCGCTACTCATCTTGACAAGCCCCCCCAAATGTCGGGTCCTCGATGACCCAGCAGCTACGGTCGATGGTCTTTGGAACCTCTCCACTGCCACCAGCCATTTCTTCCCTCAATCTTTTTCGGCCCCAGCCACACGCGGTGGAGCCAGCTGTGGGTGCCATAGCGCATGTACCGCATGAAGATCTGCTGGTAGGTGGCGAGCTCACCTGGCAGGGTGCGCCACATCCCAACCTGGGGTTCGCCTCCCGCTAAAGAGACTATACCAGGACCTTCAACGTGCCAGTCCTAGCTGTCTCATGGTGTCGCGAAGTGACCGACCCTTCCAATGATGAACTCCAGTCGCTTCCACATGGGTCCTAAGTCCAGTCGTGACACCGCCTCAGTCTAGGCGGGTCTGACCCACCACGCGCCCCCACCACGTCGCTTTCCCGGTGCCAGGCGCATCTTCTACGCCCCGTAACCCCTTGATTTGAATGAGGAAATCATCCAAAATTAACAGTGAGGTCCACCCAACGAGTTTTTTAAATGAAACACAGTATCTCTATCTATAATATGTATATATATATATATATATCAACAAAAATATCAATATAATATATCTTGGTGGGTTGGTCTCTCTAATTACTTTATTAATGCTTTTGGATAAAAGACACACATAGCATCACATAAAACAAACGCATGAATCATGGTCCCTAAAGGCCCATCATGATTTATAACAATAGAAATTGGTAGGTGGGTGTTTTTCTGTGTGTATATTATTCCTCCATATGGTTTCCCCATTGAACCAGCAAACTCTCCCGCTCTCTACACTCCAAGTACACATCACATGAAAGTGGAAGACCACCATAAACTTGGCAAGATGATCCTTCGACACAGTAATATATATTAATTTGGTCTTTCATGGATGCGACTGAACGAAACCACCTTAGCTCCAACACCTTGAACGCTTCTTAGTTCGGTTTCACTTTGTCTTTTCTCATGTGTTGAATTTGATTTAATTGGTTCACTGGTCTTACATCGGTATGTTCATTCATGTTCATTCTCACCTTGTTTCGTTGTGGTCGGGTTCACAACCTACTCAATACCTGGCCTATGCCAATGGGGTTGAATAGAACGATACACCGTCGTACAGTGCGCATGTAAAGGAAATGGGCATCCAAGGGGCCATTCCATCCACATCCATGATTAGTTCAAGGAGTGTCCCTATCTATCTTTCTTTCTTTCTGTCTGTCTGTCTGTCTATCTATCTATCTATCTTTCTCTCTTTCTTTCTCTCTCTCTCTCTCTCTTACGCCCTGATATTGAAACACTCTCGGAAGAAACACATTCTCTCTTCGCCACGATTGAGGACTTTCCTGTGATCCAGTTATCAATATACTTGGCAAAAAAACAAATAAAGCTAGCTCCTCGGTCCAGGGTTGAAGTTCCCGGCCAAAAGCCTCGCCTGCTCTATTAAACAAAGATCCAAGGGGTCCTGCTTCAGGACACCCCCATTAATGGTTCGACCCCAAAGCCTCTAGTTGATGTGATATAGTATACAGGGATGATCTCACGCGCAGCAAATGTGTCTACAACCAAAGGTAGCAATGAAAGTAGCAGACCTAGGTGTCAAAGTTCATGTGTTGTAAAGCAAATAGGTCTCTCTCTCTCTCTCTCTGCTGTTTCTAAATGTATCTTGTTGCTTTTCACAGGCAAGATGCCTGAGCTCCTTCTGTAGCAACAACAACTTACTAAACTATGAAATATTATATACAGCATCAAATTGACATCAAGTGATCCACTAAGCATGAGAACGCTTAAGATTTCAGGCCTGCCAACACAACATGTAGCTGGACCCTCCAGTTCGTACCCAAGGTACTTTGAGACTCCAGGTATTTGCATTGGATCGGAATGGTCAAACGGTTCATCAAATCGGGGTCAAATGTGGTCACCATTGGTCACCGCTTGTTCTCACAGATCCAATATGTGTTCTTTGGAAGCCATGCCTGATCTCAATGGTCAGGTGAGTGCGCTAGTGCATTGGACTGAACTTAAGACCTGCTATGCTGCTACTGTGTTCAGCTTCGACACCAAAAAAACTGATGCGGCAATTCTGAAGGTCGGAAGGGCCCCAATGAGTCTGGGTCCTCTTGGAAAGAATGCTCAACACATAATTCAATTCTCAATTCTCAACACCTCACCTGCTCATTAGTACTAACACAGACTCGGCATCTCGGTTCAAAAATCCCACCACAAAAAATGCCATCTCCGGAAGGCCATCGTGCCCCACCTTGATCGTAGGCCTTGGTGTTCGCTATTAAGAACTCCACATCTTCCAGCCTTTTCGGGCCGACCGAGCTCCCACATGGCCGCAGGCAACGCTGGGGCCACTTGATGCGGAGAACATCTTGCGTAAGTGAGGCATCCATGCTCAATCTCGGGATGTCGATGCCCAATCCACTGCAAACATGAACATACATCCACACACCACGGGGCCCTTCAACATACTCTAAAAAAGATTGGGCATCACATGACATCATCTTAACTTGTTAAAAGAATAGCAATCGTGAAGTCTTCCAGATCAATAGGAATCCTTTAGGAAGGTTCTGAATCATCAATATTCAACCTTTGGAGATTCAATCAAGCGCCTCACTGCAACCTGCGCACTCTCCCCCACTCCTCTCCTTGTGCGGTGGTGTGCCTGCGGTTACCCGTGAAAAGGTCTCGGAAACATCCGCAGGCCGTGTTTCTGTTTCTGCAAGATCATGAGTTCTCGAGGGAACCAAGTGAGTCCACCCCCAAGTGGAACGTGGCCACTCTGCATAGAGGATGAAGATGGATGAAGCCCCTGGATGAAGTTGGGTCCGTCCTCTAGCTAGCCACTTCAAAAAAAGGGGACCGGTTCGATGTGGCAGGCCATCCGTCTCTTCGATCTCCCATCAATCCATCCACCCATCACCGTTCCACTCTGGCGAAGGGGTCGTTCGACGCAAACCGAACGTCGGTGATGGACATCACCATGCAGGGATGATGCTTTTAGCCGGGGTCCAGGGTAGGACGCGGGGGATGAGGTAGCTAGTAGCTTAAGTATGCTCTTAAGTAAGCTCCTACCTAGGATGCAGGATTGCTCACGCTTCCTCAAGGAAACTCCCCCCCGCCTGAGGGCAGGCCGGAGCTTCCTTGAAGAAGCGCTCGCACTATTCATCAATTCATCTATATTCATATAGTTCCTAGATTTGGGGAGCTTAATCCTAGATTTTATGGCCAATGACCCACCCCGCCCATTTCTGCAAAGACGCTCAAAGTCTTCCAGCGACGGGAAGGACAGGGATTCCCAGTAGATCACATCCTCGGATCTGTCAGGGGAAATCGGCGGCAAAACGCATGCTCTTTTGGGTGGCTGTGGGTCGCCAGATGTCACCAGACATACCTTGACCTACGAGTACGTGTCGGTCGTTCACTACATGGTGAACTGGTTGGGCGAACATGGTTGTTCACGACCCATCGCCAGGACAAAGGAAATAACCACAGTAGCAATGATCTGGCTCTCTGATGACAATCCCTCAAACAAAAATCAGATCTTAACAGAATGCCAGCAGTCCCTCGACCACAAAACGCGTGGGCAGTCCCCCTGAGGAGGCTTCCACAGTGCAACATGACCTGCTTGAAAAAAAACACCTGCCCATCCACTTGAAAACAACAAGGCAGCTAAACAACCGGAGTCTTCCTACAAGTCTTCCTATTATCGTGCTTCAACCACCGTTGCGAGCTGCCATGGTCACCGTCACCATTTCTATTTGCATACCCAAACACTCGTATATGATTCCTTCGGTTGCTGGCTTTCACCATTCACAATATAAAACAATACAATAAGTATAATCAGCTTATAGCACATTACAATTCAATTGAAATACACATATATATATATATTAAATCATATTGAATCACTAAAACATTCCTGATCAGAAATGCCGTACTTCACTCCACCCACCGGTCTCTTGGAGTTTCGGCCCGCTGAACCCACCGGGGTCTCCCGGCCCGCTGAACCCGATGTCAGCCCAGCAGCTCGGGAAGTCTTTCGAAAGACAAAGACCCGAGGCGGCAGATCGGCGAAGGGAATCCAGTCTTCCTGAACAACACCGTTGCTTGTGCCATCTCTACGAGCCGATGGGATGGGAGGATTCTTGGATTCAAGAAAGGCTTATACAAGGTCCAGGAGTCCAGCATGTCTTACGAGCCGATCAAGGTCTGTAGAAGCGCCCTGGTAACCGCGCCCTGCTGAACAAAAAAACTTTGAACAAATGGAGTCGAAGACGGAGGAGTCGATCGGGTTGGAGAGGGTTTGGATGGATCATGGAGGTCGATCGAACGATTCCAAGAGGTTCGACATGTTTCGACTCATTCAGCGCCGAGTCCAAAAGAATTGGTCTCGATGGAGTCGGATGGTTCAACGACTTGTCATCGGTTTGGACCCAACCACCTGGAAGAACGGAACCACAGCAAACAACTACACAACTGCAAGAACAACAAAACACGCAGCAACAACAACAGCAACAACAACAACAACAACACCAACCAACCAACCAACCCAACACCAACACCAACACCAACACCTGACGCTGTTGCTGCTGCTGCTGCTGCTGCTGCTGACAACAACAATCTATTTGCTTTGTTTCATCTACTGTATATTGGCCACTAGGTACAACAGCGACCTGTAACGAGAGACCTGTCACACGATATCGAGGCGTTCGTGCACGGTTGGACCGGATTGTGTCATACGGACTCATAGCGACAAACACTGGAAAGGGAAATTTGAGTTATCTCTACACTATACACTGTGAGTAATAATTTGGATGTCATTCTGAATGATCTCCATTGGATAGTGATTTCCACATATATTTATATATGATTATATATGATAGTGATTGATAGTGTATGAGAGTGTAGCGATTGAATCACCCCTCTACGCCACCCTTTGCGCTCGTGTAGCACGAAGCACCACAACAAGATTGTCCCTGCACCACCGCTCGCTCATCGTCGAATGCTGCCCGGTGGCCCAATGATGCGCCAGGAGGGGGAAGTGCCACCTCGTGGCGGAGGATGTCGACCCCAAAAGCGTCATCGGATGTTCATGTCGTGCATGTCAAGCGTCTGACCGTGGACCGGGGTTCGCACAGTCTGAGTGTGGGCAAAGGTCCATCCGATGTAAATTCGCCTCCAAACCATGTCGAAGCAACATCGCTCCCTCCCGAAATGGTAACCTTTCAGTAGATAGAACATAAGGCAACAAAACTGTTCTGGATCAGGATACAAGAGGCTTGCGACTACTTGGGTAAGAACCAGAACACCTTGTATACGAAGTGTTCCAACAACGATGTGTGCCACAGTCTTCCATGTCCACCAGCAAACCATTGCGACCACCTGCGGGATTATCCTCCTTAGCACTAACGTGGAAGTGGGCAAAAAAACCCTGTTTGTAAAGGATTTCATGGTCTCCCCATGCCATCCACTTCCATGTTAGTTCCGGGGAGAGTATCCAGCACACACCTGCGCGCGATTGAATTCCCCCTGCCAAACCCACGTGAGGTCAGCGGTCCGCGGGGCCCGCCTAGCAAAGTCGTTGCCACCTTCGGTGGAGATGTCCTGGCTCCGGTAGGACCGGGTTTTCCCGAAACAAATATCCTCGAAAGCACACCGGTGAACCTGAGTCAACCCTGTCGCACCAACGTACCAACGAAGGCGACCAAGCCAATTTCCCATCGTGTTTTGCCTGGGTTCTAGATCATTTTATATGAATGACGCGAAAATGTGCAGCTGAGTTTTGTTTTGTATGTAACCAGCTCGGTGACATTTAGGTACCCAAAAAATAGGCATCATTGGACAGAAGTCCTTCATGCTAATGATGCGGACAAACAGGTAGTGACTTCAGGGATTCCCATACAAAACAACACCGAATGAAAGGGTTTAGTGCTAGCGGGTGGAACAAGTAGGTAGATATTAGTTGCGGTGTCTTCACTGGGAGAACGGTAGGCTTGCTTGCCAGTGTCGATTCCCAAGAGTTCAAGCCAAGGGTCCAACGGTCCAATCCTTGAAATCACCAGAAATAACAAATTTGGATTATTGAAGTGAAAAGAAAGAGAGAGAGAGAGAGAGATATCTACATATATATATATATATATGTATCCTTGAACGTTGTATCAATTATATCTGCATACACCTGGGCAATAGAGAGATACACATGTTTAGCATACAGAATACACTATCACCCCTTAAACCTTTACAAAGCAAACAAATATCAAATGCATGTGGGCCTGGGTGTGTGTGTGGTTCAGCGCCAAATTATTTAACACGTTGCTTTTAAGCAGCTATACAATAACAGAGCGCACATGCTGCACGAAATACCTTGAGTTTGCGAGCCATCGGTCGATAATTCAGTTGAATTAACAAAGCAAACACGTCCAAGGACATGACCATCTTCATGGTCTCTCTCAGGAACCACCCCCTCTGAGGATTATGTGTATATATATGCACAAATATATATATATATACACATAATTATACATACATGGTTAGAGAATACAACCTGCAATGGCAATGGGGTCCTGAAAGTGTTACTGTAGTCTGATTGTTCTTGAGTTTGGGGCAATTTTGAGCCACAGCCACAAACACTTCATACCCTAGGGATCCAAGCACCTTCTCAGAAGGTACGACTGGACCCTCCAAACCTGCATAACAGTGTCTCCAATCACCTGAGAAGGTACATGGATCCCTAGGGATAAATTATTCTTGGCCGCCGAGTTCAAAGCAGCCCTGCTCCCATGGTTCCCAGTCGGTCCATAGCGCAGAAGGTGTAGCGCAGCGTGGCGCGCAAGACCTGCACAGCTGCCACTGCGCCGTGGAGTTCGCCCAGGGACCATACTGGAGGCACCATGGCATGTGGGGAAGATTTAAATCGGTGTTTTAATTTTAAAAGGGGGACCTCCCAACCAATGGATTTCGTCTGTTTTGATGTTCCTGGAGGTCCAACTGGGGGGGTCTCCCTATTCAAAATCAGTACATTATCATATTCAATCTTCCGAGTTGACAAGAGACTATGGACCTGTAAAAAAACAATTTGCCTCCAACAAGGTAGTTGCGCCTGCCGGGCAAGGAGTTGAGCTCGACACCGTCTTTTGGAAGCCCATGCAAGCCCGAATAGATAGTCTTAGTTGAAGAAACAACCTTTAAACAACTAACTTAACTGAACAATATCAATAACAAATCAACCATCATCCCCTATTGTTTTTCGATTTCAAGACCACCTGCCTCTTCAGGCCTGAACACAATAGAACAGAATGAGATCCTCGGTCGTCCACTCGACCGTCCTCGGCCCTCTGCTTGAAGGCGTTCACCGCCGTTTCGTTGTCGTAGTGTCGCAAAGCCACCACCGTCCAATCTGGAATCGGAATGGAGCTTAGAGAGAGAGAGAGAGAGAGATTTGTTAAAGAAGAAATGCCTATTCTATAATTTTTTAAATCATTTACAACATTATGCACAATGTGGTGTGACTGAACTGGGCAGCCAATTGCCCAGCTCTGGAAATTAAGCTCATGGGGCGCTGTTTTCAAATTGCGGTTCCCGTTTATGAGCGGTCCGCTGTTGCCGTATCATGCGTATAATGTGGCGCAAAAAAAGCGATGAAAAGAAGTGTAAACTGATAGTCCCACTCAAATTGGTGTAGCATACAAACCAAGCTCTCTTGATACAAGGGCGCTAAGCCGAATACAACAAAGCATGACAAGGCCTTCCTACTCTTGAAACACCAAACAGAGTACAAACAAAACCCTACCAGTACAAATCACTCCAGGGTAACATTAATATTAGCACCCTAGAGCTCCTGGCCTACCTCTGTTTTGAAGGTGCTTGGGGTGGTTGCCAAGGGGGGTAGTATGTCCCTAGCCTCTTTTCAGATGTCAGGAGTACCAAGTCATCACTTCCGCTTCCTCCGCTCCCTCCACTCCCCACAGTAACTGAATCGGTGATCGGGACACCCCCGCGATCGCTCGCCTTGTGGAACGAGCTCCCAGCTATAGTACCAGTTCAAGTTCCCAAGCACCGGCACGGAACCTCACTGATTCTGGCTGATCAAGTGAAAACTGGACAAAAACACAACTTCATGGCTACATAAACAATCGGACTTATATGACTCATAAAACTCATGACTCATGTCTTGATGCTACATAGAAACTACCCGATAAGACTGACTCATGACTGCAAATATCTTCAAACCATTTGGGCTCCCAGGACATTCGCAGCGTTCACAGCGCTTGACCCCATGCGACGCCCGACGCGCGTGTGGTTCGGATGCAACGAGCGGCTGATGGCGATCCACGCCCGGATGAGTTCCTGGCTCTTAGCGGAGCGAGTTCACCGGTGTCACCGGTGTTCGGTCCGATGAAGGGGGAAGACCTGAAAAAGGTGAAAAAACACAAAAACAGATGTAGCGAAATGAAGGCGCTCTGTGGAGTCTCTGGTGGTTTTGGACTTTTTGTTTGTTGAGTTGGTGGGGAGATGGGAGAACAAGTGAAACTGAAGGTGTGGGTGGCCTTGGGTCGTTTCACTAAGGTAGCTCTGTTTGTTTACACTCCGACTCTTGCTAGCATGGAAGTGAACAACCACTTGTTTGTAGAGGAAAATGGTCTTGTCAGTGGCCAATATCCACTTCTATGAGTTAGTCAGTGGAAGTGTACATTTCTTTGCCTGAGAAGCACGCCGTTGCAGGTCATCGTCCTCTGTTGAAGCAATGGAATGCGATGGACATAGTTATTTGTTCATTCATGTCCTGAATTCTGACTCCGAAGATTAAGAGGTTCATCATTCTTACAAGTGAACCTACATGTGTGAGTAAAACACATCTTAAAATGATCAAGTCCATGCGGAATTTTGGTTCCGGTAGTCCGGTAGAGAGAGTCATAGACTCCACATGGCCAGCATCACACTTACGAATCTATAAGATTCCAAAGGTTTCACTCAGTCAGAAGACAGACGATTTTCTCCGAAAATATGGACATGCTATCCAACACGAAGACAGAAGAGGGCCCAAACAGAAGAGTGGACCACTTAAGCTACCAACGGGACCTCGGTCCCGTTCGTGTCTTCTCGGAGACTGGCCGGGGTTTCTGGTGCGGCCTCGAGACCTCGGGATGTTTAGCTTAAAAATAGAATATCTGGACGCGACAAAAGAATTCCACGGATACCAGCTTCCAAAGGATTGATTCCACATATGTATGCTGTATATATATATATATATTTAATATGTATTGTGTAAAAAACAACACCAAACATAGAAAACAACAAAGCATCACAACTCCATGGTTAAAAGGAAGTGATCCGAAGTGATTACTAGACGATCTGGTCAAACGAAAACACCCACTCTTGAGAACTCTTCTTAAGTCTTGAGGCCTGACAAAAAGGGTACACTCCCACTCACTCACATCGACGTGGGCACTGATGGCACCCCCTGTTCGCAGAGCAGTCTTCCTGGGGCCAACTTCTCACGACCTGTTAGGTCGCATAGCGACCATGCGCTCACTCCATGCGAGGATGCTTCACCTCCCACGACGACCTCTGTCTTATTGGATTCATGGGACTCCGGAGCGGCCATTTGGATGTCCATGGCAGCTCTCTCCATCGTGTGAAGACGCAGCTTTTGATGAATGCATCGTGTGAACGACTCAAGTTGACTCAAGACTCTTAGAGTCCGTGGTATTGCCCCAAATCAAACACCTCTGTGAGGAGCCTCGCACCCACGCAAGGCCGTCAGATTAAGGGAAGGGACCGACCGGACACACTTCATGGTTGCCGAGTCTTCCTTTCGAGACCGTTGCCGCCATGCCCACGTCTCCCGCGCGAAGCGGACCGCTTCGCCGCGTCCCGCCTTGTCTTTCACCAACTCGAAGGGAGCGGGTGAAAGATTCAGGTCCTATGAGGAGCAGAACTGTCCTTTTCAGGGGCCTCCCACACAACGGACAGACTGAAACAGAAAAAGACATAAGAAAACAGTCAAAAAAAAACAAAAAACGTCCTTGTTACTACAATAAGTTCAAACATTTGCAAGACATGTTGAATCATTTTTGGCTTTTAAGATCTTTTAAGCAGATATGCCTGGTGAATAATGGGTACAAACATGAACATGACGGGTAACTGGACTCCCTGAATCCATCCTGACATGGCACATGGACGACAACAACAGAATCAAGGACCCTTAGGTGTGAAGGTTTGGTTTGGGCCCCAACACCTGCAACAAGCAGACAGAAAGCCTCCAGACTCCATACGAGGGTCCGGTTACTTATAGGGCAGAGGCCACAGCTCTTTCCGCCGGTTGTTGTGCACCAAGACGACACAAACAAGTGAATGGAATCGTTCACAAAGTCCGGTCTGCCAGCTCGAGAACAACACGTCACAACTGCCGGACACCATATATGGTTAGGTTGCAGGCTGAAAGACAAACATAGTGATAAAGCCTTTTACCGACTGTTACTGGTTTACTGGGACAAACCCTTAAATATATAATTACTGTAGTATAGGCATAGGCATTAGTCATAACATGTCAAAACCACAATGTAGACTGTTCGAAAGGGCCATATATATACTAGCCGGTGGTCACCATCGCAATGCCTCTCCTCTATTGCAATGAGATGCGGAACCATCTCATCGGCTGGCACGCTCGGAGCAACTACAATCACGTTGAGAAGAATCCACCTGGTGAGAAGAATCCACCTAAGATTCTCAAGTTAGATTCATCTCATCTTGAATCACATTCTGAAATTCTAGATCCCAAATACCAACCACGGTCACGGAGGTGCATCCTGCAGTGTTTGAGCGCGGTGAACACCGTCCTTACTGCCCACCACGTGTACGAAGGGCCGTGGCCCAGGGAAGCCAAACCAGCTGTCTCCTGGCGATCAGATCACCAGATGCGCGAGGTGATAAGCAATTTCTTTGGTATAACATGGTAATGACATACCTGCAGTCACAAAGGGGTGCCTCTTGGAGGATAGGGGTGCCTATTATCCACTCACTTAGGGATTAAACACCACCCCTTTGTGACCCCTGGTATCTTTGGTATCTGTGGTATTCCCTGGTTTGTTGGACATTTTTTGTATATCCCAAGCTTTTTAGGGCCCAAAGGATAGTGAGAAAACCTTTAACTGTTGCTGATTTACTGGGACACCCTATAGCAATTTCCGAGGTGTTCGACCCAGATGGCATTCCGAAGCCCCAAACCACCACGTTCTCGACCTCCGGTAAGGGCTAGAGATAGTCCAAGACGCACAGAACTGGTTCGTGACTTCAAATAACGTGAAAAGTAGTCAGTAAGTAAAGGTTGAACATGGATGAACATGGTAATATCCGAAACCACCACCCAGAAGACTAAGCAGCACGAGCACCAAAAGAGGGATCTTGGCTCCCGCACCATCCCAGGCGACGTGGAAGTTTCGGAACTCAATGAATTCCATCGCCAGCTCCTGCGGGCGAAGATACCATCTCGGCAAAAAGCGAGCCTGCACACACAGGCCGGAGGCCGGGAACATAAAAGTAATCAGCGGATTCACCACTAGTGTAAGTGATCGATGGTAGTTCTCTAGTTGTTAATAGTTGGTTGCGATGGTGTAGTAATCGGTGAAAACTGCACTCCCACACGGCACTATGTGTGGCCAAATGGCCAATGTCTCCAGTGTGTTGGTTGATGAAATTTGGTCAGAGAGCCAGGAGCCCAGGAGCCCCTCGTAGCGTCCTTGCTCCTAGTAGCGATGCCAGGAGCCCCTAGTAGCTTCTTGCTCCTAGTAGCGATGCCCTTTGCTCCTAGTAGCGTCCTCTACCCCCCCCACTCAATAGTGCGCTAATCCTGGATGGTTGAGTTCGAAGGATCGTTGAGTACGAAAGCACAAAGAAGGGGGGGGCAGTATCAGCGGCCAAGGTACTGCATTTGGAAACACTTGGAAACAACAGGTCGTCCTTTCCCTCCCAAAATAATGAAAACACGCACTCAACAAAATCAACCCCTGGTTCCAACCCGCACCCCTGCAACCATAATTACCTGTCTTTTCAGTTTTATGTTTGATAGGTCCATGTGTATCCATCGGGTCAACCAGGGAACTTCTTCCTGTCACCTGCCGGTCCCATTTGGTTGGGCAGACCCCGCCGTATCCATGGCTACTCCCTGTCATCGCATCCCCTCACCTCCCAAATAGCGATCAACTCGGTGTCCACCACTTCAGAGACCAGGATGAAGCATGGGATCTGAGATGAAGCATGGGATCTGAGAGGCCAGCTGGCGACCACAAAAGTGAAGTCGACAAATACCACCCCACATGTGTTTATCCACTAAATGCGTCCCCAGTGGACTCCTCCAACATGGTAAATGAAGCTCGCAAAGGGTCCACTTTCGGGGCCTTTTGAAAAGCATGTCAGCTTTTAAACTCCAAGTCCGTCCGCTTCGTCCCACAGCGCAATGTTCTGTGTCACAAATAAGTCTTCCCGATACCAAAATAAAGCCACCAAGTGATTCTGTATGCGAGGATGTTAAGACAACTAAACTTCCTTAATGTTCCTTAGTGAAGCACGAGAAATCTTGTTGCCGAAGTCGAAAGCCGCGTGACAGGTGGCTTGGCTATAGTTCAGTGTGCATTGAACATTCCACGGGAATTCTCGGCTGCTCGCTGTCAAAAGTGCCAACTAAGACTACCAAAGAGCGCGCAACCGGTCTGCCTGCGCAAGCCCTTGGAAGCTCCCCCCCTCACAATCGCAAACAAGCAGCAGGCTGAGATTTTTGTGTGAGCCATTGCCTCAGTTGTTCCCATCCCAAGTGCCGACCTGGAAAGAGAATAGAGAATACAGTACAATCCTTAGCCTAAAAAATCCATCCAATGGCTTTTGAGGGTGCAAGGTTCGAGAGCCGGCCTCCTGCCGTGGAGGGTTCAAGGACTCTTAGGTGATCAAGTCCCCAGCACAGAAGATTCCACAATTCATCCAACATGCGGCTTGGACTCTAGCCTAGCCAAAAATGCATCCTCTCCAAATCTCCCGCTCGAGTGCGTTGGTCACGTTTTGGGCGCCCATCACCATCGAAAAAGGGCCTTGGTTCCTATATGTAATTACCAGTGGCTCCAGGTCTCACCATCACAAATGGGACTATGATGACTATGGGACCTGCCTTGGATGCGATTTGGGCACCAGCCTCGACCAGCCTCGACATGCCGACCCCCCACGGTTTCTGGGCACCCCGAACTCGTAAGAGTCCACCATCATAAAGGCCGGCCGCACCGCACGGCCCACCCAATAGGTCAGGGAATCCTCGTGCCAAGACCTGGCGAGAGAGATGGGAGTGGAGGGGTGGGAGGAGAGTGGAACGAGAACTGGGTGTTTGAGGAGGGTTCCTGTGTGATGTTTGCTTGGTGGATTTGAGGAAAGAACTTGAACAGAAGTATATTATCAGAAGCATGGGAAGCATCAAAAGGTCCTCAGAGCCTCACACTTGGTTCTTTTCGTACCTCTTCCCCTCTTTCAGTATGAACTCCTCCTCAGAGTTGGATAATTTTTGTGGTGAGTCGTTTCCTTGCTGTCGTAGGGCCCTTCAGTACCAGCTTAAGGAACAGAAGAAACGACATGACCGATGGAAGCAAAACGGTGCAAAACCGATGAAAACCCCAAGGACCTGGACCTGGCCATGAACCTGCAGGCGTTTGACATCTGGAGACTCCGTCAGACCGGAGCACCATAGGCCCCAACCGTCGGAGACCTAAAACATGCTTTAAAGTTCCAAATGAATCTTGTTAGCACCTCCAAACGCGTCACCTCCAGCCACGTGGTCTTCCAAGGGTGTCCAACCTCCGGAAGGGCAGCATATAGCCGGATCTGAAGCAGTTGATGCCTCAGGTACACATGCACAGGCCGAAAAACCTCCGAAGGGGGCGTATATTTTTTTGCGCAGCTTGTGTTCGCAAATGCAGCATCCTGTAAATTCCCCCCCACCAAGGCCTAAGCCCTAAGCGTGTAAGGTGTTTCATATGATCATTGAGATTGTTATCCCAATTAATTTGCATCTGCCAGGGGTTTTAGTCTGTTTTTTTCACTGATCTTGTGACCCACAACCCTTGAACATAAATAGAGTCTAGAGCAGAATTCGATCAGTTTCTCCACATACTCAAAACCCGTCTGCGGAGATCTGCGGAGTGTACACTTCGATGATGTCTTCTGCCTTGCGATCTTGGAGTCGCCATCATCGACTCACTTGTGTGTCCGACACAACTCCCAGCCACAACTCATCGTCGACAGAACAATTTGACTTTGGATCCGCGGTGGTTCCCCCCCCGAAGCAAAGCCGGTGCAGCTCAAAGATACTTAAAAATAACAGTCCCACAAAACTTGTGGTTTTTGAAAGGAATGACTGAAGAAGAACCAACCTGCATCAACCTCACCGCTTAGTGAGCCTCACATGAGGCCGCTTCGGCGGCATTCGTAACTTCATGTAAATTACAAATTATGCTAACCACTTAGCATATCTCTGATGGTTTTGCAAAACAACACATATATATATAAGCAAAAAAACAACTACAAAATGAGAAAGCAATAAGAACAAATCCACAAAGCAAAAGAAAAAAACAAACAAATCCAAAAAAAAATGACAAAGCAACATCAAAAAATAAACAAATCCAAAAATGAAACAACAAAAGCGAAAAACACAAGCAAAACAACAGCAACAAAAAAAGGTGCCCGAAAGGCGCCAAAACGAAAGCGAAAACACATAAAAAACACAAGCAAAATCACAAACGAAAAAAACAGAAAACGACACAATGAATGACACACAGAACAGCGAAACAAACCAAAACATAATGCAAAACAAAAACACCAAAAAAACACATCGAACACAATGCGAAACAACGCACAAAACAAAGGACGCCACTTAAAACAGAAAACCATACATACACCATGTGTTTTTTTGCTTTTTGGAGTTTTTGCTTTTGTTTTTTTATTCGTTGTTGTTTTTTGCTTTGGCTTGTTCATTTGTTGTTTGGACTAGCCCTTTGCTTTTGCTTTTTCTTTTTCATTTGTTTGTTTAGTTTCTATGTTGCTAGATTCTCAGACTTAGCCTGGGTCCGGCGAACACAATTAACAATACATACGTACAAACGCCGCAGGAAGGGCGGGTTTTCGTTCGTCTCGCGGGGACCTCGGAACAGCGGGACCTCTTCGGCGGTCGAGGGGCGCGGGTAGAAGTCGGTGTAGCGCTCGCAAAGCTCGCCCTGAAGGAGCGCGAAGTCTTGGCTCCATGGAGTGGGAAGTGATCCTTTATGGTCCAGGAAGAGGCTGCGGTACCGGTACACTCCCTTTCCAAGCCCAAGGCTAGTGATCCGCAAGTCGAGTGATCCGCAAGCCCCGAAGAAAGGGTAGTGTCGTGAAACACACCCGAAGACCAAACGAATGAATCCCAAGCTCCCATGCCCAGTGGATGACGGTTGAGTAAAGGCCTTGTTCAAAAATAGTGATCATCGTTGACCAACCAACTTCACAGGTAATAGGGGTCAGGCAGACTCTTGGTCACATACACAGCGCCTGGTTTGTACAGTCAACCATAAAGAAGCGCACCGTGCGGTAGAGCGTGATGTCACCTTGGAGGTTTTTGAGGATTGGACGGTTTGAAGAGCTCTCAGCCTGTCAGTTGTGTAGCTTGTAGGAATGACTCCCATGTTTTTCTGCCTTTTCAATGAAAACGGTCTTTTTCAAGCAGCGCCAACTATATGTTTGTCTTGAACAACGTATTGATACTTTGGGCATTGCGATGGCTTTAATATATTTTAATGCTCTACGCGGGGTGGGAGGCATAAATTCGAGATGGTGTGAAACCAATCAGCTTTATCGGCTTTAAACTATATTGCAGCAAACTGACGCGGAAACAAACGCTTAAGTGGACATTGACACTGCATGACACTGGCATGGCAATACCCGGGTAGATTTGCAATGTTTTGCAAATATGCCCCCCTCCAACATGGAAGCGGACCCATTCCCTGTTTGTAGAGGACACTTGTCTTTCCAGGAGCCATGCCATCTACTTCCATGATTGTCAGAGTGAGTGTATAGTTTTGACAGCCCCTTTGTGGGCCCTGTCCAACAACAGCTTCTTACACTGCACTTCACCCCCACATGGCCAAGAAACGCACTCGCACACTATTCTCCAGCCTGCCATGGATGCATCAGAACTGCCAATGGATATGTTTTCGATCAAACATGTGCCCATCACACTGAATGTACCTGTACAATCCTGTACAAAGGATGCCAATTCCATCCATTTCCTTCTAAAGAACCCAGGAACTTCTGGAATCCTCGTAATCCTCTCTTCCCACGTTAATCAGGTTCAGCCATGGCACCAGAAACTTAATTCAAATGCACCAGGGACCAGGACCTCTAACCTATCCAAACCGAAACCTATCCCATCATATCCACTCACGACCTATGAAGCTTAGACACGGGTCGCATACGTATCTTAAGCTTCAAGACACCAAGTGATGCCAAGTACCTGGTTTCTGTTGAAGGCGGCACTGGAAGCCACCAGCCGTCTGTTTCACTGTGCTTCTTCAGATGCTTCAACTTTGGTTTTCGCTTTCGACCCAGGCCTCCCGCAGGGCTGACGGCCGCTCCCAAAGTCGAATGCGAATTTATTCCAAATGCGCCTCTTCTTGGCACCCCGGAAGGCATCAAAGCCCTGGGGCCAGGGGTTCTTCTCATGATGGAAGAGCACCAAGGCCTGCGGCCCAGCGCCCGGCTTCGTGTGCAACTCAGCGACTTAAGCGAGGAAGCTGAATACAACTACCACAACTGACTGGCCACTTGCTTGAAACATCCGGGTGTATTTGATGTATTTTGCCCAACTCCCTCATCCCTGTCCGAACTTTGCAACGGAATTGCACATTTTGCTGGCTGTGATGAGTTCATCCTGTGAACCAGCAGGCTTTGCCCCACCAAGCTGTATAGAGAAACTTCCCCCCTAGAATTCCACCCCGAATGCGCTAGCGCTGCGAGCGCCTCAGAGTCGGTTACGCGACATCGACCACGTCCCAGGGAGTCGCAAGGAGAACTGTCCAGGATCAGAAGCCAAACCTGCTCTGATCCTCCCGTCATCCCGGAGCCGGGTATACCACCCGAGGTCGGGCTCTGGAACAAATGTCCACATGAGTGGTCAAGCTGCAGGAAGCGAAACGTGCTCGAGTCCAGTATGATGGTTTTGGAACAGTGAGACTGTCCAACCAATGGTGTGTCGGTTCTTTTTACCAGGGGTCCTTGCAAGGGGAATTGGCTGTACCCATAACGGCTTTAGGTCTTCAAGGTTTGAAGCCTCTGGATCACGGTCGATAGGAAAGGACAAAAATTAGGTACGGTATGGTACGGTTAGGAACTCAGTCAAGCTAGACTCCCCAAAATAGTCTCCAACAAAAACAAACAGACTCACAAAAGCAAAACACATCCAAAAAGAGCAAATTTAACATATACTTTCTTTTTCCTGCCTGTCCCTGTGCGTCAAAACCCGCCCACTGTTTCATTCCGCGCGCCATGTAGCTGGAGAGACCCGTAGCGTTCACCGGTTTGACGACCTGAACGGCAAAGCCAACGCCGCGGACCGGGTGGTTTTCCGCGCCCAGGGCCGTGGGACTGGCGGGCAACAGCAGCTACTTCCTTTTCATGGGTGTTGCCCACTTCTCCAAGCAAACGAGTGAGGTGGGATGAAATGCGGTCTGAATCAACGGTATGTTGCGTAAAACGAAGGAACCTGGTTGCGTGCTTCACGTACGGTGAGGTGCGAAGCTTGTTTTTTGTTGTTGCTTAGTCTTCCAAACTCATGACATCCCTTGGACGTTCATGAACTATGAGATGAACAATTGGAGTGCCTCAGAACTATCATTCTCCGAAGACCAGTCGTCCAGTCGTGTCGAGCTTTGGGGGGTTGCCTGTAGTCACCCTTCTAGGATGTAGGAACAACAAATATATACCCTATGCGTCCAAGACTTACTTTGCTTAAGTTCGACTTAGATTTGCAGCCTCGACTTAAAAGTGTACTGTTTAGACATACCGCGACACGATCCCCTGTGGATGGTAGCACGGGGTCTGAAAGCCAGGAATCAACAGTGCATGGAACATAATTACGGTTAAATAAGTTCAACACAGTTGTTGTCAAAAGTGTGTCTAATTGCTACTGCACACTGCACATACTGGATTTATACTGATCGCATGTTTGTATCCATGACGCGTGCGGATCTTCTTGCCCATTCGGACCAAATGAACAGTGGACTGACCATGGACAAACCGTGGAACGACTTGAAAAAGGCATGGAACGACTTGAAAAAGTCGTGGAAAGACTTAAAAAAGGTCGTGGACACCACCACCCCTGAGAATCCACTTGAAACATGTTTTACACAGCACTGTCCACGAAAAAAGTCCACACAAAGGATGAACAGATTGGCTTCGTGCCCGGTGAAAGGATTGGAAAACGGCTTGACGATTTCAGACTATGTACATGCACATGCGAAAACATGGGTTGAAGCTTTATTTGATGATGTTCAGATCACTTCAACATGACATATATAGGTTCCAGGAAAGGTCAAATACAGTGACTCTTTTTAAGTCTTTCATTCCCAGTTTAAGTCTTTGCTGGAAGACTTCGATTTTCCAAGACTTTGGAAGTTTAGGGTATATACCAAATAGATCCAAATAATATAGAAACGGTTTGCAATACAAGTTGAAAGGGATTTGTTTTGTTAAATCTATTTGGGGGGTCTATATGGGTTATATACCATGCATGGTGTTTCAACACGATCGAGAAGTCAATCTACCATGGATCTGTCATGAGCTGGAAAAAAAGAGTTCCAGAAGTGTGGTGACAAACATGTCTGTCTCTAGTAACTGGTAGACAGTCAGTCAGACATGTCGTTTCGCTTGTTGGCTGCTTTGGGACGTACTACATGACTTGGTCCCCAAAGTCTTCTGGTCCAGGTCTGTAGCACAACCGCTGCCTGTTTAAGAAAGAACTTCTCCAACTTTCAGCTGTATTGAACGATGTCTCGAGCCAATCATTGTTGTCCATTCATGTCCATTCCTTCCATAAGGCAAAATCACCAGAGCATGGAAAACACAACAAAAACAGCGGCTGTTCCCGCTTCATAGCCGATAGACAAAACAAACAATGGCCACATTGAGGTGCATGATAAATTGTGACACTGTCTATCACTTGCTTGTTAAAATGGTGTCTTCAAGCTTCACACAACAGCCACAAAAAGCAATAACACACAAACTCAGTTAAAGAAAAAGGACAAACAACTGGAACAAACAATATTATATATTGAATATATACCTCCTACCTTAGGGGGGAGGTCATCTACCCCCTACCCTGCATTAATTAATTTTATTAATCCGGGGTACCTCCACTATTTAATCCTGAGCTGCTCTAGGTCTGGATTTGAAAATTAAAGTCTTTTGAATCAAAGGGGTTTTAGTCTCAACAAGATCATAAGCAACACTGAAAAGGGGAATCCACCTATTTAATCCGGAGGGCCTCCACCTAATTAATCTGCAAATTTTGAGAAGTCAGCCATAGGGTGGTTCACCACTCACATACCCTTGGATTCATTTCACACCTTTTTGCTCTCTCTTGAGATTCAAGCAGTGCGAACACAAAAATGACAAAATTAATCCACAGGTAGTTGAGTTCTTTCTATCCTTCAAGCTTTTTTTTTTTATCAACATTCTGCTTCCCCCTCTTTTTGCATAACTACTAATCCAACCCCTGGACAGCTAATTAATCCAACAACCTTTCATAAAGGTTTTGTTCAACTTCTTGGTTAGCCACCCCCTCAGGATTTTTTTTTTACAAATTTGGAAAACTAATCCAAATAATTAATCCCAGAGCTCACGGGGGCCTTGGGCACATTTCCTAAGGATGCATGTATTTAAATATCATGACAAAAGAACAATAGCATAACGGCAAGCAGAACAAAGGGAGAAGGAGATCCAGAATTCGGTAAATTTTGCCAAAACAATACCTGCGAAGAAGAAGAGGCAACATCAAAGAGCTGTTTGCCCTCTTGCCCACTTGATAAGGTATTCCATATCGCTAGACCCAAACGAACACTTCAAATCCCACCCATGCTGGCAAGACTAAAACCAGCCTTGTCAAACACATGTTCCTTTTGGTTCTTCCGACCCAGATATGAAACGACACACAAGTCATGGCCCATGATCTTTGGTTCTTCTCATGACCTAAACGACCACCACCCCACCCCCCCTGCAGCACACGTCCCATGGGTCCCCCATGGGTCCCCCCTCGCCTTCTCTTCAAATGTAATCGCCTGGTTTGCGCACGCTTGGAGAACGAAAACAAACAAACAAACACACATACATTGATGAAGCAAGCTTGGGCTGTAGCAAGCTACCGCGCGGTAAATTGAGAGTTAGTGGCAGTGCTTTGCTGGATGGGAGGCCGAGATGCCGCTGATGCTGTACCACTTTTGGGAACATCTATGTTTAGTTTCAATTCTCAGCTGCTTAGCCCAATGGTATCGATCTGTAGACTCTTGAGGACCATAAACTCACCCTTTGAATTGAACAGCCTCTTCAAAGGGGGGGTTTGTGGTCCTCAAGAGTCTACAATTATCGTTGGGCCTTCGACGATCGATCGCGACGACTCGTCACTCCAACAGTGCACGCAGAGCGACCCGCACCGCCGACGACGAACGACCCGCACCGCCGAAGGTTACGACGGGTCGCCGGTTTCCGTCGCGAGCGGTGCGGCGACGCGTCGCGCGCCGTCAAGTTCTCCATCTCCGCGGACTGTGTCACCGCTGGGGCAAAACCTGGAGATCTGGCCGCTGCCAGACCGTGCGCAAAAATTGGTTGCTTCGAATCGCGAGTCTGTGGCATGATGTGATACGTTTGATGCATGTCGATGCTGTTATGTGCTGTTGGTTAGATGCCGTTGGTACTGCTGTTAGTTGATGCTTCTTCAAAAGGCCCTCTCTTGTGATCCCAAACCTGGTAGAACAACCAAAGCCACCCCACTAGCCACCCCGACCGAAAGAGAACAAACAAGCTTCGCACCGACCTTCAGCCCGGTGACGCAAACGGTTGACCCCGTGAAACAGCACGGGTGGTGTGGGCTTGGCGTTGGCAACGGAGGGAATCGGCTCACGGACCGCTTCTTAGTCACTTACCCAAACACGACTAATGGGACTGGAATATATGCCTACATTGACCCCCAAAACCACCCCAATGTAGGCATGTACGCCATACATGGAGTGTCTGGGATAGTAGTAATATGTAGTAATGCCTTTGTTGCCACTACGTAGCTTCTTAGTTACGAGATGTTACGAGCAAGCAACTGTTGCTCGTTTCCCAAACCATCGTGTCATGGTGCGAACATCGTGTCTGACAGCGGTGGGAAGTTTCTTTCGATGAAGGCGGAGAAGGGCGAAGTCTGAGTCTGTGTGTTCTTTTCAATTTTGGCAACACATCGAGACAAAACCTTCGTCGAAAAGGACATGGAACAAACAGCCGTGCTCGGCTTCTGCAAGCACCAGACACAGGAAATCAATGCAAATATTTTGTCCATCTCATACAGGCCCGGTCTGTCTCATGCAAGAACAAAGACTGTAGCTGGGAAGTCCTTCGAGCCACTCCAAAAAGCTCAACTGCTTCACCGCCAAGCTGCTCCCAATCTCCACCGGCCCGCCCCGTGCGCGCAGTACTGCGAGTGCCAGCCACAGGAGTCCAGGGACCGCCATGGTAACTCGCCCATCGGATGTTCCAACGCCAGAGAGGTGGGGGGAGCTGTGGGGTGCACTGGGTTTTCGGCCCAGGTGGCATGAGGATCTAAGCGGTTTTGGGATGTCATGGCGGGAGCTGTGGATCCATCTGGCGATTCATGTGATGCACTCGGGCAGGGAAGACAATGGAATGGCAAGTTGATTCTTTTCTAAGGACAGCTGAGATGAACCCAGGTGATGCTTGTTTTGGTAGGTCATTCAGGGATGGTCTCACCAAATGAACGTCTTTTCCAGGAAGCCTTTTTTACGTTCAGCGCTTTCCTGTGTCTACTATGCCTAGGTGGACGAATCGGTCATTGGATTTTCAAACTCAAATGAGAAAGTCTAAGAGCTGGCTTGGGGGGCATCGCATGTTCAATAACCTAGGCAAGTGCAAACTGGACATGAGCGTGTTTCTATATACTTCAATATGTCATTGAACATCCGTTTCAACTGGGGTTGACGCACATGCTCTGCTGGAACCGCAAATTGGATTCATTTGTTGAGAGCTCTCGGTGAAGAACTCAGCTGTTCTGGTTCTGGCATCGTGCTTTACAATTCTTTACAAACACTCTGATCCTTTTGCAACTTTTGCAGCTAAGCAGGGATCTGACCACGGTATTGTTTCTTGACCCAAAATTGAAGAACATCACATCCATGGTGGAACTGCGTAATCCGAACGATGTGCTCATGCGACTGTCCGCTTTTGATCCGAACGTGCAGCTGCAGGCGAGGTCAGGTTGGTCATGTCAGGGTTCTGTCGTGTCAAGGTGTCAGGGCCGGCCTCCAGAGGTCAGGGCGTCGTTCCGACGACCGAGTCCTTTTGACGACCGATGGTCCAAGTCCGAATCGGAGAATCGGTGATGACAGCGGTGGCCGTTGGCCATCTCAGTGGACTGGCCCGACCCAGCTCTTTGAAAGAGCTCAAGGATCCTAGAGGCATCTTTCACGATCATCCAGCTCAGAAATATCCTCGATCGTTCGGCTCTAGACATGCAGTCCATTTTCATAGGCATGACATGCAGTAATTAGTTGACCACCTGTACAATCTGGAGGCACCAATACACGAAATCAGAGAAAGGGTAAAATAAGCAATGCATAATGCATAAAGGATATATGCACAAAACATGATTAGTAGGGGCTCCTGATGTCTCTCTATGATTCAGCTGACACCATCATCCATCATCTAAGCAAACACCTCGTTGTTGACAAGGAACGTGCTGTTTGGTGTCAGTGGTAAGTGAATTGGTTCTTGCCAAACCCAGCTGGTTGGGGCAAACACGAACAATCCAACACGTTCCCCTTGGAATTCTCCAGACGTGAAGCCGTGAACATATCATTGCCCACAGTCATGTATAAATATCGATCAAACATGATCAATCTACAGTCGTGATGAGCGTATGAATATATATATATATATACTCCATTATACTCCCATATTAATTACATTGAACGTACTTTGAAACCAGAGCCAAATGATTCGGCATGAGACATTCGTCACATGGTTTCCATCATTGCTGAACATGGGGAATCACCAAGGAACTCTTGACACAACATGCTTGACACACAAAACAAACGACTTGACATGATTCAAAACGAACGGTCGAGTCTTTCATGCGCATCTCGGGACTTGAAATCATTCAAACATATTGTAGTAGTGCCCCATATATGATATGTGTGTTTTCATAATATGGGTGCAACGTGACCATGTTCTCAGGGTATCGCCATCGGCAGCCATCCTTGGCCATTGAGTATTGCACAAAAGCATCCCCACAGCCTGCCTGGGAAGAGAGGAACCTTAGTTCTCACAGGTGGTGCCATTCTCACTGGTGGGCTTCCAGTAAATGTTTCTGCGCAGATTGCTGGCTCATCAATGGGATGAATCATATATATATATACTATATTATACACACATTGGAAAGATAAGTGACCATTCTATAGACATAGGTAGCCTGACATCCTATATATTAAGGCAACGATTCCATAGAGATTCATAGATGCAGGTTCATGAGGTCGGTCTGATCATGGAAAGCCTCACTTCTTGGAAAAGACACATCGCTGAACACACGACCTGTTGGGTCTGAACACACGACCTGTTGGGTCTGAACACACGACCTGTTGGGTCTGAACCTGCAGGTTCATAGCAAACATTGTTACTACTAGTAAGGCACTTGTTACTAGTAGCGATGCACTTGTTTCTAGTAGCTTCTTGTTCCTGAAATTATAACTTTGGCTTGACAAATTCACACAAATCAGCGTTCGGTGTGCCAATCGGTCTCGGACCATCTCTGAAAACCACCTCACATGATGGGATGCTCTGATTCCCTCTTCTTCAGGTCGTTGGAATCTTTGGCCCTGGGAAAAAAAACAAATCTGGTTGACCCTCCCATCGTGGGCCGCCGGTGCTCCGAGCAGCAACTTGCCATACGCCGTGGCCGCTCCTGACAGCGGTGCCGTTGGGGAAACAGGTGCTGTTTGCCCAATTCCATAGAATATGGCAGCCCTCTGGCTCCAATCTCCAATTAGCTCCTCCATCCTGAACTGGAAACCTGCATACTCAGAAATTCTTTAGGTGTTTGCTTAGATTCAGCCGGATTTCTGTCGACTCCAGAAAATTCTGGCAAAAGCGCACCCCAAACGCTCCTGTGGCGCGCACGCAGAGTGTGGCTTCTCTGCCTGGCATAGAAGAGCCGTAAACTGGGATCCACTGGGTGTGAGTTGAGATGATTTGAACGCATCCTGAGAACAACATGCTCAATAAGCAAACGGGTAGAGATATTGACACGCCGGGCATGGGTCTTGCCGCTTTCTTCTGGTATAGGGAGCACAATGGTTCTCCAGCACGTACGCTATTCGGATGAAACAACATTGCACATATATCCACAAAATAATCTTTGTGTTGAATGAAACGTCACGTACCAGTGCTCCGGCAAAACGTGACATGCCAAATCTCAAGCATTGGTTGTCGAAAGAGGTCTTGGGTCTTCAAACTTCCTTTTCTAACAATGGAAGACCAATGGTAGCCGTGTGTGTGGATCGGAGCCTTAAACATTAAAACATTGCCTGTCTAGACGTCAAACAAACAGCCACCCTTCTGGACCTGATGGTAAGTTTCATTCCACTTCCTGGCTGT
Organism: Durusdinium trenchii; assembly: GCA_963970005.1. Classification (NCBI taxonomy): domain Eukaryota; class Dinophyceae; order Suessiales; family Symbiodiniaceae; genus Durusdinium; species Durusdinium trenchii. The sequence goes on along the minus strand of CAXAMN010022695.1, from coordinate 610,278 downwards.
GAAATGCTGTGAATTTAGTTAGCCTCCGATCCAAATACAGTAGATCCAAATGATGTCTATCCCATTTTCTGCAGCACCTTTTCAACCACCCAGGATTCGTGTCCAAAGGCAGCTACATGCAGCTACTCAAGAACAAAAAATGGGGTCAGCACAATTGACTTTTGCTGCACAAGAGAGTCTCCAAGTCCAAGGACCCTCAAACATGTCCAGTCACGTAGCCCTGTTGAGGCTACGAGGCTCGCCTGAAACTGGGATTTTGAACCTCCAAGTAGTTCCTTCCCCAAACTCACACCCTTGCCAAGCGCTCTCTTTTTGTTGGATGCCGTCAGAATGGGCGGGCGTCGAGTCGTCGAGCAAACCTGGGGGCGGCACGGTGAAGCACGTCGGGCGAAGCTCTCGGCCAAAGGAAGGTGTGCATTTGGGTCGAACTGGTTGGCTGGGTCGAACCTCTGGAGTCTCTGGCAACATCTTTCTCCGAGTCTTTGAGTCCCAAAGTTCCACCAGTTCGAGCTGAAGAAACATGCACTTAACAAAGTTCCACCGTGTCTAGTCCTCTGATCTTTGAGTCTGAGCGAGTCTGTCCCAACGTGTCAGAAAAGCGAACTCAGAACGATCACTGAATCATCCTGGAGTGCAACATGGAAACCAAACATACTGCATGCTACCATGCATCACCGTGCACCGCCCCAATCTTGGAGCACCTTGATTGGTGTCTTGAAAATTTGTATATACGATATGTTTCGAGGTGTACAAAGCTGTTCTCCTTCCCAACTTTAAAATCGACAAGAGCCGGACTAGAGAGCAAACCAACAGTCTGGGCTAACATGCCCATTCATCCTGATTCTGATGTTAATGAAGAACAAATGCATCCCACCCTCCTCAAGACACCACAAACATGAGCTAGGATGTATCTGTTAAACTGGAAAGTTGCTCTGGCTCAACAAACAAAAACCTGTCCAAAATGTCCGTACCTATACCATGTTTGAGCGATATAGACTGGAAGTTCACTGTGTGAAAATAGTATTACCTAGGAACAAATACACCCACACATCTTTTTCAGCTGTTTACATGCCCTCCGGGCCTCAGCGTTGGAACTTCTTCACCATCTCCTGGTGTGTGTTTTCTGATTAAACATGCTGTTCAACTGCCAGGAAGAGTGAAGACAAAACTTTTTTCAAACACGTGAAACATCGTGAAACACATTTAAGCTGTTTCCCTGCTGTCAACAAAGCTTAAAGACAGTTGAACAAACGTTTTAAGCAGAAGACATGATTGTGGTCATTTTTGTTCCAAGATACAAGCCTCACCTCCTAATGTGGAGATTCTGGTAAGTATATCATCAAACATAGGTTGGCTTGCCCCCCTCTTGGCCCACCCAGAATTCGTCCGATCCCTTGTTCTCAAAGTTTTGCATCTGCGTGTGGCGTCAATTGGATAACTTGTTTACCTTTTCTCTTGGCCCCAAACACAAACTAATCATTATGTTGGATTTGAGCTAAGAGTCCGGGCTGGCAACTGCATCTATATGCCCCAGCGTGGGTGTAGCTTACACAACCACAAGGGTCTTACACAACACTTGCGGGGTGGTAGTCTATTTCCTTCAGACCTACGTCATCAGACCGGGGCTGGGAAAACCCCATGCAACGCGAAGCAATTCAATCTTTCAGCACCCAATCAGTTCAGGTGGTTCTGGCTGTGAAGGCTCCCTGACCCGTTCGTTTTTTTTCCAAACACCTTCCCCAACTGGGTGCTGGTGAAACATCCGCTTTCAACGATCCAAAGGCTCCCTTCGCCGGTCTCCTGACTTGCAGGTGTGGAGAACATCTCCAGCCTCCAGTGAAACACGCTGAAAGGGGTTCAGTGCAGAGGTGTGATCCATTTTTGGCTTAGCTCCTTTGGACGGTGATGTTTTTTTTCCTCCAGTGATGGGATATGATGGGATGTTTCCTTGGAGCATGTAGATTTGTCCGTTTGGGGGTCGAGCCTACAACAACAATCCCCTCATCATCTGAAGGGTTACAGCGGCCTCCGTTCCACAATGGATGGAATGCGACAAGAGTTGTGCCAGTGATCGCTCCGTACAGAACAAATCCAAAAGCCTGGTGGCGTGCGAGATTTTGGCACTAGCAAGCCAAAGACCAACGAGACGCCCCGCGGACCGCGGCGAGACACCGCGGCGATGGTCCGCGAAAGAATGCTTCACGGATAGCAACCGTTCCTCCACACAGGTGATACTGTATGACAGAGTTGAAAGTACATGTTCCGAAAGGGAACGATCTTCCCTGCCCACGTGATTCTCCCAAGAATCATTCTGGAGGCTTAAAACTCTCGTTGTTCGGTCGAGCCAGTCAAACGGTGTGTTGCCCGGGCAGCCAGGCATGGCAGGCTCTGCGCAAGCGTACTTCTCGGCCAGTGTGGGCTTCAACATCTGCTGGTAGAGGACCTGTTTGCCTGAGGACTCAGGAAAGAAGTCTTCAGCCCCAAACCGCAATGCAAAGTACAGGAAAACCACGAAGCTCGACACAATTTTTTGGAGATTCTGTGTCACGGTGTTTAAGGAAAAGGCAAACCAGAGTGTCACCAAACTAAAAACAACATGCAGCATGCATGTTTTGGCAAGATCATCTCTACATAGCAAAAGAGTTAGTAGTTAGTAGTCATCTACCAAGTGACCTAATTATGGATCATAGCAACAGGACTTCCAGCAGTGCCTCGTTGGATCTGCGCTGGGTCTGCTTTCGCGATCTTCTCCGCCACCTTGCGCGCCTCACCATGTTGGTCCAGAAATTTGGAGTGCCAGACCTGATGAAGCGAACATCTTTCCTCAACACATCCAAACATGTTTCCCGAAATCATCCATGTGACCTTTGGCTTGGCTGCCGGCTCACCCGACTACTCGGGTGAGCCGACCTAAGATCTGGAGGAAACATCGGGTATTCGGCTTGAGAAGACTCTCTACATGGCTGGGGCTGAAGGATTGAAAAGCAGGTGAGAACCCTCACAGGCAAATGGTAGAATCGTCTTATCATGTCAAACATGTATGTATGGATGACATCGAGTGATTAGTTGATTAGTTGAAAAGTTGATGTCAATAATTGTCCTGATTCAAAGCAAACAAAGGGGGGACGATTGGTTCAGCTTTGCCAGCTAGAACGCTACTGAGTAGACATCCTACGGTCCTACTTGGCATGCCTAGCACACCGGCCATCCCTCGTCAACCTCACTGTAGAGCTTGGCTCGGGGAATCACACGGTTCACCAAGCCTGGCGTAGCGTCTGGGCATTGATACACAACTCCAAACGGCTCGCATATATTTGGTATAGTCTACACTGAGTTGCATTGAAGATTGTCCTTTCAAGTTTTCATAGGATGTGACTGGGTGTCCCACTTCCCCTGAGGTCTCCCCCCTTTTGTGAAGGAACACAAGAAATGAGCGCACAAGCCTTGCTCGACAAAGAAACAGGAAGAACTATAACTATACTATCCAACGATTCTCTGGCTCCACTGTGCAGAAAGTAATTCAGGTGGAAGCTCCTGTCGAAGGTGACAATATCTACTATTCCCCGTCCGATGAACCCTTTTGTTTGAACACGTTCTGCAGTCTCGGCCAGATTGTATAGCTAAACAGTGTGTCGGTTTGAGTGTGCACACTGACACATTTCAAGCTCTCTAACTTGTGTGCTGCCGAAAAGGCAATTTCGATTTAAATGCCAAGTTTCCTAGATCCCAACTCCCACTCAATACGTGGTGTCACTGCCGCAAAGCCAGAACGCTCAAACAAGGAGGAGGTCCACGTTTCTGTTCATGTACCAATTTCTGCACTTCCTGGAGCCCCCCCCCAATAGTCTTTTGCAGTACATCGTCCCACAACCGTTGTTGACCAAGTTCATTGCCAATCAAACCAAGTTGGTGGTAGCAAGGATGCCTCAGCAAGACCAAAGCCTTCTTCCTTGGACAGGGAAATGACGACAAACCTTTATGTTTTCAATGTTTTCCGAAGCCCGCGCCACAAAATGGTTCCCTCATGCGGATGGGCGCGTACTTCTCCCGTATGAACCACCGGCCATCGCGCCCTGGAGTCACGCCACGCGTTCGACACCTAAACGCTCCGCGCGCTCTGCAGGGATCTGACGGCGCGAGGGAACCGCAAACAGGCGGGGGTGACTGGCAGACCAGAACGAGTGGGTGAGAGGGTCTCAACATCATGCCAGGACCGAAAGCAAAACAAGTTTTACTGCTCCTTGTACCCGTTTTGTTCCGAGGTACTGACAGAGACTCCAGGAAGATATGCTACCAGAGTTCAGGCAACTCATTGTCCCATGTGCTTTGATGTGGCCGATCCTCAAAAGGCCAGGACCATGCTTCAAGGCCCACGCCTGGTGATGACCAACCAGTGGACCGTCGCCATTTGAGCAGATAGAGATCGACCTCCTACGGACCAATGGATGTATAGGTGGGCCGCCGAGTCGGAAGAAACCTCTCAAAGCGTCTCACAACCAGGTGAGCCAATGTGGTCTTCCGGATCAATCGAACTGCAAAACCCGTGAGATCTCTTGAGACACCTTCCCTATACTCCTATCTTCCCCACTCACCTACCCCTATCTACCTGTGGCAGTGAGAAGAGCTGCTCCTCGCATCTCCTCGCAGAAGCTGCTCCAGACTTCATGCACCCCCCCCCAAGTTCGCGTTCCAGACGAAGTGGGCGCACCTCACTCTCCGCCGGCCCGTCGTCTCGCGCCTTCTCGGCCAGGAAGGCCATCTCCGCCACCGCTGACGCCGAGGTGCGCTGGGCGACGGCCACCGCCGGGGTGTGACCTCGGTGCGCTCTGCACCGCGGGCGAGACCCATTGGCCGGACCGCCGGTCGCCGGTGGCACCGGAGGATTTCCCTCCCCCTCAAGGTTTGCTACTTGGGGTGACCGTCAGAGAAGTGCTATTTGATTTTAGAGTGGGGAGGGGGGGTCAGTCAGGCGAGGTCACCCAAGACTAAATATCTGCATAAGATTAATTGATCGACTAGGCTATTCATAAACTATGGTGAAACATGTTCCAAGGCCGGAGGAGACCAAATTCATTGGGGGTTATGTATAGAGGGATTCTATAATATATGGGGAAGCTTCTTTGGACACTCGAACAAGTTTTCTGTTTTGTTTTTTTCCGCTTCCGAAGGGGCAGGAGGGTGTTATAAACAAGTTTATACAGTAACATATTTTCAGGGAGTGGTGTTGGGATTCTGGTGATTTGGGGGGGATCTGTGGCCAGCTCGAGAGAGCAAATTCTTAGATGGGTCCAGAAAGCATTGAGATGCAGGACGAGCTGGTGGAGAAGGAACGTTGGAACCATTGGAAGACACGCAGGATTCCACCAGGATGAGCATCAGACTACATCTGGTCCAAGGGCGCCTCATCACTCCTCCATCAGGGATGGGCTAAGATCAGGTGATAAGTCAGGATCAGCATCTGCCAAGAGGCAAACAAGGTCAACAAGGACCAACAGAGGAAACAAGGTCAACAAGGTCTGAGGTATCATAGGATGAGGGATTGGTCCGACCATACTAATTGCAGTTAGTATTGAAACAAAAATTGTCCCAAAAACGGTGGACCAAACTGTGGGGGAGGGGGGGTCCTGCAACATGTTCAATTTTTCAGCCAAAAGGTTTTTTGAAAGGCGTTGTACTCACCAAACTAATGAGGCCGGGGTATGTCCTATGTTTACCTTATACATGTTTCTTTTTGGAGCTTGGGTCTTTCGACTTGCTCCGCAAAGAAAGACTTGGAAGTCGAGAGTTGGCTCCGGCAGTTCGGTAGTTCGGTAGTAGTGCTTTCTTCATTCGGCTGTTCCGAAGGCACTCTACGGGGGGTCTTTTCACATCTTTAGCATTGTTTAGCCACCAAATAGAGGATTCGTGGTATGGTTTCCCTGCAAGCCTGAGCCCTGGCTTGTCCACAATTTCACTGTTAAAGCACCCCAGGAAAGCCGATCAAGATGCCAAAACCCAAACTCCTTAGACTATAAACCTTTTGTTCACCAACAAGTGCCATGTGGACACGTCAACGTCCGTCACGCTGACACGAATGAACAACAGAGAAACTTATATGGTTTTGGTCCACTGGCTGTGCTCGGTTGCGAATCAAGAATCACTACCCCACCAATCTGGTCGCAAAGAGGAAGGAACTTGTGAAAGCAAAACGAGGTTCGAATGCTTGGACTGTGAGGAATGCGTAAGGAGCATTCAGGATGACTCCAAACTCTTCTGTAGAGTAAAAGGAAATTCAGGAATCAGGCGGGTGACCCAGGTACCACTTTTGAGAAACTAAAATCCGGTGACAGCCCAAGTGGTTGCCTCAGCTTTCACAATATATATATATATATATCTGCTGATACTGTTTGGACCTCAACAGCGCTTTTCTTCGACACTCTGGTAACTTTTAATGGCATTTAAGTCTGACCCCTCAGTCTGGAGTCATTGGTGTACCAGTGTACCCTTGTTTGCAACACGCCCCTAAGACCGACATCGACTCTCCAAAACGGTTCAAGCGTTCTCCCCCCCCGAAAAAAAATGAAAATATCAAAAAATTCTCTAAACCACCCTTACACAACAAAATTTATACAACATGCGATCCAACGGATTTTCGGGGCCTTCAGTCAATTCATGGAACTTCCTGATAAAGACGGAGCTGCAGAAGCCACCATTGGCCGCTCCTGGCAGCTGGAAGGCAGCGGTGTCCGCTGCGAGAACCAAATCGCCTGGACTGGAGGTGGAGAGGAGGCCGTCGTTTTGGCTTTGGAGACGGTTTGGGCTCCCAAGGTCAGACTTTTGCAGGTTCATGAGGTCTTGAGGTTTGGTTCAGGTCTGGGGTTTCTGAAAAAGATGCTCTTCTCCAAATTTGGTCAAAGACGGGGACTGCATTCACTACTTTGATCACCTCGGCTGTCGTTTCCCGTCAATTGCTATAGACTTAGTCCCCAAGACACCCAAGAAATGCAACAGTTCAACGCATGCGTACCAGCTGATACAGAAGATTCACTGTTCCATCTGTTGGCAGCTCAGATCCGTTTCTCTGGATGTACGTTTCTATATGTTGTTGGGGGTGACCAATACTGGCAAGAAGGAACGTACGGCAGTTTTCGATTCAAGGCGCAGGAGCATGCGAGTTGACACCCGGCAGCGGTGGCCAGTCCCTGCACCTGGGAAGCCCAGCGAGAAGCGTTGAAAGGTAGATGACCATGCCTGGGGAAATCCCCTTCAATCGAATGTCTGAGTCTTTACTACTGATACTATCATCCTCCGTGAAATTCCCATGGCCGGTCTGGGCTCCACACTTTATAGCGATAAAATTAATAGTTTCCCCCACCTTTTTTTGAACGGTAGAATGGATTACCCCATCTAAAAGGATGAACACCAGCTCACTATAGAATGGGGAGTCCAAACCGACCAAAACCAAGCAAAATGACACCTTTGTACGCATATAACCAAAAATAGAGCCAACGATAATTTGGTTTACCCCACCCTGCTTTCAAACGCTCATTGGGTCAAAATGAAAGCTCAAGTGCACACATTCAAAAAACAATTCTGCAAGGGGTCAGGATTGCAAGCAAATGGAAGCTTCATAAAACAGCTGACGACGACGGACAACAACATTTCTGACTCTTACTGTGCTCGGTCTCTGTTTATGTTCCGCTCTATTGACAGTGTATATGCTTCGCATATACCATTGGACAACATCCACCATTCATAAAAACTACCACTAGGGCTCTCCTCCTTTCTTTCTATCTGTGAAGCTGCACAACAAAACCCAAACATAAAATGTCTTGAACAGTCCCTTCAATTCTGGCAACTCCACCTTCTGGCAATGTCTCGGCGAAACATGAGAACTCATCACCTACAACATCCAACAACAGCATCCTTCAATTAATATAACTTAACCATGTATAACCAGCATCTCAGAACAACAGAAATGCCTCAGTTATTTCTTATGTCTGCGCTTTTCATTGAGCCAAATGGCATCTTTTTGTTTGGCTTCAAGAATGCTCGGCTTATAGAATGGCTGGAGTCCAGGTCCTAAAACAGCTCATGATCTGAGATTGTATGAAGATTGGTTCTCCATAGAATGGACAGAAGTCCACTCCAAAAAAAACTGTCCAGAAATTGACTGCCCCTCCACTTTTGGAGTCTCTTTAACAAAGCCATGTTGTTCATAGAGCCGTTTTATGCAGGAGCCTGGGCGGACAGATTTTATATGTTATTTTTTCAACGGTGATATACATGATATACTATCTGTTTTTGGGCTTCAGCTGAGAAAAAGCATGTGTCTGTCACTTGTGAACTGCTTCAGACATCCTGAAGGTCCTATACCTATATGTCCCTATATGGTCTTTGCTGAATGAAGCAACTGATGAACAGGTCTGCAAAAAAAACAGGGCAATCTGTTTTGCCTCCCACAGGTTAAGAAAGTCTACGCAGCGTGCGTGCGGGCCTCCGCAGCCGCCTTCAGGTTGCAGAACTGAGTTTCCGGGCTACGGCAATGCTGGGTGGTGCAACCTCCCTCAGCAGCATGTTCACCTCGCTGGAGGTCCACTTCTCACTGGGTCTGACTGGGATTCATGGGGGGCCAGCGATGCGGAGGTCATAAGGAGGTAGGCGGACCATCATCCCAGATTATCCCAACTTAAACAACCAATGCTGATTGTGATTGGCCACATCAAGTCATGAGTCAATCAGTTTTGCGGGACAACTTGGCTAAGCCCGGCGGTCGGTGGTCGCTTCATGTTCAAGGCACATCTGTGAATCAGAAAGCGTTTCATGGCCAATTCCGCATGGAAAAAAAGCAACCTTCTACATGACTCTGTTAATACAATGCGGCCAATATACTAATTCTGACTACATGGCCAAAACGATTGTGATCGACCTGCCACTATCACCAAACCAAACAATCGTTTGGTTCGAATCAAACCAAACACGTTATCACACTATTTTACCTATGTAAACATCCCTAAACAAACTCTGTGTTCTTTTCAATGTGTGCTTGTTTTGGTCTTTTCCGAAAGCGCGATGTCAACCACGATTATAGTTCTCCTTTTGAAGAAAGACAAGAAACACACAACATGCATCACCATTCGCTACTCATTCGGCTCATTTCTGGGGAGAACAACACACACACACACCTGATGCACACGTCACCACCCGAATGGAAAGACCCCTGTCTTTGGTTGGTTTCGGCGGGCCTCGGAACAGAGCTGCAGCGTGCGGCGGTGCTCCGCGGCGCCCAGCTCCGCGGCGAAGTCGCCGAAGCGGTGCCCGGAGCTGAAGACGGAGCCCTGGGACGGCGCAGAGCGGGTCGGCTCAGAGGCGACCCGGGGGGGGGGCGTTCTGTGTCGGGAGATCGGGTTTTTGGATATGGAATGGGGCTGAGGAGGGTATATATAGTATTGGGATTTATTTATATGATTCATATGATGTCGTTGTTGTTGATTCTATCATTTAGAACCGTTTCTTTTTTTCTGTGCTGAATGGTGTTGATGGTTTTGTCTCGGTTTGATGAAGCTTTTTCTTTGGTGCGGGCTGTTCCATTCCCCGCTGTGGGTCACGGTCGTGAGAGATGTGAGAGTGGGCCCTTTTCGTGACCATTTGAAAGGGGCTGCTCAATAGGATTCTATAGCCTAGCTTCCAAAGGAACTGGGTGAGTGCTTGTAAGCCCTAGGCCCCCCTAGACTCCAGCTGCCGACAATGGTGACGTCCTTGGGGTGGGTATCAACCAAGGTCTTGCAAGGTCTTTGTTGGAATCTTCGCCACCTTGCCAAAACGCTCTCCGCGCTTCAGTTCTCAGCAGACCTGCCTGGGACTCCAAGAGGAGCACTCTGGTGCTGCTGGGCAAGGTCTGCAAGAGTTCTTTGAGTGCGGAAAGAACCTCCGCTCCCGTGAACTCCACGCTCGGACGGGTCGAAGCGTGCGTTTCTTCTTCGACTGCCTCACTCCCGTCGCACAACTCGTCCGGTAACGGGCCCAGTGGGAAGACGGGATCGCAAGTTTGGGCCCCACAATGGATGTGGCATGAAGCTAGGAAGCACGTACATCATGATCATTATACTCGAAGGGATCCAAGAACAATGTGCACAGTTTCATTTCAGGTGCAGTTTTGATGAGTTTTCCTGTCCCAAGAGGGTGGGGGAAACTCGTTCAACGCTGTTGTTCTCTTGAGTCTTCCGACTCGTGAAGCCAAGCCCGAATCGGCCCCAGGCACCGGGCGGCTCAGGGCGTTACGCGTCTTGGGCGCTGCAAGCGTCACCGTGAAGACCTGCGGTTTTGGATGGGACGGTGGATGAACGTTGGATGGAGAGGAGAGGAGAGGAGTACAGGCACGCCCTGGGTGGGCGTTGAAAGTCAAGGGTGTTCTGACAGGAAAACCCCCAAAGAAGACGCCAAAGCGTCAATAGTGAAGAGTTTGAGGTTGGGGCAGTATTTTGGACCTTAGAGAAGTGGACAAGCAACGACTTGCAGCCAGAATGGTAGCGCGCAAGTCACTTGCCTTTACAATTTGCATCTGGATGCCCAGCAATCTCTCACTCTTCGTATCTCTTGATTGGGGAGGTGTTCCTCAGCTGACATTTGCTGTTTCGATGACTTGCTTGAGATGAATTGCTCCCACTGTTGCTTCCATAACGCCACTCTCCACCCCCCTTGTCGCAACAAATAGTGGAGAGACTGGATGCTAGTTTGCCTAAAAAACCACTGTTCAACCCCCTAGCGACGTTGGAACACTCAGTGAGTGTGACAGAGTGTGTGACGTCGTCTCTGAGACACCCCAATCATCTGAAGAATCTGACCTGCAACATGCACGATTCTTGTGAACCCCCAAAGAGTCACATACCTTAGACCCCCCAACACCTTCTTGGATCCCCCATTGCAGGTGATCATAGACTTATCCAAGCCCTACTTGAGTCAGCATCCCAAAGAAAACCGCAACCAGGTGGTTCGATATAGGTCCCCCCCTCCTTTGGGAAAGCCCCCCAGTTGCATGAGACGATCCACCGATCCACTCATCTAGCCGCACCACACCTGCGAGGCACCGCACAGCCGCCAGCGCACAGCGCCCTCGGCGGCTTCACCCGATGCAGAGGCCTGGGCGTGTGATGGGTGCGCTCCAGCCGCGCCGAGGCGGAAAACCAACCGAAGTACATCGAGCGCATCGGAGCGCCTTTCAACAAGCGCACCAGCTGAGCGCCTTTCAATCCAGGTGTACATCTTAAGGCTATAGGGATCGGGTCTCGGAATCCAGGGATGGATGTTGTTGTTTTTAAGGCTCGGGCTCGGGTCCGTGGATCCCTTTTTGGGGGGTTCATGTGAGGATGGGTTCCCCGGTCAGCTACGCCCTGCACGAACCACCAGGTCACCACCCAGCACCTTGGTGTCTCCCAACACCACCAGCAAGGACCAAGGAGACTTGATATAGAGCCTGCGTATGTTTTTTCTTCTTTCTGGCTAAGGCTTCACCAGCAGGCCTTACAGACCACTATGGAGCACCGGCCCTTGTGCCTAGCAAAATACCATGAAACACCAGCCCAGTCATCACTGTTCGGCGCACCTGTGGTGGGATCCACTGAGGATCAAAGCCCAACTCCTTGACGCAGAGGATCCACAGATGGAAGGGTTCCTATTTCACCAATCACTATGAGGACCACCGAGACCAAGTCCGTGGTTGGATAATTGGATGGTTGGATGGTTGGATGGTTGGATGGTTGGTTGGTTGGTTGGTTGGTTGGTTGGTTGGTTGGTTGCACGACACCTTACACTAGAATACAAACCTGAAAATACTCACTTTAGATACTCTAGTCTAAACTCTCTGTTAAACGATATAAATGTAATTCTGGGTAGTGTTAACTGATCCCCTAAGGCCGAAGGCACCTCATGAATTCACGTGAGGGCCAACATCTGAGGTACAGGTTTTCCACAACATATTCTTCTCAAACACACCTGGTATAGTACACCAAGTAGACCCCATGTTCGGTTCTTCGTCTCGTTTCTCCTTGGTTAGAGCCGATCCAGCCGGGAAACAAATAGAATGGGATCCAGCAAAAAAGATGTCACCCCCTCAGCAGGCAACGCCTTTGTAAAAACTTTAACTAATTCATGATTGTAAACCGCTTGTGCAACCCTAAGAGCTTGCATCTTATAACGCAAACTCTCTCACCTTAAAGGCCTTTCCCACGTCAAAAACCACTCACGTTCATCTGTGTCATCATGTGTCATCTCACCTCCTGTTCCCAGTCTGCAAAGGTACAAACACAGTATCCCCCAATGCACCACAACCATGTCCCATATGTATCCATATGTCCTACGTCAGGCAGCCAAAAGAATTGCTGTCTACCAGCACCGACCACTGGACTCACTGGACCACTCTTTTGTGGACCCTGGGCTTCTGATCGGACACCAATTCATCAGGAATGCGAATTTCTGATCCTCAAAACGTGGCCATGGGGCCGCCGTGGGGTCGACAACATGGGCTTAGCTCGGTCTCCCCAACCAGTGTCGACCCAGAAAAGCTCGCTCCACCAGCAAGCATGGCCCCGAATGGATCAGACCTGGCGCAGCAGGTGAGATGCAAACAACACATGAGGACGAGGGGAATTTGATCGGCTGCATCTCAGGCCCGCTTTCATGCTGAATAATCCTTTTGTAGAGCCTATTGTTCATTGCACAGCACCGGCTTCCCCATTATTGTTAATGTATTGTTTCTAAAGCAAGTAGAACTGTTTGGTGCCACTGGCAAGCTTTTTATGCAAAATCTTGGCCCCAGGGATGAAGGATGCAAAAGCAAATGACGACGACACCGGTGAAAACCCCGACACCAGGCCTAACTGCAATTCCTCTGCTCTTTGGAGGACCTGAAGAGTGTCGGGGGGTTCGGGGCTGTAGATTTGGACTCATCTGGGTTGCTGCTAGTTGGACTCCTCTGGTTCTGCTTATTATATATGCATGCTGCATGCTTGTTTTCTGATGTTTTCTGCTTCCTCGTTGTTGTTTGGTTCCCATATGGCCATCTCCATTTTTTTGCAAACCGGAGCTGCATGGCTGTGTTGGGTGCCAGGCTACCATCCCCTTCATTTCCAAGTGAAGAATAGAGACATTTTTGGAAGGTTGATGATCTGGAATATGAATCTTCGAGTGATTTATACAGTATACAGTATAATATAATATAAACATTCAAAATTTATACATGGTTGCCCTCTGCACGGTGGCAAACTCACCCCAGATTGTGGATCTGGAGCCAAACCATGAAAAACATGGTGACGTTGGGAACCCACATATGCCATGAGTAATGATATGTGGTTGGAAACCATCTCGTTGTGGAGGTTCGAACACGACACACCATGCATGAACTTACCACACAGAAGCTGCTTTGCTAAGTGATACTAAGCCACACAGGTCCTTCTGCCTTGTAACCATTATGCTCCCAGTTGTTCCACCTGTACTCAAACAACTCACATTGAAATCCCTGCAAACATCCTCCGCACCCCCCAAAAAAACAAACAACGTCAATGACACCATGTGACCCCTGAATTCGTGCCAACCTCCTCACCGGAGTCACGAACCTTCACCGGACGTTGGAGGTGGACGAGCCTACGAGCCTCAGGAGACTCGGAGCCCGGTTGCAGCCACAAACGCTGGATCTTCAGCTCCTGGTGGTTGGACTGGTCTCCGCCAGTCCAGACCTTCAAAGGACCCAAGGACTGGAGACGGGACAGGACGCTTCTGCCCGAAACTCGGGAGCCCTCTAGATTTGGGTCTATCCTATTACCTGGGCCCAGTGGATGATGATGGTTAGTAAAGGCCTTGTTCAAATATGATGATAATTGTTTACTGACTGTTACAGGTAATAGGACAAACCCTACCTCGAGGATCCATATATATATTAGATATTCAAGGGTGACAACATCAGGAGAGAGCAACTGCGCTACAATTGTGGAGAGCCTGGTTTGGGATCAGTGGGGGCGGCTCTATACTGGCTCTAAGGGATTTGCAGAGAGGAACAAAACCGGTTCAACTGTTGAATACCCACCTATCTCTTCAGTCATGGGTGCCATCTTCTGAAATCCGTACGTTACATCTACCAGGGTCTCCCCTGTGTCTTCAGTGATGAGATCAAAAGGTCTGGAGACCTCACTCCACCTGGTCTGGACGTTTTTCAGACCCCGACACAGGTGAGTGATCCCCCGCTGGTCTTGCTATGCCAAGCCCACAAAACGGAAAACAGCACCTTCTTGAACCCCAAACTCTAGGTGTTTAAGGGCTGTGCTCTTGATTATATCCTGATCAATATCCTGATCAAGTGCAAACTAGCACATCATAAAAATGTCCCACAACCGATGGACACGGACAAAGATCGCTGGCAAACGTAGGGATGAAGACATGGATCGACATAGTGAACTTTGCAAAAGCACATTGTCACATTGACATAATCAATCTCATCGATACTTCCATGGCCCAGGCCACAGGGGCGCAGTCCTTCGCAAGGTCCAAGAGTTGCAAAGTGACCTGGACTTGGGAACTGAATCAGTTACATGGGTGGCTGTTCAGGTATGTGGGGTCTTTTCTGGGGAGGATAGGCATCTGTGACTATCGAACAAACACCTTCTTCCTTCAAGAAAGTATCGGCGAGCCACGCACGTATCGGGGCGGCTGGAATTGGCAAGGTGTTGCTTGCCACTTCTCATTCTCCCTCTTAAATGCCACACTGTGATCAATTTCGAGGACCATGGGGCAGTTCACCATTGAACACATATCACCCCGCTTTCCTGTCCTTAGATCTTCTGCTACTGTAAGGGTTTGTAGGGGCTTTTTGGGTCAAGTTGACCAAAGGAAGTTTTTTCGTCCACCTTATCCCTTCATCAACACCTGATCCCCAAAGCGAATATCCTGCCATCCTGCCCTCCTGCCTTGGGCGGTGTGATCACGGACACCCCGTAGTGCTCCGCGTCTCTCTCCCCAGGTCCTTGAGGGAGGAGATGCACGGAAGACCTGAAGCTGATCATGCAACATATGGCGACCAACATATATCTTTGCTGTCAAAAACAGTACCCTAGAAAAAAAACTATTTATGTATAGGTTGACATGTTATAAAGTTAACCAGGATTCCTGTGTTTTTCACTCACATCCACGGGCGTCACAGGGATGTCCAAGCACTTGCCACCTGTCTTTCGGTGTCCAGGTTTTGACTCTCTGGGCGATGCGTTCTGGATGAGAACAGGGCGGTGTGAAGCGAGTTCAGCGATGTGAAGAAGAACCCACACCATGCGGCATGCCATGTGCATTGTGTATACGTGACAATCTCATGAGATGGTATATAGAGGTACATTGTACATTCCATGCAGACGTATTTTTCCTCAGACTCTGCTTGTGTTTGGGATGGCTTTATGGATGCTTCACACTCCAGAGGCCAGGGGGGTTGTCAGCTCAGTGGCATAGCATTCTCACTCTTGAACGTCTCGTGGCCGAGCTGTGGCCGGTGTGAAGGAACACATTGTAAAACACGTCATGCAACTTCCATCCCTGCGGAACCCTTCAGAAGTAATTAAGTAAGATCATGTTTGAATATATACCCCCCCCCAGCTATCCACAACAGGTGTGACTTTTTGTTCAGTTCTGTTCCCCCCTGTGAGCGTCACAGCCCGTCACGTGACCCAAGAGGTTCACGTCGTGACCGCGCGGTTCTGCTCCGTTCCGCTCCACCCAGTTCTGCTCCGTTCCGGCAGACCCGGCAGGTAAGAACTTATCTCATGTTCTCCAGGACGGTGAGTTCTTCTCAAGTCATAAAAGGGGAAGTACAATGAGGTATTCAATGCCGCTCTAACCATGACGTCATCCCAAACCAAGCATCACAAACACGATGTTCCCAACCATTTCCCCAGCTTTTTGTCTCTTGTCATCACCCACAAACCGACCTAACCGACCCCGCCTTCGATGACCGTCTGTGTGAGGCTCACAGGCACGGCAGAGAGGCCGTGCTGAAGGTAGCAGCGTAGGACCTGAAGGTCGCCGAAGCGACGAACTCCTCCACCGCTCCACCGCTCCACGGAGCACAAGAGAAGGTGGCGGGAGAGAGTCCCCGCGGAACGGGCGGAGCGCGGAGGCGCCTTGTTCCCGAACTTCTGCCGCTCCGCGGAGGCGCCCACCACTGCGAAGCCATGGGGTGCTTGGAGGAAGCCGCTCACGCTCAGCTTCGAGGCGGTGGCCTTGGACGAGAGGGGGCGGGAGGGGCCAGGGACTGTAAAGCATGAAGTGATGGCACCCTGGGAAATAGAGCATGACCCTGCAAAAACTGGTACTTGCACCCATGTTCCAAGGTACTTGGAGAGCACAGTTGATCGAATCATGGCACGATTCCTCCCAAGTTGCCGCACCGTTCTGACAGAGAACCGGTTTGAAAGTGAAGTTTGGACTTCCCCATGTCTTTAACACAGCCGAGGATATCTTTCCCCCTCCCCCCCCAAAAAAAAACGACCGACGCACTCGCGCACCTGTGCACGCAGCGACTTAGCGCAATTGGTCGAGTTCGGCAGCAGGTGCTGCTGGAGTCGCTGCAAACGCTGCATTTGATGCAGAAAAGTCTGACAGTGTAGGTCACCAGGGGTCTTCTGACATATGAAAGAAGGCTTAGAGGAACTTCAATGTGATCGAACAAGAGCAACAATTGGTGGTCTCAGGACCAAGAATCAGTTTGTTAAACTTGGTTGATCCCTTGCAGGGGGGATATGCCGAGGTGGCGATACATCTTATGGATTTGCAGTGTGTGTGTGTGTGTGCTCATGTGCTCGTTGAGAGGCCGTGACGCCGTCCATCGCAGTCACTGACCACTCGGGCCAGTGATGCGTCGACCCAAGCGTCGCTGGTGTGTTTGGCGGCGAGGAAACGGAGATGAGCGATCGACTTGCTCCGAGACTCAGCAGATTCCCAAGTGGAATCCCACACACAACCCACGAGCACCGTTTTTGAACGGGCACATATGCTGCCAGGCCAGGCGAATGGTGGTTAGTGTGGTTGATTTCAGGGGGGTCGAGAGGATGGCATAGAGATAGTGTCTCGGAAGGGACTGGTTCATGCAATGGACCACGGTTTGGGAGAATTGGGTCACAAAAAGAACACATGACCCAACCGCGGGCCCTGTGGGGGTCTGTCGTCAGCTCCACCAAATTGGCCCCCCCGAGGTCACTGATCACCCTCTTGTCCAGAGGTCCAAGGTGCCGGAAACCCAGCTGGACACTGGCAACAAACAAGTCATATACTCCAAGTGGGCAGTAAGACTCACCTCTTCGATTGACCAAACAAAAAACATTCGATATCATTTATAGTGGAAGGGAGATCATGTTACGTTTGTTTTGTTCGACTGTATGTTCCCTTTTCTCCGGCAAAAGCCCCCCAAGTGTTGTCTGTGTGGAGAAACATGATCAACACACATCAACCAAAACCGGTCCAGCTGAGTTGGGGGGGTTTCGTCTTTGAAGCCAATTAAAGTCGGCAAAACATTGCAACAAACACCTCTGTTCCATCTCCATACCCCAAAAAGTACACCTGCCAAACTTCAAGCTGTTAGTAGGGTCATGGCCATGTCCGCGTCCGTCTTCGTTCGGGGCGCCGGAAGATGGCGCCTCCCAGCACCAGCGCGCCGGCTCCTGATGAAGACTGGTCCTCGGTCCTCATTTAATTCCAATTACTCAAGAGATACAGCCTACTCTAGATGCGTATCTACGGGGGGTACGGGCACTACCCCTTTTTTTGAGATCATATGCTAAGGTTGAGGGTATCGGTATCTCAAGATCCAAGCCTTCAACATTTGAGAACATTCCTGCTGTAAAGGACCCATACAGGGCCCATACATGGCTGTACAAGCTGTACAAGACTGTTGTCGCAGAACAAACTGGGTTATCCGGGATCCCCCCCAAACATGTTCCACCACTTTTAACTTCTATATAAACCCAGTTTGTGTGCTTCTACAGCCGAGATGCACGGTCTTGTGCCAGTTGCAGGTACTACTGCTAACATCTCTACACTGTGAAAGAAACGGCTATCATATGCCTATGCTATCATCATCTCATGTAGCATAAAATACAGTAGCGGAATAGACGAACCTTCCAAGAAGTGGACAGTCATTTCATGAACCAAAGACCTGCCAAAAAAAATCATACAGCAATGGCTTCTCAGTAGAAGAAGTGCTACAACATTTCAGCTCCAGGATCACCGGGTCGAACTCTACAAAGGGACGGAGGGGGGGTCACTTCATACATGGTCTTGAACATCTCATGCAGGGTAAGAACATCGGTCTGAGCGGTATCGACGTGATGCCTGGAGCCTAGAAGAAGAGCCTCCAGGGTGTCCGGTATCAACCCACCCTCCGGTACCTCACACAGATCCGCGAAGACGGGGAGTTCCGGGGTCCTCCAGGCGATCTCCATTGGGCCTCGGCGCCGGTGGGGCTGGGTGGGGCAGTCATGAGACTTGGGCTGAAGAGACGGGAGGCAGCAGGTTTAGTGGTGGAATCAACGCGGAACAAACGACGCACTGTGGTGTGACATGGCTGATTCTTCCTGCCAGCGCCCATTAAAACCACAAAACACATCGCAGGCCTACAGCAGAAGACCTCGTTTGAATAACAAACCTCGTTCCGAACCTGTCATTTGACTCCTGACCTGGGCACGACCTTTGTGACTTCCGTTGGTCCCCATCTTCCAAACAAGGGGGTGAGCCACCGTGTTCAGGGTACATTGGTTTCAGCGTATAGATGGGGCTCCATGCTCCATATAAACAACCAAACTTGGGGGATTTGCAATCATCTACTCTCAACCACTATATCAGGCTTTGACCTACCGCCTCCAGCTCACTCTCTTTCTGGGCTGACCGATGCCTCTTGACGCCTCTGTCTGAGAACCCCAGCGGCGTCGCCATCACCCCACTCGGGCGGCCCTGAAACACGAGATGAGAGAAGATCATGTCGAATCACCCAACTCTATACTGGATTATAGCACCATGGCCCATATATAGATCATGGAAAGAGTGAGTGGAATTAGCACCACCAAAGAAGTGGAATGTGGCTAGTATTTTCTTATTTCTGACAATCGCTGGAGGACGCAGTACCGTACCCGGCCGTACCCCCTAAGAACCCTATATATATATATATATATAGTAGCAATGAGGATTTTCTCCCCTAACTGAATCTGGTTTTCTGGATTTTGCGCCATTGGGGACGTGCAATTGCTGGATGTCATTCACCATGGCTTGGGCAGCCGCTGCATCGGATGATGATGTTCCCTCTGTTCGCTGGTTCACATGTGCCAGAGAAAACAGAAGCCAAGAGACGCGACACAGTTGCTACAGGTTCCAAGGACTAAGAAGTATGCCAATTATATAGTAATATATATATATACATAATAATTCATCTAAACGGTTCTGCTGTCCCTACCTGCGAACCTGCAGTTCCTACCAATTCACGAGACTTGAGATCCTTTCTTTCCCGTACCGCCAGCCCCGATGCAGGAACGTTCGTCGTTCGTCCGAAGCATGGTTCGTCGTCCACGACCCAGGACCCAGTGTTTTTGCAAGCCGCTTTTGGATCTGACCACATCTTCTTACCACCCAGAACCTTTCCAAACACCCTTGTTAAGTAGGTTTCTGGCACATGAACGATGTTCTGGCGCCGTTCATTTCGATTCACCGCCAGGTGTCCGGACTGGCGGCGTCTGGCTGCGCCGCTCGCGGGTCTGGCTGCGTTCATCAGCTCGCTGTCGAGGGCTTCTGGCGGTGTCAAGTGCAGTGTCTTGGGCACCGCAAGGAACTGATGCATCAAAGACTGACTGGTGCGACTCGTACGGAATGAGTGAATGAGCCCCCAATAGAGATTCCTTTGGATCCAGCCACCCTCATTCCCTACAAGTCGCAACAGTCAGAAGAAAGGGTGATGAGCCCTGAGTGATGATCCTGCAATCCATTGGAATCCACGTTCCACACAGCAACACTGGCCAAATCGACTATCCACCATAGAGCCATTCTCTCCGTGCTTTCCTCACATCCTATAGAACCACATACCTTTTAGGAAGTGGGATGAAGTGCATCTCCTCATCTTGGGGTACTGCACCTGCTCATCTTGGCTCTGTCTTTCTCGACCACTTGACATCTCTCCCGGCGCGAAACCTCAGCTCCCCGTGCAAACGCAGCTCTCGCACGCGGAAGCCTCCCGCCTCTCCCGGTGTCGGACGCTCAAGGGCTCCTCCCAAAAGGTGCGCGGAGCTCGCGGAGAAACTCTTCGAGGTCTCTCCCTTGGCTCACGCCTCATAGCTGTGGGGATCTGGTGGGGCGGGGCGGATTTGGCGTGGCCAACTGATCACCATGGAAACCTTCCGATGGAATCAGGTCATCAACTCAACTCCAGCTGTTCTTTCACTGGAGGTGATTTTAAGGTATAGTGCAGTGCATCAGCCAACAACGGGCTACACCTTCTAAACACTGGCTTGTAGGCCGTAGCTTCTTTCTTGAAGAGTTCCTACCAACCGGTGGATGAAAAGTCCTACGCCTTTATCGATATTGATGCAGTCTTGTATGCAACCCACAAAGACATTGTGCGGGGGCGTGCTTAATTCCATTGTGAAGTCATTCTGAACCTGCCGTGGTAGTCAGCCAAACCCTCGAAACACGCTCATAGGTCCGAGGTTCGGTCCTCAAAGCCGAATGGATTCGGGAAACACGATACCCGGAATGGAGACAGTGGTGTTTGCGAACAGAGTGGGCTCTTGGCTGGACTCTCAGAGGCTTGAAGGCCTCGGGACTCCCTCACATGGGCTAGACCTGAGAAACCCGCCTCCTCTAGCCCTTCTGATAGACTATGTCAATTCTAAACGATGATAAAACTGGCAACCATGCAGCCAGATCAAAAGGACTCGTGGAACAAACATTGACAACATTCTACTGGGATTGTCTGGTCCACAAAAATTATCTACCAGACACAAGTGGTTATTGAACCTTCTTCAATTCAAAATTCCTGAACCAAACTGAGGCTCCAGCGAAGCGAGCCTGGCAGAGAGCGGCCTCTGGCAGAGTGGAGAAACTTCCCAGAAAAAGGGCTGATAAAGCATGGCTGAAACATATTGATACAGGAAAACAACCGGTTGCATACAGCACCTGTGGAACAATTGTGATAAAAAGTCGCCCTCAACAATTGTTATAGCATGTCAGCGAATGGTAAAGCGTCCGAATTTCTTGTGGGAGGCTACGCTCAAAGGAAGGAACGCAGGATGATCCTCGTACTCCATTATTAAGGGTATACTACTTATATAGTTGTCTCAAACCAAATATGCCAATGATGGTGCAATGGTACAGAAGTGTCTGATACGACCAAGTCAGGTGCCTCCCCCCGTTCGACTCGAGACACGGTACACTCAGTCTGTCAGACCCGCCTGGGGGGAGCGATCCAGGGCCTGGGCGAGGGCAGCGGGGCGGATCCTGAATCCGATGTCCTACATTCCAAGGAGCACGGATCATACTTGCAACCTATGATATAGGAGTCTAGGAGTCTAGGATTAACTGTTAAGTGCTCCTGGAACAAACGAGATCACCGAGATCGCTTCTTTCGACGTCAGCGAGATCGCCTCTGCCGCGTTGACGGCGTAAGAAGACCCGTACCTGCGGCAACGGTGGGCAAGGCAGGACTCCAGATCCGAGCTCGCCCGAGGGGGGGGGGCTCGAGCATGTTTGGTTCCACTTGCCAGTGAAACCTTGCCCGGTTAGGCACCACGTAAGGAAGTTGTGATGACGCATGAAAACAGCTGAAGACCCTCTTTTTGCCCTCTTATTTGTGATGCATCTCCCATGGTTCTGCGAAATAGAAAACAAAACCGGCCGATGTCCTTGAGACTCTTCTCTGCACTCAACCGCCTACTGGAATCAGGTCATAGCTAGTGGTCATAGCTGGTTGCTTTTTCTTGTTGTTTTTCCTGATTCAACGGCGCCTCTTCCTTGGATATCCGGGGGTCTTTACAAGGCTTCGTGTGGAGCGCCCGTGTCGTCGACCGCAGGCATCGACGCGTTCAGCAACGAACCCACAGCGGGTTCCATGCGGTGTCGGTGCTCAAAGGCGGATGCGGATCGAAACGGCCGGCCTTTCAGGCATGGCACGAGCCAGGAGGTCTGGCCGGGATGGATTGCCTGGCGGATGCCGGGTTTTGCGTTGGATGTTAAGGGGTTCACATGTCTTCACTCACCCAGTTCAGCTGATCTCACAAGCTCCGCTTCTTTCAATGAACGCTCTTCAGGCTCGGGTGGTTCACGGCTCAGCACGTGGCGGGCGGTCCACTGGGTTGAACCAAAACAACCAAGAGGGGTTGAGAGACCAGAACTAGGAGCCATTTTTTGGTGGTACATATACCTGGAACCCCAAACGATCACCGTTTTTTTGAGTGCCAATCAGTTTTGAGACGCCACATGGCATTGGTGTTCTGTTTTTGGGTGTTTGGCTCCAGGTATAGGATGGGCTGTTTAACACGGGCTGTGAACAACCTCTCTGTTCAGCAACACGGGTTGCGACGAAACAACTCATATCGGACGTTCACCGTTTTTGTCAGGTCGAAGCGGTTCGCGCCCGAAAGCACCCAGGCGAGGCGCGTCCAGGTGAGGCGGAAGTACTTAAGCTATTATATGCTATTATAGTTCCTAAAGAAAAGGGGACGCTGTGGGGGTGCGCTATTTTCTATGTTTTACACGCAAAATCAGCCAAAAGAGTATGTGATCAAAAGACATCTGCTTTCTCACACACACACTTGTTAAGTGGCACAATCTGCTGGGAAGGTATCAAGAATTTAGAAACAACCACAAAAAATCAAAAAAAACAAAGAATCTAAAATTCCAAAAAATCCAAAAATCCAAAAAATCCAAGAAATCCAAAAAATCCAAACATCCAAAACATAGGTATGTTTTTTTTTTTTGATTTTTGGATTTTCTGGATTTTTGTTTTTTTTGGATTTCTTGGATTTTGGGGAATGCCTCTACCGAAATGGGCCTGGCGCACACAAGTATGTTCACACACAAATGTTTGAGACTGCATGGTTTCAGGAGGCTCTTGACATTAGACCACACATGACCTAGGAGTATGCCACCAACTTCCACTAACATAGAGATGAGATAAAAAGCGCTTGTGCAAATTCTACTGACTGATGACTTAGACGTTGTGGCCCCCAACTCCTATCTCTTTAGCCCAGCAAATTCCTGCGTCGTCAGCCCTGAATATATGCAAACTTCAGCTTCAACACTGACTCTCCCCTCCGCAACTTTACCTTGACCCCAAAGGACCTTTCTATTGTTACAATAGGTTTTACACGCTATGATATATTCTTTCGAGTCTTCCATCTGCGCTTTATTTTCTTAGTTGTTTTTCAGATGCAAAAAGGAAATCCAAATAACACATGTTTAATTGCTGTATGAATTTGCTTTGGCTGGCATCTTGTCCACACCAAAGCAAAAGAACCATGAAACGGCAACCAAAAAGAAACACACACATATATATATATATAGATAGATAGATAGATAGATAGATAGATGGTACCCTCCCTCCAATACACACCCCAAGTGTGTTTTATACTGTAATTAAGACATCGAAGACTTGTGTGCCACATGGCGTGCTTGGGGTGCATGTGATCACGTCGATCACAGCTAATGCAAAGACGCAAGATGTGAGCAAGACAAAAAAAAATGAAAAAAAACAACAATTATAAAACATTATAAAACATGGAAAAAGCGCACCCCCACAGCGTCCCGCTCTCTTCCTAAAGTGGTGGGTGGGTTGAGAAAGGCCCCAAGAGGCAAAACAATGAAACACTGAAGCGTTCGATTGGTAGCGCTTGCGCTTGCGCTGGCGCTTTTGGGTGTTGTTGTTGATTTACATCGACCAAACCACTGCCAAGGGGAATCCTGTGAATCTAGTTCACATTCTATGGAACAGGAAAACTGTAGGATACCACTGGCTCCCTGGAAAGAATCACACACCTGGTCATATATCAGTTGCCTGCACCAGCGTTGTGCTTGTTCTTCCGCCTGCCTTGTTCCGGCCGCGGAGCGAGTTCCATCACCACCCTCTGCACCGTGGGCCGCTTCCGTGGGCACCTGCCAGACGTCTTGGGGAGCTCGGTGTCGACGCCAGATCCTGACCAGCTGGTGTCGGCCGAGCTATGGACTTTTCATGACCTTTCTGCTGGTTGCACTGCCCAGACAACATATACTGACCGTCGCGATTGAAACAAACGTTGTTTGAAGGGAAGGGTATATGCTGTATGCCATTTCTTTAAGTACCATCATGTACCAGCTGCTGTGGGCACACTCCAGCTGCCTGTGGGCCCAAAGAAAAGCCAGCTGTTGTCCGCAGCGAGTCCATTCACCCCTCTGTGCACCATGTGTCTCGACGATGATCGGAGAATCCGCGCGGCACCGCTCCATGTGTCTCGCTGCATGTGAAGTGTGAGTGTGCGTCCAAACTGCGTCCAGACCGGCACCCACCATGGCACCATCGAACCGAAACGGAGGTAGGCCAGGAGCCCTAGGGATTGAACACACTTGCGAACACCACAAGAAACGGCTGGTCAAAATTGTAGGCTTTGTGGAAACAAGTCCTACACATCCTGCGGTAGGAATGCTGCAGTACCTTATTCCTTCTTTTAAGATTTTGAAGGCACAAAGAACTTCACAAATCACCAAGCAACTTAGGAACACACACACAGCAACAACGGATCAATCAAACAAAATCGAAACACGGGTTGACTAAAACCAATAAATCAACAACTACCTGAAACATGTTGAAACTGAACTAATTGTATAACAATGAAGGGCTAGAAGCTACTAGTAACAAGGGCATCATCGCAGATCTAGTGATTTCTAGTAGCTAGAAGCTCACTAGAAGCTACTAGTACACTAGTAACTGTTTCTGCTCCTTTCCCCCCAGTTTTCCCTCGCAGTCCCGATGCCAGCGGCTTCCACGGCTCGTGCGTCGCCTCGGCGCTGCGGTGCGGCGGGGCAGACGACTCATCCGTCCTTCTTCCCGTGCGGTCGTGGAGACGAAAGAACGTGATGGGTGAATTGGTTCATTGGGTTATAGAACCTCATATCATATCAAAATATACCAGCACCACCCAGTTAGGGTGGTGATGGAAAATACATCTTCACGGGGGTTTATACACCACCCTTTGGGTTTTTGAATGCATTTTGACGTGTTTTATGAACTTTTCAGGCATCTTCCGATTTGGAGATTTCCTGTATGGAGGGAATTCACAGATCAGGAATTGTCTGCATCAGAGAGAAATGATGCAGCTGCCATTTCTAATGTCAAAGCGAAAGTAACATACAGTCCATGTATGCTATATATATATATGCCTACATTGACCCCTCAAACCACCCCAATGTATGCAAATGTGCCATACATGGAGTGTCTGGGATATCTCCGGCCACCAGCCGGGATTTCAGCTTAAGGTCGGTTCCAGCTTAGGGTCGGTTTTTACGCAATGAAGGCGAGATCTGCTTGCCACAGAAAGGAGAAGAATCGGCGAACACGGACAGTTTCCAGCACACCATGATGTCGGTCATCAGATGCAAAACCTTACTACAAACGGAAACGATACTAGTAAATCAAGGTGGATCAGGGACCATTGTATGTCCAGTGATGAACTTTGGACTGTTAGCTGGGGGCTTAGCCAAAATCACAACCCTGATACTGATACCAAAGGGTCTTCTCTGGCCTGATTATCAACCAACACCTTCTCTCAGCCAACATCACATCTCGGACACTCCCTTCACCACTCCCTTCACAAGGGTAGTAATATATATATATATATATAAAAGCTCCTCGCAAACACCAGCTCCACGTGTAGATTCTGATCCCAGACACGACCGGTCTGGGACTGCCATAAGACTGCCGATCAGTTGGGGTGGTTTGAGGGGTCAATGTAGGCATAAATACCCTAGGCATCCAAGCACCTTCTCAGAAGATACGACTGGACCCTCCTGGCACCTACATAACAGTGTCAAACACATCACCATACCTGAGAAGGCACTTGGGTCCCTAGAAATGATGTTTATTTGTAGCTTCAGCTTGTGTAGCTACGTAGAGGCTGCCAGCACCTGGCCATGTCAGGGTACTTGGATCCCTATAGGGATATATATAATTATATATATAATATATGGCAGTCCCATTAGTCGTATTTGGGGATGGCTTGGACACCCACCCGCTACCTGAACTCGCTCCACGTGGACCGGTCCATCGTACCGGAAAACTGCCCTTCCGATACCAACACCCAAGGCACCCAAGTGCCTGCAGCCCCGTGGGTAGCGTTCTTGCTCCTAGTAAGGCCAGACCTGAATTCATCCTGATTTCATCTTCGCCATCTCCCCCCTGAACCAGACTGAAACCAAACAACCCAGGATGGTGCGGTGGAAGTCGATCAGCACCAGTGGTCTCTTTCCTCGATGGCCGTCCCGGATGGTCAGTGGTCAGTGGTCATGGCCCAGTCACTGGGAACAGGCCAGTGAGCGTAGCGCTTGCGCCAGCGGCCTTCAAGGCCCTGCTCTCTAAGCCTGACTTTCTGGCCCAAGGGTTGCCTGAAGTCTGCTTCACCCCTGCTTTCTTTGAGTTTGGGTTTGCCCAAATCACATGGGCAGGGACAATCTAACGTTATACCTCCAGAAGCTGCATTTGCATTGGCAAAGAGGAATGCAGGGGTGATGTTGACAGGTTTCGAGTCAGCTCAGAGAGCGACCACGCTCTCCGTGCTGCTCAGGTGCCGAATGAGGTGATGATGCTACAGCGGCGTTGTAACAAATCATTGATGGAAGCGGATTGGGCGATTCTCCCACGGTCGACCGATGTGACCATACCTGGGTGCATTTGGCGGTAAGGCGCTGAGAGCTGTATCGGTGCAAGCAGAGCATGGCTACCAAGTTGTTGCATGTCCTTGAAGGCCTGGGTCGCAGCGGAGAAAACCTGATGCATTTTCAGTGGGATCCGTGTTGATCGATATATATATATGTATGCTTGCAGGATCTTGCAGGTATGAGTGCTCCGGATCCTTGATCCTTGTAGGATGAGAGCTGTCGGAGAGCTGTCAGCAACTAACGACCAAGCATTGACGATCTGCGCCTTCCATGTTTGATTGCTCTCCGTTGGGCTTCTTTCTACGTAAGTGCCTTTTCTCACCAGCAAAGCAGGTTGGAGGCCGCAGGAGACGTCGAGTCTCTCTCTCACACTCTACTATCCTTCCAAAATCCAATAAACAAGGTCCCTCTCGAAAAAAATCGACCGGGCAGTATGGTCAAAAACGAACTCCAGGCCACGTTGATACGCCAGGCCGTGCTGAGGTCTCTGCTGCTCCTCTCTAGCAGCTTCCGCAGCAGCACGTGCTGCCTGCAGCATGTTGGTCACGGCTTTTAGGCATGCTCAGGCACTAACTACAAGGGTCAACACTTTGGCTATGAGTCCTATGAGTGAAGATCCAACTAGCAAAGATCCAACTGCTTCGTCGTCTTCGCATCAAATAGCTCCTCTGAGATTGGACGTCCAGGTGACCAAAGCGCCGTGATGCGCCGTGGAAACCAGCATTTTCCCGGTGAAATGATGCAGGATGAGTCCCCGGCCACTAGGGACCCTTGCTCCATGCCACAACAGTATCGGTCAGCTGGGCCTAGGGTTCTGTTTGAGGAAACTAGCCATAAACAAAAAAAGACAAATCATAAGTTTTTGTTCATTTTGTTTTTTCTTGGTCCTAGAGTCTTGGACTGCATCTCTATATGTTCGTGGCCCAGCTGCTGTTCTTTTCACCACGGAGTATGTGGGCACCCCAGTGACCGAAACAGTTTGCTCAAGAATCTAAAGTTTGATGATCATAGAAAGGTCCCAGCAGCTACTCCAAGCTGTTCCCTATCCTTTTGTCTCACTGGAAAGAGCAAATACCTGTATATGAATATGTGATGTTTGAATGAACTTCTGAGTATGGTCGGCAAAACTTGCCGATTCAACTTAACGCATCTTCACAACGAAACAAGCCTGCGTGTGGAACCAGGAAAAAAACAACAACAAACACGCATCCATTGGAGGTGCGTGCACACTTATCGTGCATCAAGACTCTCCAAATTGTCGAACATCTATGGCATCGAATCATACCGCACCAGTCGAATCGAATTGATATGCCCCGGCATGCCCTGGTGCCATATCTGGTCAAAATGATCTAGAATACGAATACGTTCCATCTCTTCGATGACATATACTTTTGGTCAATGATTCCTAGTAGGTTGGAGGCCATCGCTAGTGGGTTGGAGGCCATCTCTAGTAGGTTATGTAGGTTGGAGGTAAATAAAGTAAAAAGCAAATCATATCAAACCAATAGGTCTAGTAGGTTGTAGGTTTGGGATTGTCTTCTCTTGTATTGGATTCCTACACAATCTGTGGAGCTCTCCAAGTGGTGGCCCCGCCCGCCCGCCACCTCCGCTGCCGCCGAGCCCGGGCTGTTGGAACGCCGATCGCCTGCGATCGCCAGCGGGATGCGACCGGTGAAGCTCAACCATCCAATGGGAATCCGAAGAGATTAATATATAGTATATACACTTAAAACATCAAATAAAATGATAACTGTCCCGTTAAATATAATATATTCATCCAATCTTTCAATATTTGTATTGAGTCACTTTCTTTTATGTCTATAATGTTAATGCACTTGATGAATTATATGGACTGGAACCGTTCTGATTCGTTGGGAGAATCCCACAAAATTTGCTTGATCAATCGTCTACATCCCCTAGGGATACAAGTAAAAGAAAAACACAGAAGAATATATTTGATCTGGATCTTTGGAGTCGGAGGGCCCCGACAGCGACTCATGGGAAACCTGCAGCTCGGTTCACCTACAGCTCGGTTCTGCAGACTCTTGTTAAAGGGTGGTGAACAAAACAGTCACTATAGTCACTTGATACTGCAGTACCCTCAACCCATCAAGTCACAATCATCAAGTGAGGTACTGTTCACCCGTACTGTTCACCCCATAGTTTCTCTTGACTGAATCATTGTCACACTTTCCAGCCCATGGTGAAAAACAAATGCACTTCCGATGAGATTCCACACGAACCACAGCGGGCGGTTTGAATCTCGACTCGTACTGTAAGTGACTGGTGCGAGTCTGTAAGAAATGAGGGAAAGGATCCTACGGATTCCTGAGGTATCTATTCTGGAAAGGGCCCTACTAAGCATGACTCCTGTAGAGGACACAGGTCTTCAAGGTGGGTCGTTGTTGGTCATCCCACCCTGGTGGATGCTGGATGGGTTCTTCCATGCACAGTCCGCGATACCAATGACAATTGCATCTACAAACTGCATCAAACTGCTAGAAACGCAGCGGTAAACCACGAGCATAAGACAAGTCGTGTAGCGATTCTTGATGGTTTTGGCTTGATAATGGCCGAGCCATCCATGCACAATGCACACATGTGTGCGCCGCGCACGCGTTTCCTGCACGCGCTGTGGAGGACGTAGCCCTAGGCTCCAGGAAGCTTGGCGGCTCAGGATGCCCAGTCCTGCCAGAAGCGAGGACTGAAGCGACGCTGGACCTCGTGAGTCTGAAACCCGAGAGGTTGCGGGATGCTTTGGGATGCTTTGGGGTGGGTTTGCGTCCAAGTCTATGGCGGGTCCGGGTCGGTTTACCTCCAGAAGGTCCGGGGTCAGGAGAGCGAGCACTCCGAAGGGAGTGCTAGAACCGGTTTCCGGCCGAGTCGGACCATCGAGTTGAGTTCAGGTCCAACGGTCACCCAACACATGCAAAGGCATGTGCCATCAGTCATCGGGACCCTCCCTTTGGAAATCGTTTGGAACTTGGATGAAGATTCCACTCGAGAATCCAGCATTTTTTCGGGTCATCTGACTGGACCATTCGGCGCTTCAGGTCGTTAGAACCATGTTCCTCCCGTCGTTGAGACTGCGAGGTGGAGAGACCCAGGGTGTCGATGCTGTGTCTCCACGTGACTGGGTCACACGTGCAGGTCAGATGACTCTTATAGCACCCAAAGAGGCCATGTTCAATCAATTCAACCATGTACAGTCCCCTCATGAAACATGGGAGTGCTGATGGGGGTGTGAGATGATGCCTTTCACTCTAATTGTGTACCAGCAACGAAGTGGGCTTTTGCTCCAGACAAACAAAAGGCACCTCAATCTGACTCCTCATCTCGCCAAACCACCACCACCATGGCGGCACTCGCTCCATCGGGGGGGGGCCGTTCCTCTCCAGGACGGGGACCTCCAATGAAGGCCCCATGCTCACCTTCGACCCACCACGCCGCGCTGAGAAGTGCAGCAGGTCGTTGGCCTCCGAGAAACGGCTCGGTGGCCGGATTTCGCGCCGGATTTCGCATCATTGAAGCTGTACTGGAGGGTTTTGACCCTGCAATGCATAGCAGGGGTTTGTGCCCTCAAGACTTCACCTCTGAGGGTTTTGATTGTTAGGGCAGGATACTTCTGGAATACCTGTGATTTTTTACTTACAGCTTGACATTAAACTGCGTGTCTCCCCACTTGTTTGCCTGGACTGGAAATCCCTCCCGACCCACAAACTTACAACATCGTACATGCAACGCTTGGATTGAACCCCTGCAAATCAACTTATTGTTCCCAAATTCCCAAGCTGGTGCTCGGCATGTTGATAATGGTGAACATGATTCATGATGTTGGTGGAGAAGAAAAACACCCAAATACGAAACAACAAATGGAATGGATACAGCTTCATCACCCTCGCCCAAGTGACGGCATGGACGTCTCCTGCCTCCCCTCGCGGCTGCCAAAAGGCGTCCTGCAATGGCGGTGGCGCCTTGGCCGCCGCCAGAGCTCCCGCCGCCGGGGCGGAAGCTGCCTGGAAGGAGGAGAAATCGGTGTGCCGAGGAGCCGGCGATCGGTGGGGGTCTCAACTGCGTGTGTCAGATGTCTCATCACCAGCTGTCAAAACAAGAGCTCCTATACTGAGGAATGAAGGGGGTCTATGGGGGCAACATTTGTTCTTAATGGTGGCACTTTGGCACTGTCCTGATGCTATCTATGCAGGCCACGGTGGTCACATCCACTCACTTGGAGGTCCAAAAGCCGACATAGAATCCTGAATGACCTCTATTTTGGACCACCAATCACCCAAACTATATAAGGTCTATTCCTTTCAAAACAGGGGTCAATTGGCGGTATCATCCACCCATCCCCTCGCACCCCTACTCGGGCCTCATGTGGGCGCACCTCACGAGGAGCCTCTCGACCCAGACTTCGGCCTTCATTTGTGGCGGTGCATTCCTTCCTTCGAAAAGGTCATCATATAAAACACAACCACATCTAATTGTTCTATAGATTCCGGTCTACTGATTATGTGATTCTTGTTCGTTCTGATGCTGTTTTCAAGAGCCATGCATGATTTCATGCGTGTTTCTAGCATTACAATCATGCTCTTTACTGCTGGAGTCGGCAGAATTCACCCTGAAACCAGGCACATCCTGGTTTCGAATCTCCTGTTATACATCGTGGTGCTTGGGACAATGGAAAGAAGGATTGCAATTGGCCAAACGGATCCAAGCGGATGCACACTCATATGTATGATTGTAAGTCATAAGTCCACATGAGCTCCACATGTTTCTGCATTACAATCATGTGGACTTTCCGAAAAGATTGCCATAGATTACCCATGATCAAACCACTGACGCTTCCAGCAGCTATATATATATATATGCCGTGAAAAGAAAACACCGCTCATAGACTCACATGGTCTCCAGAACCAGAGGAGCTTCAGCTTTCTGCTTCAGCATTTCGGAACACGCTTCAGCTCTGTGCTTTTTGAGATGAACAACCAGCAAGCTTCAATGGAATCTAAAAGGTGCGTGTGCAACGGGGCGCTTCCGGTGTTTCAAGTATCATCTTGCATATAGAAAGCTCCACAACTCAGGTGACACCGGCTGAGACCCATGAGGGAGTTCTTTTCATGGAGGCTGATTGCTACGAACGCCTCCAAAAAGGTGCAATCAAAGGCCTTACGTGCACATCGCTCGCTGATCCTCCCGTGCAAACACCACACACAAGCTCATTAATCCGTGGATTGCGCGCGAGAATCAGCAAACAGTTAGAACAGCAAGGAACAAGCTCACCAGAACTTCGTTCCACTTTTCGATACTTTCAATTTGGAGCGGAATGCTAGGCTACCGCCCTTTGGATCCTTTTGGGTCTGGTGCTGCTGGACGTCTTTGGCGTTCTCTGCGCGCAGCCAGCGCGCGCTGTGCGCGCCAAGCGCGCCTTCACGCAACGGCACTCTCCTGGACAAGGGGCGATCCGGAACCTCAAATGCGAAACAGGGGATTCTCAAAGGGAGCTGAGTTTGAACTAGACTTAACAAAACAGTTTGTGTCCTAATGGATCGGATTGGTCTTCAGACAAGGACCTGCCAACCCTGAATGATGTGGAAGCCACGAAGCTTAGCAAAAGGAACAGTTGGACGTGGCTGGGCCCCATCTTGCGACACAGCAAAATCCAGCTGATCTTTTTGGTGTCCGAGTTCATTTGATGTTTATTCACCATTAATATATATATATATATGTACGGGTATGTATCTTCCACATTATTCGTCCGCATGGATTCTGGAAAGCAACAAACACGGTGGAAGGCCCCTGTGGTGTCTAACTGGTGTAAGTCTTGTGCTCCACCGACATCCACATCAGTCTCCATCAGCACCAAATTTCCATCTGCAAAAACCGATAGCCTTTCGTCCAGCATGGTTGACCAACGTCTGCCTCTTGCTACTAGTAAGGTGCCTTGTCACTAGTAGCTTCTTGCTACTAGTAATGCCGGGAGCTACGTTCGTAGCTTCTTGTTGCTAGAACCTTCATTGTCCCATTCTTAGAGAGTGGGACAGCTTCCAAAACATGTTCACAAGATTCCGACTCACCAACTCACCGCAGCAAGACCAACAATAGTGCCTGAAAGCAAACACATGAAACAACATGGGTCAAGAGTCAAAAGCCAAATCTATCACACCAATGCCAATCACCATTAAACAAAAAAAACGTCAACTCCTCCAAGTCCAGGACGCCAAAAAGCGGCGTCTTCCGAAGAAAACGCCTCCCTTTCGCGCAGATCGATTGCCACACCTCCTTGCCCCGCAGCGACGACAGTAGAGCTCATCTTCAAGGTAGGAGGTGCCACAGGCGTGACACCGCTCCTGGCCGCACTGGGTCTGGGTGTGGGTCGGATGGTGCTGAAGCGTTTTATTGTTCCTCCGTTGAAAGGAAAAACTCTGAAAGAAAAAGGACATGATTATTCAAGGGCTATGTTTGTATGTGATGTTGGGGAAATTGCAGAGTGGAACAAGGGCAAATGTAAACAACATGATTCCAATCCTTCGCACTACCAAGGGGAACTGTTAAAGAAAACAAAGGACACTTGGAGTATCTACATTCGGCAGATGCTGATTTGACCAAAGCTAGTCACTCCCGAAGTCAGGACTCATGTCACTCTCGTCACACTGGTGCTTTAGTCCCAAATATCGATGAACTCGAGTGAATGATAAAGGAACTTGGATCAGACTGGGTTTCGACTGCAAAAGTGCGGACTAGGACCTTCAATACTACGATCTCGCTTTGAAATGCGTTCACGGTTCCGGACCAGGGTCCACCGTTGCCCGGTCCCTCACCGCCCCGCGCAACCATCCTCACCCAACCGACCCCCACGGCGCTCCACGTCTCGACGTCACGCTCCCCACCTGAGCCGTCAGCTCCGCCTGAGGACCGCTCCGCCCGGGTGGGTGGAACGACCCGTTGGAGGTGAAACATGCGGTCTGACCGCGGATTCGAAGTGCTTGAAACAACGAGTCAATAGAATATACAATGTGTGTTGTTTGTTTCAACTTATCGTGCAAAAAACATGCAACACAGATGCAAAACATGTCGAGACAAGATTTTGGACATCCATTTCACGTGCTTTACAGGTCCGTTTCCCACTCCGTAGACGTTTAAACCAGTTGTGACATCCATGGGGCTAGACAGTAGAGGCACTCAATAGATGGATTCTTGAGTAACATTCTCAGACAGACTGACATGTCCAGGAAGGTAAGCATGGTAAGCAGCCAGACAAACAAACAAACAAACACACTCACACATACTTCTGGTCCAGATCCGCTGGCCCGTGAGCGGAATCGTTTTTGGCGGTCCATGGGGATTGCAAGTTCCACATGATTCCGATCAATTCTTAAAACACCAGTTCTACTCGTTTTCGTTGGGTGACCTGGTCCTTACCCAACGACCTGCTCCTGAGGGCCGTAAAAAGCACCACTGATGGGAACAGAGGCATTGGTACCATATGTCGCCAACCATTGAATGCCAGCTATATATCATGAAGAGCGTTCTTTTAAGATTTAAGTTGGTTTGTTGACTTCTCTTGAAGCTTCCCACCACAGATTTCAGTGGTTCCCACCTCTACTCACCCAACCTGGGGAGCTGCTCTGTGCGGTCGATCGCGTCGATCGTGTCGATCACCTCCGCCGTGTTCACGGGCCCGAGAACATCACGGGGCGGTGTCGTTGGCAGCCGTGTTCCGGTGGACGAGATCTCGCGTTTCCAGTCGTTGCCAAAGGGGTGAGATGTTGGAGGTGAAGTCATCTCAGGTGATCAGTACTCTTTTTTAGAGCAAAACAAAAACCGGATTTGTAAGTCCAAGAGGTGACAGTGTACCTGGTTGGCTTGCACATTGGAATAGTGGCACTGCAGACTGTACTATTCTTGGATTCATGTGGATTCTGTGGCAGAAGAAGGGAAGAGTGAAGAGCAAAGGAAGCCAGGCAATAGTTCCAAACCTACTTTCTCCCTCAAACCAAGTCTTGGATGAATCCATTGGGGTGCAAACCTGTGGTCTTGCACAGTCATACAGTACAATCAGCAGGACTAGACATGACACGAGCCAAGTCAAACATCTTTAGCTTGCTGGTCCCTCACCTGACCGGACTCTGTTCCTTTGTTGAGATGTCAGAAAATCACGCTTCCCTTTGTCTCTGCGATCACGCGTATGTTTTTTCGTGTTTTTTTAACATACTGCTGAACCATCGGTCGCGGGGTGGTTGTCACCAATGCTTAAAAAGAAAAGTTGCCGTCTTTCATTTAATAGTTGCAAACCAAACACGAACCCTTTGCAACGCCTGGTTTGACAAACGTCAGTGCTTTTATCATCAGACTCATTGCGATTAGAATCATGATTGGCATCAGCAGCAGGCTGTCGCCTTACTCTGCCCTAAGCAATATTCCACCACTGGCAGTGAGCATGTCTGGGATATGACCCAGGAAGGTATTGACCATGTGAAGCTCTTCTCCAAGGGTAGTGGTGATGACCCAAGCATCGATGGGTCCATCGGTTTGTGGCGCAGGAGCACGTATGGCAAACAAAGTTCTGGTCTTCCTCTTGGATTGTGTTCAGAACGTGCATCTACAGTCTACAGACTTCTATTAAACTCATAAGGATAACATAGGATAACTATCTCCATCAACGGTCCCTCGGAACCCTCTTTTGGAGTGATATGTCGACATCTGTCGAAGCGCAAGACCTCCTGACTTACGGACTTGGCCTAATCTTCCTCAAAAATGGCTGCTGGTGTACCTAAATCATACAGCATGAAAACAGCATGCACGCAGTTTCAACTTGACACCTTCCAAATACCAGGTACGACCCATGTAAGTAAATATGACCCACATTTAACATGCACCACCGAAAACCACCAAATGTAGGCCACGCATCGCCATGCCATAATTTGCGCCACCATGTATGGTCTCGGAATCACACCGTCCGAACGCACTCTGAGTTCGAACAGAACCAAAAAGCACACCCAACTCGCTCGGTCCATCTTCGCTCCACCCGCCACCTCGGGTGCGCCCCGGCACCAGCTGCGGTGCCAAAGGGGAGGCCCTGAGCTGCGACACCGAAACAGGTGCTCGAGCGAGGAACTGAACTGCAAAAGTCTCTTTTGGTCATCTGACTTGGCTGGACTCTAAAAGGGAGCGAGCAAATTCTGCACAGAATCGGACTCCAGGTTTTTCTGGGTCGCAGCGAGGCCGAGGTATACCATGCAGGATCGCAGAGCAGCAGAAACACGGGAGAGCACGGAGCATCAACTAATCCAGGTGATATTGGTGAATAGAAGCAAACTCACAATTAGGGGTTTCCCGAGTTATGAGCGATCGCGAAACGAACAAGCAAGAACCAGATAGGGACAGGATTGACGAAAGTGACAGAGCCACAGAAACCGCTAAACCTTCCCATACCAAACTCTTTCAAAGAACTCCTCAAGAGAAGCCTTTCCTGGTTAGCCTCTGAAGTACGCACTGGGAGATCTTCAAGATACCCCCCCCCACAAGCAGCTGTGGGCTGCTTGATTTCGACCCGTTTCCCTCCGCTCCTGCGGCGATCGGAGTACACTCCGAACACAGAAGCCGACCGTGGATGGGTCCCGGTCCAGGAAGACGACGTACTCGTGACGACTTCGTCCGACATCCCAACGACCGGGGGCCGTTGGTCCGCACATGAACCCATACAGACAGGGGTTGACAAGGGGTCTGGCTTGATCGGCAGTCCGGACTGGCAGTCCCAGACTGCTCGTGTCTGGGTGATATGGGACTTGGGCCCCGAGTACGTCTCGGCCATTGGAAGTCTTCAGACCGACTCGTGCCGGACTCACCTTGCAGGTGACGTCGGCGCGGGCGGCCTGCGCAGCGCGCTAGGCGGGCATCAAGGCTTGCCGGGCGGGTCATCAGGGTTCATAGAAGGCGAGCTTCTGAGGATGTTGGAGAGATCTAGGTGGTGAAGGCCAATTATGTGGGTGAAGTGGTGCATTTTGCTTGAGCATGCACGTGGTGCATTTTGCTCTGGCAAAAGAGTTCCCATGGATTTGCTGTCCAGGAACTGATGAAACATGCTGCATATTCACCAGAAGTCGATTCACCATAGGCCCATTGGGAAAATATGGGAAAATAACCATCACCCCAAGCCAAACCAAGTATAAATGCTGCCCATTACTTATATATAACCCGCCCTGAGCTCTGCAGAAGACACAATCGCACGATAGCCAATCTTCTGGCTATGTCTGGAGGTTGTAGCATCTTATCATGGAACGCAACCAAGGGTTCAATCCATCTGATTTCATTGCCCACGTTGGTTGAAGTCTGGCTGGAATTCCCAAAACCCATCCTTGTTTGAAGCTATAACCTCCCAACGATCACTGCACGTTACGAACCCCTTGTCACGCTCTAAATGTGACGCTCTGCCGTCTGCTGGATTGCCCCCCAACTCCTCCGGTTTCTTCAGGAGAACACACCAAGAGAGAAGTGGCTGGTTTGAGGGCATCAAAATATGTAATATAATAATGTAATATAATATAGTTATAGTATAATTAAAACATATAGTATATATAATATACATGATCATATGTAATAATATAGCAATATAGTATAACTGTTAAACATCATCATAACGATCATTGATATACATATATATATAGTATAGTATAGTATAGTATAGTATACCAGTATCATTATAACAATACTTGACTGTATATGTATATATATGTATACAGTATCTGTATATTTCCGAAATAGGCCTATATGACTTTTTATATGCATCTATAATATGATCAGTCAGAGGGCACGCCATGGTGGGAATGCGTCCGTTCTCCGTTCCATCCAACGACACATCGATCCGCCCGGGGCATTCGTTGAATAGCCTGGTTGAAAGAGGCTCGGTGGGTCCTCAGTCACACGCGGCGCAGAGTGTGGTGGCGGTCCCGAGGTGGTGGCGACGGTGGGTTTTCGCTGTGGGTTTCTGTCGGCGACCATCAGTACATGTGGTTTCTGCAGGTGGACCACTCTGTTTGTGTTCTTAGTGGTAATTCTGTAATTTGGTAAGAGACACATGTCGATGGTTTTCCCACTTGTGAACATAGTTTATAATTGTGACTTGCGGTTCTTTTTACTTTGAGGAAAGGTCATTCGACTCTTGAAAGCACATCTACAGATTCTCCCGTTTGGTCAGAGTGTGGGTAAAGCTCCAGCTACAGTAGACAAGTTAACAGGCACAGTCCGAATGTTCACCCAAGCTTGTTTTGGAAGTCTTCCACATTTGCAAACGAAGCGCACGGTCGCTCCACTCTTTTACAGACCTTCTGTACCAACGCTGTCTTGCGCCGTGCAAAAGGAAACGCTGTCATGCGTATTTCTGTCGGACCGCAAGAGCTTTGGCATGGCTCCTACGAATTCGTGAAAACCGAGAACGCTGTCTTGCGTTGTTCCTCGCTACGCTGTCATGCGTTTAAGGGCTCCGCGAGACCCCAGTGGAGATTGGGTCGGGGAAGACCCTGGGGGAAGGAGGTCAGGCTTCTAAGAGTGCTTCCCAGGTGTCTCCAACCAGCTTGAAGCTGTTCCTGGATCTTCCAATTATGCAGAATTTATTCCTTTTTGGTTCGTTTGATAGATAAACGAACCAAACATCGAAAAAAAAGGCGGTGTTCTGCACAGTTGGAAGATCCAGGTGCGCGTGTGGCGGAGCGAAACAAAGCTGCAGGAAACCGATGAATTGTGGATGAGCGCGGATGGGCGGATGGTCAGATCTCGTTTCCTGCAGCATGATACAGAGTTCCCAGATCAAAAGTATGTTCAAGCAGAGTCCGATCTCGTTTGCAGAGTTCCCAGAGCATGGTGAAATACTTTCGACCGACCTGTCAAAGAGATTGATGGATTGATGTGCAAACATCTTGAGACCACCCACACTGAACAGTCCCTTGCATCATCTTTTGGCTGCCTGGAACTCCCATCTGTATCGGGTGGATTCATGACATTTACGATACAGTATGAGATGTCAACTACGTGGCTATGTATACATATAATATCATATAATGGCTATCTGCAAAGACCCAGAAAGCGCAGTGGATGGTTTAAAAAATAATTTTGCATAGAACCTACGACGAGGTGCTGAAGAAGCAGTGGTTAGTGGGTTTCATCTGGTGACGCGCGGTGTATTTCTGGAGTCTACGTGAGACACCTCGGTCGACCGTTCGCATCACAAAGGCCCTATTCGGTCCACTTATATTGTGGATGGGTTGTTCCACCTGGAACCCGACCAGTCCACCATGTAGCGAACGACCGAGGTGGGTCAAGCAAGGTATCCTGGTTTTGATCCATGAAGATCAGACATATACCTCCATGTCCGTGAAGAAATGCCTGAAGTACACTAAACTAGACTGGTGCAGTCCTGAACGAAAGCCTGCTGCTCTTATCATTCACTCCTCTACCCACACATCAAA
Organism: Durusdinium trenchii; assembly: GCA_963970005.1. NCBI lineage: Eukaryota > Dinophyceae > Suessiales > Symbiodiniaceae > Durusdinium > Durusdinium trenchii. Next base: position 570,925 of record CAXAMN010022695.1, on the reverse strand, counting down.
TTATATTTGGAAGATCTTGGAAGTGCTTTCTCTGACCTATACATCTTTTCAGAGAGAAACTATGCCAGACCTGCTGTCTCCAGTGACCTCTCTGAGGACAGGAATGGTCAACGGTCACTCCCCCTCTCCCCACGATCAACACCTCCACTGGAGTCCGGCGACAAGCGCCGGCCGTTCAAAGGGCTCGGCGAAGGGGGCGACTGGGGGGGGAGACTGGATGGGACGTGTGGGTTGCGATATAGAGGCCGTCTGACGAGGAGAGGCCCTGCACAGCTCAGATGTACGGTCTTTCACGGAGGACCAGTCTGATCTCTGCAACAGTTGACTGGATCGACCAAGTTAGGGTTCCCAAAAGAGGCTCTGAAGTTGAGACGTATGAGAAAGTCGGAAGTTAGACCTGGAAATGGATGCGGCATGATTAGGTCATAGCCCTCACCGAGCTTCTGTTTAGTTACGTTATGGATCTTCTTCACCAGCTCCCGGTGTCCGGCACATCAAACGCCAACCGTAACACACCACTCATCACGTCGCACATCGAATACCCCCCCGGACCAGTCGGACTGGCAGTTGTTGCCACTGCTCGGAACGGATGTGGGCCATCGATTTCGGCTCAGTGATGCAGTGGGGCCATCTCTTGGACTGGATGGACTTTCATCTCTGAGAGTCTAACTTGCAACATCATGGTTTGGCCTTGGTATCTATGAGGAAGGCACCTCGCATCGGTCTGTGCCGTTTGATCTGAAAGAGTGACCGAAAGGCCTTCTCTCGTCTTTGAACGACCTGGTTTTTGTTCATGTTTGACAGGTGGACCATTGACTAATAGGCAAAGTATGTGAAGCATTGCAACTGCGGCAACCACTGGATCAACCAATAAACGAGTATGGCAAGCAGGGCTTGATGCACATTGAGATACATGTTCTCATTCCTTCTACGAGCTTAGATCGATTCACAAGTTCTCAAGCCCAAAAAAACGCCTGGTCGTCTCAGAGTACCTTTCGAAACTGCCCATAGTACTGATACCTGTCTTCTAGGATGGTGACCCATCAAAAATACCTTTCTGGAAAAAAACAACACCAGCTTCGGCCGTGTTTATTTCTTTTTAAATCATCCTCAGAGACACAAAAACACCCGATTTTTTCCATGTTTTCAGACACTTCATCCTTGGCTAGCTCCTCTCATCTTTGACTTCACATGGGCCGCCAGGCTTGGGAACAATATGATTTTCTTCGGCGATCACTCAATCATGTTTTTTTCAGCGCAGAACTGCCAGTGGCAGGGTCTTAGATCAAAAGCTGTTGCTGAAAGAACACACAAACAAACTCCCTGAAATATGCATGGAAATGGACCATGCCCCCTTGGACGGCCATTGTCCTCTACGAACAGGTGGTGAAATCCACCTCCATTACATTCCATTACTATTTCAGGGAGTGCAGCAACTGGAACTTAGAGGCATCCTTACCACAGCAACCCAACATTTGCACATCTTGGGCCAGTAGTCCGCACAACCTTTTAAAACAAATTCATAACTTTGTTCCTGAGAGTGAGAAAAGGCCGAGCAACATAAGCTGTCGAAAGCGAATGTGCTTCGGACGCCCACACCTACAATAAAGGACGCTCAAGCGAATGTGCTGCAGGTTTTTCAACGTGAGAAATGAGTTGCAAGAATTACCCTATGAGTGTGGTCCAAACCTCATCTCTGAAGAGAATCATGAGCCGTTCAATCGGGAGAATATCCCGGGATTGCACGAACATCAATTGAAGGCATCAATTGAAGGGCCAATCCCGGTGCGTTGGAAAGATCATCATGATGCTGCTTGTATAAGAATATTCTAAATTGGGCCAACGACTACCGGGGTTGCTACGACTGTGAACTGGGTCTCTGATCTGCTGTACTTCCTTTAACCACGTCCATGTCGACCGAGAAATGAAACCAAATGAACTCACACCGGAGAAGAACCACGACCAGATTGAGGAGCTCATTTGTAATGGCGAGCACACCAACCAAACCTCCTGTGCATCATATGAAATTCAAGCAATTAAAGCACATGGTGGAAAGCCGATGGGATGCACACCGCCACAAACACTTTGGTCCTGGTCCTGGTCGCTTTGGGATGGACAGGAACCATATCCTCCAATTCCTCGCCGAGAAGGAGAGCACATGGTACCTGGTGTCCTCCAGCATCTAAACTCGGGAATGTCCGACTGACCGACTGACCTGAAGTAGTCTAAGTAAGATCTATAAGAAACTGCAGAAACGAAACAACCACTTGCTTTCATGACACAAGGTATTAGGCGCCATTCCTCGTGCACATCCTGCTTCCCCGGGTTTTCAAAACCCCCAGGGCCAAAAGAAGTGAGAAGCTGCGCCCGAAAAGCTGTGCGGTGTCAAGCTTTACCGAGGGTCAGGTGGGCACAGCTGGGAAGTCAAAGGGCTCAGTTCTGCCTGAGGGATCCAAGTACCTTCTCAGAAGGTGATGTGTTCGACACTGTTGTGTAGGTTCGGTACGACTGGATCCCTAGGGCTGGATTCTGACGCGCGTGGACCTCTGTGGCACTCACACGTCGCCCACGTCGAGTGAAAACCCCACTCTCCCATTTCCCCCCCCAACTGTACGACCTGAGTTCTCCAAACGACGCAGCGGGTCGCCCCTCATTCAAAGTGAGTGATGCGACGGGCTCTGTACATGTGCTCAGGTTAGGCCGAAGGTTTCATTTTGGTGCCTAGAGCATCCTGGGACCTGAGTGACCTGTATTTTGGACCGCCAACACCCCAAATAGGGTCGTCTTTAAAGCAGAGGTCAAAAAAGGTTGTAGATACACAGAATCCAATACAATCAAACCACAGAATCCAATTCAGGTCGGGGGACGTGATTCAAAGGCCAGTTGCCAAGTTTACCGCAAACATACGCTAGTCATACTATATACTATATATTATACTATAGCAAAATGTATCCTTTCATAGCCTTTCCTTTTTGGGGGCTGTCAACCAATGTCTGACACAAACATCTCCGCCACAAAAACGATTGCAGCTGATACAAGCTTGACCATCAAAACCATTCAAAAACCACTCTCCTGGTCGATGAAGCTCAAAAGGCATTCAGAATGCAACTGATCCCAAGATCTGCACCTGTGGCACTGCCTGGAAAGTCTCATTTCTCACGTGTGCAGAGACAAGAGGAGCAACACAACTCCAACATACTCCAACATACAGCAGTTCTTCTTGCCAGTCAAAGAACGCAGTCTTAGAACGAACGAATCCATCGTCTCGTCTGTCTAATCTGACAAAGACTCTCAGTCACGTCGCTGAAACAATTCAGCCAAACCATGAGCGACAGGTTCTTCGGACTTCGATGAAGGCTGTTCAGCGGCGATTCCTCGGGGACGTTCCGCCACCGGAGGTTCGTAGCCAGTGGGGGAGGAACCTTCCCTTCGTTTGGGAGGGACCGGGAGGGACATGGATGGAAGAACATGGAACCCAAGGGATGGATGAGATGAAGATCTGGGTTCCTCTCCAAGTCAGCCCAGGCGTTATTTTTTCAGTGAAAACCAGCGCCTCCTGGACCTCACCCATGTCATGGGGTTGGAATTCCACGGAGCCTAAAAAACGCCAGTTGCAACTGCACCCATTGAAGAAAGGCATTCCAAGATACCCAAAACTCTCTATGGGGTTGAAAGCAGCAGTAGCAACCAAGACTGTGCCCGCACTGAGCCACGTCTCTCTCAGAAATCGACGTGAGCTCACCTTCCTTGAAAGATCCTCAAGACTTCATCAAGACTTCATATACAATCATGATGTTTTTGCCTACATCATCCACCCCGTTTCGACCACCCCGGTTGAAGATTACAATAGGTCTCTGGGTCAAGACCATGAATGTACCTCCCCTGGTTGTTCCACTGTGGGGACCATCGATTCTTCTCCCTTCCCGCCAGCCCAAGACCAGACCGTAGCGGTGTGCAAGCGGACGAACCAACCAAGTCATATATATCGAGTCACATCGGGCTGTGAGCAACGTGGAAGGTCTTTGTAAATTGTAGGTTTTGGTGTGAAAACCCCATGGCGCCACACCGCCCCACACCTAGGAACCATGAAAATACCAGAAGCAAACCACGAACAAGGCTCGTGGATGAAGCAAGGCACTTTCGAGGGAAGAGATGGAACGGAACAGCCCCCCAGCCGCCACCAACAAACACCTGCCTCCCTGGCTTTGCTTTCAGGTGGGTGCTTGCAGGATCCACCATTTTTCTGATTTGTCCATCTGTTTTTTTTGTCATACTTTTGCGGCAATGGAGGGTGACTTGAATCGAACGAAACATAGAGTATACTATACCCTAGGGCTCCAAGTACCTCCTCGGAAGGTATTTGGAGCCTCTAAACCCACCCCAAACACCTTCTTAGAAGGTACTTGGAGCCCTAGGGATATATTAGTATTTCTCCCGTACAGAGCCCGTACTTAACCGTTAGAAGAACCCCATACGGAACCTGCATTTTCGATGTTCCCCCAAAAACATTGTGTTTTGCGCAACCAGATTTAACATAATATCTTAATATTATAAATTTATATAATCCGTACGGAACCTGTACTAACCCATACGAACCCGTACTTCTTTTTTGCCTCCCTGCCCACCAAATGCAGATTCTGAGTTTTTAGGCTCATAGCTGCACTTTGAAGGCTCACTTTCCATCCGGGTGAACACCATATTCTTCACAAGGTCGACATTTAGTGATCATGTGTCCGAAATTCAGGTGCGTGCCGTGGGATTCCACGGCAAACATGTTGGAAAACAGCGCCGTTTCCCCCCCAAAAAATAATGGTGCTTTCTTCATGGATATCAATCTAGTTTCCCTAGGTGTGTGTATATACCCAAACACTCCATGTATGCCATATATGCCTACATTGGGGTGGTTTGGGGGGTCAATGTAGGCATATATGACATATATATATATATATATCCCAAATGTCCAAACATTCACCGGCAAATGGATCAATCAACGCCATGACCCCACATCACCGAGGAAAAATCAGGTCGGTCAAAGGGAAGAATGTCGTTTCTACACGTCAGTTAGTGACATACACCCTTATACTGTATATACCCACTTAATCCGACTTATTAGTGGCCATTCTCATCACATGAAAAGGCCTCACAGGTGGTTGTCACTTCCTGTTCCACACTGCATGTGCTCCCATCCCCAACTTGCCACCCAAGGCTCCGTAAGGGGGTTCTGTGCAACTCGCCGATGTGATGGGGCGAGTTCCTTGAAATGCCGCTCTTCCTCTAGGTTTCGCTATCAAGCGACGTGACGGGGAGGGGTGAACGGGAACTTCCGAGCAAAAGCTCTTCAGCTCCGATGGCTCTTTCGCCATCTGCGATCTTTTGCGCCTCTTGCGCAGAAACCCCAACTGAAACATCTGCTCATCCTTCTGCAATCTGATACTCGCCGTTCACCCCTCCCGGTCGTGACACAATCGCCGACGGAGAAAGCGCTTCTCTTCGCATCCGTTCGGCGGGCTTCTCTCGGGGGGCTTCGGTCGCTTGGGCGAGCCAGCTCTGTTTCAGAGAGCTGGCATCGCGAGCCAGAAGGCGCTAGTCATGCCAATCTCAGATCAGGGCCTAAACGAACTTGTTGAACATTGTTTTTTTGACATGTGAAAGAAGGACAACGCGCTGGACCAACGGTAGTGTTGGATAGTATATTGGACGACACTTGGAATATCTTGGAATTTAAATGTTGCCTCGAACTCCTACTGTAGGAAGAATGCTGGGTACCCTGCATTTCGCATGTACTGGCTGTGCTTTATGACAAACTGGAAATGACCCTGAGCAAGGTGAATCTTGCAGGCGGGCGGATAGCACTGTGTGGGGTTCACAATCAATATTCAACTCGGGAGGCTTGGAGGATGTGCTCTGTGTGCTGTTAAAAAAGGCCCAGGCACGTTTTGAAGGTTTGATTAAGAACTTTGCCAGGCAAATACTTTGCCTGGGATGTTGAACAAGGGTTTCACGATGTCCAAAGGATGTTCTTGGGGAGAGACATATGTTCAAAATTTCTAATTGTCACTCTGGAAGCCATGACCTCCTAGTGGTGGACACCAATGAGCCATGACCTCCCACCCGTGAGAAGGCATTTGACACCCATGAGCCAGCGAGAGAAGAGTGATCGAGGGAGAGCTTGCAACAGGATCCTCTTCCTGCATTCCTCTGACAACATGTCTATACATGTTAGTGTTATGTAGCTGCGACGACTCAAGGAACCCTTTGTAATGAATATTGATCATATGTATACTATATACATAATTGTATATATTGATGTTTTCGGTTGTCCTTTCTATTGCATGTTGGTCACTCAACACATGACAACCGCATAAACCTCTCTCTTCCAATTGCCTGAACAGAATCTCCTTCAACCATGAGTTTCGTCTTTGTTGGCAAACAACAACGCTTGTGTTGACGTGTCAAGGAACGTAGTGTTTCCTCTGCTGTATTGGACAAAGCCCACACTATCTTTCCAAGAACATTGGTTGGGTCAGCTCGACCGTAAAGGCTTGCTAACAGCAGCTTTGAAACCTGGCCAGAGCAACAGCCACCTACACCTTCAGTGACGGAACAGTATCCTTGCGGCGTGGTTTGCATGTACATGTTCAAAGGTGGATCTTCTGAAACGAACGAATACCTAGGGTTTTGTACTGTCGAAGGAGTCTTTGAATTTGTAGTGACACATATCAATATTAGTGCCTCAACATGCCTCAACCATATCTACAATGAATATTGACTCGCAGTTTTCATGTGTTCATTGGGTACAAATTTGGGAGCCACCAAGCTGCCTTGGAGGCCCGGCTATTGTATCCAAAAAGGTGCTAAATTTGTGAGGATCGCACACTTCCAACAGATCGATGATAGCTCTCCAACTCATCTCACACGTCACGCATCTCACGACCTTGGGGATGGTGGAGACTGTTTTTGGTGTCGACAATGTTTCATGCCAATAAACAATCAGACCGAGTGGAACAATTCGACAAAGGTGGCATTAGGGCATAGTAGAAAGTACGTATGGAAACATTTTGTTGCCAAGAATGTGAATGGAAGAAAACCTTGCAAAAGGCTTTACACAATGCAACAACGAAATCAGTTATATACGCAGTTCGGCTATTTCGTATTGCTTTCCTGTAGACCTACCGCACGTTCTGGATCAAATTCCTAAGTTGGAAATCCCTTTCAAATCAAATTCAGCTAGACCGAAGGATATGGCGACTAACCAATCAGGGAGCCTCCTTCCTGGGTCAACACCTGGGTAAACACCAGGGTCGCCGGAGAAAATCCAAGATCTGAATCCAAAACTAGGATGGTTAGGACGATAAAACCAAGATGGACAAGAGTAAAACTGATGCAAACCACCTTCCATCTACCCACCCGAGACAGGACTTGAGATTCGAGATACCTTGAACGTTCTTCCAACAGGTGCTGATGTTTTTCTGCGTCCAACATCCAAAGACGGGAAGCGGGAGATTAGGTCATTTCGGACGGATCAAATATCGTTACAGACCCTGCAGTACCAGGTACCCCGTACGTCTATACATACACTGAGTCTATTTTTTTTACACATGCAGCACATGCAATATGTGCAGCCATTCATCAAGAGAGCACACTTATCGTGATTCGGAATTCTGGTGGCAAGCTTGTTTGTTTCTGTTGTTCTTCATTTGGGAAAACGTAGATATATAACAATAATGTATAACTATATATATAAGTTAATATTATGATTATATATATATATATAGGTGAGCAAACAGTTCACAACTGTCCAGCCTTTCAAACAAGCATTTCGATCAAAGATTGAACAACAATAGTGCCATGAAAATACTCCACCAGGGCCCCACTATAGGTACTACATGGTAATACTATAGATATATTCTATACACAGAGTAAGAAGTAATCTTCATACACCGTTCACGCTTGGCTTGGGAGAATGTGTATGTTGCATATGTTCATTCCAGGTGCTTCATTCATGATATGAAGATATATGATCATGATATAGGATGCAGATTTTGTACAAGCTCTAAATCCACAACACATCCTCCTTCCCCCCAAGTGGTTTGGTGGTTTGATGTGAGCAAACCCATTACCTACTGGCTGTCCGACTCAGCATACACGTGATCTAAACAACTCGAATCCTCCGAGCACCTGGAAAAAACCCTTCACATCCCTTCATTCTCTCTTCTCACTGCCAGGCACACAGATTTCGTGAGGCAAAAGATGGGCGGAGGATGTGCCGCGGCGTTTGCACGGCCAAGCCTGGTGAGGCGACGTTGGAGGTCAAGCAGCGAGACTGGGTCCCAGGCCCCCCTGAAGGTTGGCCATCATGTGGCACATCATTTGCACACCTTTTTGCACAACAATACACACCAAACACCTTTTCATGAGGACATATATGAGGACAACATAGGACAACACCCCACATGGGGAGCCTCTGCCGTCATTGTTTTGTTCCTGTTGGCTTCGACCCAAAGGCTTTTACAAATTGATCCATTTGGCTGGGCTGCTTAGACTTTGTTGGAAGGACTTCTTTGTTTCAAATGGTTGACTTGGTCGACCCCAACAAGCCCCCAGCCCATAAACCACTCGCACGTACCACCCTAAAGCTGCTGAAGTCTATTTAGTTCACTTCTGTCGTAATCAAACGTGATTCTCCATCCATCCTGAGAAGAATCATGAAAACAGTAACACACATGACCAAAAAAATAGCCAAGTAATGTTGGATGCTGATTAGTAAACCGGTCCTCAATAATGCTAATTTTTTCCAAAATTATTCTAGACCCCATGTTTGAAAAAGTGGTCCTGAATAATGCTAACCTTTTTGGGGACCCTAATTTTTTATATTGGACACCTAATTAATAAGGGTTGGAATCTTCCTTTACTTAGCTCCTGAGGCCAATGATTATGATTGATTAGCTGATATAGGTTTCTCTAGGTTTCTTCAAAACTGACAGCTTTCCAAAACCACCAATTCCTAATTAAACACTTTATAAAACATTGCTCCTAAACAAATTTTCAAGGTAGTAGACCAGGAAGGCACCTGCCCTAATCAATGAAAGGAAAATTAATACTACAATCAATTACAAAAAGGAATCCTCACAGAAATCCAGATTTGTTTTGGTGGTAGTTTATTATAGAGGGTCCCCCATTTGTTTGAGGGAGGGGGGGGGGTCCCCTTTTACTAATCAGGATCCAACATTACAGTATATGCGGTCTCCACAACTATCCAAAACTTCTACCAGCAAAATGAATCAAATGGAAAAAAACACTGAACCAACCGTAAACTAAACTTTTGAGAAAGAACAATCATCCACTCAAAAGCTTCATCTTCAAATCACGCCGCAGCGGTTTTCAAGAAAACCATCGGCAGAACCCATCGATGTCGGAAGAACCCATCTGAGTCGGTGTCGCTTGCGGGACGCGATGGTGCGCCGATGTCTCGAAGGGTCCGAAGGGTGCGGATTCGAAGGGTCGAATCCAATGGTGGAGGAAACCTACTCGCCTTCAAACTAACATGGAAGTGGAAAACAACTGTGTGTAGAAGAACATGTCTTCCAAAGGGCCATGCCGTGCCATCCACTTTCATGCTAGTTCCAGGGAGTGTACCCCTGTTGAGTCTGTTGAGTGTTGGGCAGTTGGGCATGAACGGATTTATCATCCAGCTCCATGTTGGGGGGTGCTATCCATGGAGGAAGGGATAGGGGTGCCCGACCGTCACATCTACTCACATGCAATGCGGTCCAAAAGCCATCCCCAACTCCATGGCATCGCTGGATGATCGATCTCGAATATGCTCAACATCCAACATCCCCAACTGGCTCGCCACAAGTTTCACCAACAACTGCAGTTTTCTGCTATAGATTACACAAGCCTCCACCAGCCTCAGCATCAACAAAAATGGACCACTGCAACTCGAGTCCATTTGGACTCTGCTTTAAAGTCCAAGCCTTCCTGCTTAAGGTGTTTTGTGTGGGTGGCTGAGCATTCATCTACTGGTACTGTAGCTATCGAATATTCCAAAAGGCCTAGAACCAATCATCTTCTGAAAATAAGCTAGTGCACCTCATGTAGGCTCTTGATTCTATGCTTCAACTCACAGGAGAGGTTTTACAATGGCATGGGCCGTTCAAACCTGAACAACGAAGCAGTCCACCAGTTCCTGGAAAGAGTGGACACGCGACTGGACACGGTCTCTGTATCCTGGTGCCATGACCCATCCTATGATCAAGGAGTTAGGTGAATCCAAAAAACAGAAAACTAGGGTATACGGTATACGGATGTATACGGTATACATGGGTATACGAGGTGTTTTTTTCCTAGGGTCTTGGCTACCAGTAGCACCGAAAACTCGGCCAGATGCGCCCCCACTGGTAGCGCGCCGCGCCGAAGCGGTGCGACCGCCCCAGGGAGCTGATGAAGCGAGGCCCCAGCGTTGCGACCGCCCCGGGTCACCCGAACCCAATCAGAGGCAATGGCGTCCCTTCGATCCTCACCGGTCGGCGAGGAGAGCGGACATGGGATGACCGGGGTGGTGGACTAGTCTAGACTAGGGTGTTCAATCACGGCAAGTGCTTGCAGCTGGACATGAACAACTTGTCATGTTGGTGACCAGGGTGTGTGAGTTGGTGTAAAACGCTTGAGGGTCCGTTCCACTGACGTTCGGATGAGATATGACTCCATGCGGACTTTGGACGTACAAAGCAGAACAGGATTCCTGTTTCTGGGTAGCACCTGGCACGTACCGTTCTCACCCATGTGGTTCTTCGGTTCTCACCCAGGTGGTGCCTGGTACGTACCGTTCGCCCTTCATCAAAGGTGGCTCTCGGCGATGGAAAAGGTCGCTCTGACGTTGGGTACTTGTAGATTGACTTTCCATGTCACCTAAGGCCTTGAAACGGCACGGCCTGCTCAGACGGCGCCCACCCCATGGGTTTTGTGATGTGTTCCACACCAATGCACCTTTTCGTCGTCTACTGACACATGATGGCATATGTTGCTTCGTGCGCCTGGATTACAGGGGGGACGAGGGAGACCGATGAACGCCCATTGGAGAGCTCCCTCGTCGTCCTCACTTCAGACGTCGGAGGTTCTTCGATGCGGCAAACGACATCGGACCAGACTTTGGACCAAACGACGAAACAACAGGAGCTGGCTTTTGGAAAGGCAAGCAGTTGGCAGGATCTAAGGCTAAGATAGGCTATAATTAATTACGGGGAAGAAAAAAAGGTATACTGATGTATACTGGGGAATGTGCACATTACAGCTTACAAGTTTAAGGAATCAACTGCACAACAGCCATCCCAAGATCTGCTGCCCAGGGTGCTCTTGCACGAGTAGTCGGAATCGCGTCGCGGCTGCGGCACTCATCCCAAGTTTCCTCAGATGCGAATTGTCTGTTTGGTGCGATCGGCGCGGACAGTATCCATGGAGGACCAGTTTGTAGAGCAATGTTCGGAGCACTTTTGGTTGACCCACTCGGCTTCCTCCGAATCACAAAATCAGCACACAGAAGAAGCAGGGCCCAGCAGGGTCACATCGTTAAAAACTGTAGGCCAATATCGGGACCAGGGATGTCCAAACAAAGCAATCCACCCTGCTAGGGCTTAGAGCTGATATGATGAAACCCAAAGGACGCCAAAGGACCAAAGAACATATGCATGCGGTACAATCAATATAAAACTACATATCATTCAGGATCGGAACACGCGTGTCGTCATCTGGCCAAAGCAGGAGGTTTATTTGCGCACCATGTGTGATGTTCACCTTGGTGGTTTCTCTCTTGCTCTATGGGGAAAACATGCAGCAGGGCTAATTCAATTCGGTCAAAGGGGAAGGGAAGAAATTAACTGTCACCTAAACCACCCAAATATATGAGAAGGCTCTATCTCGGTGATCAATACCGGGTCACGCTGCAAACAAGATGAGCAAATCAAACACCCAGGCTGCAAAGGTAATCAAAATGCCTGCATCCAGAGAGATAGGTTTCTGCTCCCTTTACTAGGTTTAAACTACCACCGAAAGCGTATAATGAGGTTTCTATCATACGGCAATTGGAACCATTGACTTTGCACGATCCATTTGTCCTGCCTGACTGAGAACCACTCAGCAAAAAACAATAGATAGATATGGGTGTGTGTGTGTGTTAAAATAGGGAGACCTCCCAGGCAACGACCTCCCTGGAAGGTTCGGATTTGACCAGTCTACTCAGCCAGGGCCAGGGGGTCTGCCTACTAAAATACACGTATTACTGCACCGGGCAAGGAGGACAAGGATTATTCAGCGTATTCAGCGACCAGTGGCATGTTGATGGCGTCGAACCTCTTCTGCACCTCTGCGTCCTTGGCAGGCGCAAGCTATCTCACATTGGAACTACAGACCCGTGATATGCCTGTTTCTCACTATGGGAATAAGTTCTCAGACTTACCTGCATGGTCAAGATCTTCCAGCCGATCCTGGTTGCATCAAAAACTATCATGTGGTGAAACTGTATGCCAGGCGAAAGTGGCTCCAAACGAAACAACCCCCCAAGCTCCAACAAGCTGTATTGTGTGCTTGGCCAGCAAAAATGTATGTTTGTTGGATCCAAACTTTAAACCAAAGTGAATCCTTCGAGGTTTCTATCCATAACGAAACTCAATTGGTGGACGCAAACTTATATACTACTTTGATATATAAAATGTTCAACCAACCCTACAATGTGTATATAGGGCCTGGTGCGGGACCCGGCACCGTTTCCCAATCCTAAAACTGTTGTCGATGGTATTTTCATCACCCTGTTGCATCACGTTGCATGGAGGTTACCTCCTTCTTCAGTCCTAGGCTTTGCTTTGAGGCCATTTACTAGATTAAGCTTCTACCAAAAATTCCCAAAGTATATGCCCAAGCCATTGTTCAGTACACAAGCACTGAAAGAAACGGATGTATAGGAGCTGATTCTCCCCTACCTATTCTGTACCACGGGTTGGTTCCTATTTCATCTTATTTCCATTTAAAAACTGCTTCAACACCTCAACAATTTTGAGGACTTCGTGGAACCGCTTTGGATCTTCTACCTAAGGAGCCAAGACTCTTTCAGGTATGGTGCGCAATGGCAAATCATCTCACGGACTCCTGGACCAACGCTTCTCGATCGGAACAAAAACCATCGGATTCGGTTTGAGTTCGACCGGATTCGGTTTGAGGAGACACCAGAGACTTTGAGAAGAAAGCTTGGTCGAAGAGGGCTTTGGATTCGTCAATGGAGTATCAAGTGTTTTATAGCCAGGGGCCCCACCTGACCTGTCCTGCTTTAGGGCAAACATATAGTTTATATATTTGTTCCCTGTACTGGAGAAAAAACTCCGTTTCAGTTCCCAGACTTTGCGCTTTATAGGGCTTCCACTAGCTACTGAGACTGTTGGAGTACAAATTGGGGTACAAGTGCCATGAAAACAGATCTCTCTCATGAAATACCACCTTCAGATGATATTGTGTCAGGAAAAAGAAACAACAAACAAACAAACAAAGGCGCGCTTGAAAGGATGTCACGCTTGCCTGCGCCGCGCTGAGCGAATACGCCGCTCCGACCCGCATGATGGGTAGTGACACAAGCATCCAGCCAAGGTAAAGGTGCCACGGAAGGAAGAGTCTGAAAAATATGAAATCAAGTCATGATAATGTTGACTTAGCGATCAAAGAAATCAGTGATGGGGTGCCATCCAACCTAATTATGCACTCTTATCAGCAACATGGACCTGTCCACCTGGCCTGTGCACTTGTCCCTGTCCGGTCAGTCTCTGGAACCTGGGCCTTTTGCCGACATCAGAACATTTGCTTCGATTTGCGGTCGAAGCCGGGGAAGAACAAGACAACACGTCACACGTCCATGATTGATTCCCATGCGGGATTTACCCAGTTCCGGAGCATCAAGATAAAACTCCTCCAGCAAAACTAGGCTTGGTGGAGCCCAGATCAGTTCCAACCCCGGCCACTCACCCGGCCATGATCAATGAGTAGTGACATGTGGTGACGATGAGAGCAGTCCAAACAGCGGTCCGCGGTCCCAGTTCCAACCCCGACCGACCGTGACGTGGCCGTCTTCTTTCGCTGTCCTTTTCGGTTTCCTTCAAAGCCGTAGGAGGGTAAGACATCCTGGTGTTCGTGCAAAACGAACAACACATCAATGGTGAGCCAGCTGATGTTCTGGGAGCCAGCTGATAGCCCATCTTAATGTCTTGAAGGAAGCGATTTGATAAAACACACCGTCCAAAGGATCTTGTAATTGTGAAATGATGTCCGTATGATACTCATAAAAGCCGTACCATCCCCTCAACAAAATTCTATGAGTAGTAGATAGATCACTTCATCTGTTTGAGAAAAGTCAACTTCATCTGGATCGCCAAGCCACCTATTTCAGTTCAGCTCCAGCTTCGGGCCTCCACCCTGTTTGTATACCCCAAAGGTCCTCCAAGTTTTGAGAAAAAACAGGGAGGGTCTCCCAGCATCCTCCCAGCCACACTGCTGGTTACCAGTGACCCATGTTTTGGGCTTCGAGACCTCCCCGAATGACCGTGGCGAGTTCTGCCAAGGCACCACCTGTACGTCCAGGGCGAGTTCTTGGCGCCCCGGGAGGTGATAATAGCCTTCTGGATCCTCACTCACCCAAGGCTCCATGACACCTGCCAAGGACGGACGGAGCCTGTCCAAACCCGTCAGACTTCACCCTGTCCTTTGGGGTCATAATTGGTTCAGCGAGGCCATCGAGGTGTTTGCATCAATCTTCCCCTTCCGTTGGGGGTTGGGGAGATTTGCTGGATCGCTTCCGACCTTTCCGACGCGCAGGAGCTGACCAGGACCTGACCAGGACCCCAAAAAACAGATCTGACCGACCGAGCGAAGCAGTTCCTTCACACGTCGAGACGGCTGTGACTCCTTCGATTTGGCTTCTATATGCGACATTCGAAGTCTAAGCAGCATTCGATGTGGCAGGGAACTGCGTGAGAGTGTCACAAGATCCTCCCTGCTGGGTGTTCTCGACCTGACCCCCAAAAAGGGATGTCGAGGATCCCATGCTCAAAAGAGCCACTGATCCACCTGAATTCAGTCGAGTGGTGTGTCAATTTCACCCTCTCCGTCCTCAGCCCGAGCTGTGCATCCGTTGAAAATCCACCCCAACCAACGTCGACTCCACCTTGACATCGAGGGCAAAGCTCTGGGCAAAGCTCTGACCAATGTCTCTTTGTGATGCTGCCATCTGCTCAGCTGCTGAGCATCTATCCGATAGAGTCTATATCCTGTCAATTTGTTGGTTTTCCTTCGCCTGCTGGCTGCCTGGCAATATTCATAGAGGCGAAGACCGCCAAAAGGAACAGAACTCCAGCCGCTCCACCTCTTCCGTCAACTCTGCAACGCGACGATGTAAACACTTGACGAATCTGAACGACCACAACATTTATAGTTTATGGTCGCATTTCGTTGTCTGCTGCCGTGTCCTGTGTTTGACATGATAGAAATATGAGAACATGATAGAACATGCATGTGTAACTCTGAACCCATTTTGGTGAACGGCTGAAAACAAATAAAACCATGAGGATGTTAACCACAGCATCTCGCAAGAAGGATCCATCAACGTTTGTTCTTCTCGGAGTGTTTGAGTGTTTTGACCCAATCTCGTCGCATTCTGCCTCTTCCGTGGTGAATCCCGTCCTCCTCCTCTGATCCCCCCCCTGATTGTCTCCGTCCCGGTGGTCCCCCTTCGCCTCGATTCAAGACGCGGCCTGCTCGATGATCCGCCTTCGACGGGATCAAGTCTGTAGAATTTTACGGTATGTCTGAATGCCCCAATCCAGACCGTCCATGTATGGAATAGTTACCTACATTGGAGTCAGAAATGGTGTAAATGTACATGGATGGTCCCGGAAAAAAACCTTCCAGCCCAGCAACCTATTCGTTTGAGGAGAGAATGGGTAGTGTGCTAGTGCTAGTGACTAGCTGCTAGTGTTCCATGTCAGTGAGTCCATGATTTGTTTTGCAAAAGCCGGAAGCTTGGAAAACAATATGTGCATAATAATATCCCCTGCCGAATTACCGGTGTACCTTGAGAGTTGATTTTATACTAATAAAACAAACAACCCGGTTCCGAGGGCAGTTTGCCCACATCAACCTCCTGCAGTGCTGGAAACCGGTTCTCTATAAAATCAAGTGCCTCAGGGTGTGGGTGTTCATGATCATGAAAACATGGTAGCAACAAATTGGAAAATCAATAATGCGTAGCCAAGGTTGGTTTTGATTCTTTTGAGACGTCTGGGGGTATGAAGGTTGAACTTGATTTCGTAAAAAATGTTGGACAAAAGTGGCCCAAGAGGTTGGGGTCATATGAAGGTTGAAATTGACTTTATGTTTTACAAATATGGCCCAAGAGGTTGGTTTCTATTTTATAGAGAAGTGTGGGGACATATGAAGGTTGAAACTGTTTTTTGTAAAATTGTTGAAAGTGACCCAAGAGGTTGTTTTTATTTTATAGAGACATGTTTGGATACAGATGTTGGCCCATGTTTTTTTGCGCCATCTCTATACAATCAAATGTTGGCACCCAACATTTGATAACAAACTGACTTGGCCTGGGCCTCCATGGTCAGATTGGTGGTGGTTTTTCAGATTGGTCATTTTGGGCGAAAGACGCTCCCAGATTCTAGAGGAAGATTCTAGAGGAAGATGTTGTTTGCGGTGTCGTTTTCGGCTTAAAGGAGAGTTCCCCATTAGCCGTCCCAAACAATCCCAGGGGGGGGTCGACCCCCCCC
>CAXAMN010022695.1:513022-553717 GCA_963970005.1 Durusdinium trenchii | reverse complement strand
CGGCAAAACACCTTCTCCACCAACCAACCAAGCCCCCGGGGGGGGAGCCTTCCCCCCCCTTCTCTTTCCGGCGGGGGGGGGGGGGGGGGGGCCCCCCCCCCCGGTCGGTTTGGGGGGGGGGAGGGAGGTGGTTCACCCCCCCCCACGATTTGTGGAGGACAAAACTGGAGGAACTATCCTATGACAGAACTTTGCAGAGCGAATGCATCAGAGTCGAGCAAAGAACTGGCAAATCCAGGTCTCAGGATCTAAACATGTCAATTCCAAACTACGGTCTTCATATTTATGTCGCAGCCAGTCTGAAGTGGTTGACCTATAGAGTCTGTTGCATGCAAGTCGGGACTGTTGTCTTGGAGCCCCCCTTGGAATTAAGTGGGGTGGGTGGGTACACCATTTTTATATTTATAAAATGCTGCATATGACATCCAAAATGAGAGGCTGCATTTTGAGCTCTATAGCATTGAGGATTGTGAAACTGAAAATCATGGCAAGCTCTACAGAATTGGGTTGGGCACATGGAAAATAGGCGTGTTTTTGTTTTTCAATTATATATTGGGTAGTAGGACCTCTATAGAATAGCAGGCTTTGGGTTGCAAAATCTGACTACGCTGGAAACAGGACCTCTAGCAACCTATTCCTGCATGAAAGCTACCACAATTCTATAGTAATTACTTCAGCATGATCATTGAGCAAACACATGTCCAGCATCAGGCATGTGACCTTGGAAAGACACAGAAACCATCCGCAAATACAAAATCTATAGAAGTGAGACCCTTGACATGTAAAGTTCAATCATTGCGTGACTATAAAGTCAGATTTCTTGACTTTGCCAAGAAATGTGTTCATACACAATAATTCTCTATAGAATCGAGGCCCGTAATTTCCAGTGTTCTCTATAAATTCAGACTCTCTGACATGCCACCTCCAACATGAGCAGATCATTCTTTATATAAAATGTTTGTCTTGTGATGGTATCATCATATTTCCCTCGTTTAAAGTTGAAACTCTTTCCTAAAAAATATTTCACAGGCAAGATCTGCCGTGGCGGCAACTTGTTCTTCTGCGCTTCGTAGACCCTTCTGAGGTCATGGTCACTCCTCCAGTCATGGTGGTTCCTGTTCCCACTTCTTAAGGCCTTTCTCCAAGGCTAGGGATCTTCATCCATCACTGTCTCTATGAGCAGGTTTCCAGAGCTTTGGTGAAGTATTCGCCAAATTCGCAGTGTATGGTTCTGCATCAAGAGCGTATCTGTCTCCCCTTTCCAGTTGAACCTGCTCATGGTGTGACTGGATATATTGGAACATGTTGCTGGCGACTTTTTCCTTCCCTTCATCCCAGATGGAAAAGTAGGAAGGCATGATAGCAAACAAATCTTGGCGGGCCTTCTCCAAAAACTTTTTGAAATCTGGCACTAGCTTGGTGTATAGAATGTGTTGCAGTGCTCATATAGTCTTCTGGAGCGCAGGCTCCATGTCATAAATTGCTGTCGGCGGCGCTAACAAAGAGATGCCGCCAACCTCCGTTTTAATACCACTGCCACGGTTAGAGCCGGATTCGGAAACTAATCGGTCGGATTCTGAAACTAGGGTTCTGAAACTGGGGTTCTGAAACTAGGGTTCTGAAACTTGGCTTCTGAAACTAGGGTTCTGAAACTGGGGTTCTGAAACTAGGGTTCTGAAACTTGGCTTCTGAAACTAGTATTCTGAAACTGGGATTCTGAAACTTGTATTCTGAAACTGGAAAGTCAGATTCTGCAACTGGTATTCTGAAATATTCTGAAACTGGAAGTCAGATTCTGCAACTTGCCTTCTGAAACTTGCAACTGGAGATCTCCACATCATGCAATAGCGTGTGCCTGTGACATCACCTTTGAAGCACATCCAAACCAACGTCATTAGACCCCCACCCAACCCCCCCCCACCCCCCCCATCCCCCCTTGTCCCCATCGTGTGATCTTGACATCACGTCAACCCCCTCATCATTCAAGTTGCGGAATCCTAGTGAGGGAATCCACAATGTTGCGGAATCCTAGTTGCGGAACGCCAGTTGTGGAATCCCAGACAGTTGCGGAATCCTAGTTTCGGACTCCTAGTTGCGGAATCGTAGTTGCGGAATCCCAGTTGCGGAATCCCAGTTGCGGAATCCCAGTTTCGGAATCCTAGTTGCGGAATCCCAGTTGCGGAATCCGACCAAACAGTTGCGGAATCCTAGTTGCGGAATCCTGCGCAGTTGCGGAACTCGACTTTATCCCCACTGCCACTGCCAAATAGTTTACCTCTGACCTTTCGAAGTCCGAGGCATGGATGCGGGGTGGGGTCTTAAGAAATTTGAAGCTCAGCTGGGGCCTTGCTTTCTTCTGCAGCTTCGGCTGACTGGGCTGGAGGCTGGTTCGTGTCCCAGCTTCCAGAATTCAAGGTCCAACCTTACACCACATCGCGCGTCACTAACTTGAAAGGACGAAAATGCCTTACTGCCTGGCAAAGACATCTGCACAGCTCAGCCGTTGCGAGTCTGTCAAATCGTAAAAGCCCATGATCTTGTCATGGAGACCAAGCCCAATCCTACCCCTTTTCGTGGTGTGTCGGCTTCTCCAAGCACCAGCACGGTGATGCTGAGCTGCATTGCACTGCACACATCGGTGCCCCGCGAAGCTGAACCAATCAGCTTTTGTTCGCACCCTTGTGCACACCACAGTGCCGAAGGGCACATCTGGCAGGTCAAAACCGCAGGGTCCCTTGTAGATATTCTCAATCCTTTACCACTTGCAGCGAGTAGTAGTGAAGCCGTGCACCAGGTAGGTGATGAGATGTGATGAGGCCAAGTAAAACGGCGGGCGGAGTAGTATGGTCAAACCTTCATGCAGAATGCGGTGCACCGCCGCACCGCACAATGCTGAATTGATGTCTCCTGACTCTAGGATCTTTCCATTTAGCTGGGAAATTAACACTCTGAAGGAGGTCCAAAACGACAAGCAAACGACATCAATATATCACACATGTATGTATGTATATATTCTTGTATTTACATAGCTTTAGATCTCATATCGTACAGGGGGGTCCTTTATGCATGTGGACGCACGCTGTGTGATTGGGAATGCATTGCGAAGGGGGGCTCTAAATGCGACTGGTGTACATGAATGAGGTGGATGATGACCTGCGGTCAACGTGCGTAATACTGCAGGAGGAAGAACGTTTGGTCCCAATGGAAACCCGGCGGATTAGTTTCCACCCCGAACTAAATCATAATACTATAAATACTACTATATATATAGATTTATATTAATTTACTTTGGGGTGGACAATGGTGGACACTAATCCACCAGCATTCCACTGTGATCCCCTGTAGGATTCTAAAGGGAACGGGTTGTAGGTTCTGTACTCACAAGCTTGTTACCAAAATGTGTCCTGGCCGTGTAGAATTTTTGTGGTTTGTCTTGCAGAAAAAGACCAAACACTAGTGATCATATCTATATGTCTATATGAATTTATCTGTGAACCCGCATGGTTATCGAGTTCCCCAAAAGCGATGACAAAACACAAGATCCACACAACCCAGTCGTGGCCGCCGCCCAAAACACGGGCGTGGCCGGGCGCCTCTCTCTTCAAGTTCTCGACCTCCTCCTGACGCCAGGAAGAAAACTCTGCTCAACACATGCCTAGTACTCCAACCACGTCCTCAGAAAGTACTTAGACACCCAAACCCACCCAGATAGCTGAAAAGAGTCGCAACTGTGAAACGATCCGGCAGGTGACGAGAAGTTGAGTCGGGTTGAGATCCAGGAGCTCGGCTCAGAGTAGCAAAATAATATGCACTGAGACTCAGTTTTTGCAGCGACAGCGACATGCTGACATGCGTTGTGTCTGAGCGAAGTGATCCTCTGTTCGTTGGCTCAATGTTTGCTGAATTGTATTGTGTTCTTTGACTATTATCCAACCTTGTATTTGAAGGTAGATTCTACTGACACACACTTCTTTACGACACGTTTTTTTTTGTTGAAAAACTAGTCTATTTAAACTTACATATATAACCTTTTTATTTGACAAATTTTGCTGCTTTGGTGATCGATATGTGGAAGCTTTTGTCTGAAACAATCATTTCGTCCCGGTTGCTTTCTAGCTTTGGCTCAAAACTGAATGCTGGTACACCCTTCTATATAAATTTAATGAAACTGATTCCTCTTGTTTTCAGCGCTTGTACATGCTTGTACTGATCAAGAAGCGCCCAATATCCTTTGCTGAAAGAAAGAAGAAAAGGAAGCACGAAACAAACGCAGAAAAAAAGACGAAGCAGGAAGAAGCAAAAAGAAGAAGAAAAAGGAAACAAGGATCAAAATACGATAGGTTGTGCAGGAACGGGTGGAACTCTTGCTGGGGGTCCGATCTGCACCTTGGAAGTAGCTGAAGCCGGACAAGGTGCAGTGCAAGGATTAGCGGAACCCTTGAGCCTTGCTTTGCAAGCTACTGGTATATGATCCCTTCTTACCCCTGGCTTAAGGGTAGCACCTCGTGCATGTGTGTGGTCGATATATCTGAGTCTGTCCGTTGAAGATAGGCTCTGTATGAACATTCGTCTTTCTCATGATTCCGGTCAAGTCATCCATCCTATTCCAGGGTCGCTGACTAGAGACTTGAGATAATAGCCAAGGGCCAACCATTCTTGGACGGACCAAAGTACACTAGTTTTAGACCTGGCAACTGGTATGATCTTGTCTCTTATTCCCTACATCACCAATAACTAGAAGAGCAAGGTACCTTCAGTTTGTACTTGACCAGAAACAAAAGAGAGAACACAAAAAGACACAAACACATAGTCAAACCAAACAAACATGTGTTCGGGTTCTGGGCACGGCCCGGAACGCCTGGATGAAAGGATCCCCAAAGCGCAACAGGAGAGTCTGGAGCAGCTCCAGAATCACTGTCCTAGGTCCGGCAACAGGCGAGTGAGGTGACAGGCGGGAGGAGGTCTTGAGTTAAGGCGATCCCAAACAGATCGTTTCACCATGTCCAAAGACCAATTCGAGCTCCACTTCGGTGTGAAACCGCCAAAAGATGTCAGTTTCGGATGCGTCTCCAGCAATCTGAGTGGACTTTCTTTGGAGATTTGATGTGGACTTTGCTCTTCTCCGGGTGATCCAACTCGACGCGGAGCCTACGCATGAACGATGCAACAACCCGAAGTGAATCTGGTGATTGAGGGATGATGAGACTTGAAATAGCATCCAAATCAACCCCAAAAAAACAGAACACCTGCAGGTTTGAGACTAGCAGTATCTTTGTTTCCTTCCCCAGCTTGTGATCGCACGACATGATCTCGCCTGATCTTTGAGCCGTAATGATGATGGTTCCTAGTTGTTGATTCCAACCTCTGGCATGCAAAAGTGAGTGATTACTCATTCCGCTGGACCCTCGCAGATGGAGCCACTGATGCGGAGTGCTGTTGGATCCAACCCAAGCAATTGCTGGGTGACAGAAGGGGAAACATCCTTGTTCCGGGATTTTGTGAAAACAACGCCCCCTATCGGACCCAGCTGCATCCAACTAAGTTAGGTTTCAACTTCAGTTCACCCCAGTCATGGTCACATAGTCATCTAGAAGTGCGATAGGAAGACGTTGTCACGATTTGCTGTAGATTTCTCTCCTACGTGGTTTGCTGTCTATTGTTTGGTGTACAACGCCTGGGTCTTTTCCTGGCTGGAGCGAGCGATTCCTGAACGAGGCACTTGGTCTGAGGTTTGCTTTCTGATGTGGTGGCAGCAAATCGTTCATAGTCATCCTCCTGACAGTGATCGCGTGCGAGACACTCCGTCTTGTCATCGAACGCAGTCCATTTCCAAGCTCAGGGCGGCTTTCACCAGGGTGAGACAAACACCCTGGGAATGGGGGGTTCCATGATTTTCCGCCTTGTTGATCTTTGTTGACTGATCACTGGACCAGGTTCATCTTTACAACCTTTAACAAAGAAGGATGGACCAGTGATCGACATAAAAACTACAGTCCACACCTAGGAGGTTCTGAGTTGCGAAACAAAGCTACTGAAATAATGCCATTCCCTAGGGCTCCTGGCCTACCTCCGTTTCGAAGATGGGCCAGGGGAGGGTACCAGGGGGTCACCTGAGGATATGGTTGGAGCCCAAATGGGATTGTAATCATCCTCATCACCCCCAAGCTTTTGCACTGGCCCACTTCAGGGCACACCGCCCCAATGGCGCCACACAGGAACGGGGCGCGCCCCACCGCCGTTGGCGTCTCGCACGTTTTGCGTCTCGTTCCAAAGGCTTATGGTATGGAGCAGCTGTGAGAAAAAACGGCTCAAGTTGTATCCCGTCGACTAGTCTTTTTCATTCCGACCCAAATCCAAATTCTTCTGCACGTGATCATGTCACGACTGGGCATGGGGTAACTGGCACTGCGCTTCAACGGCTTCGACCTTGTTGGGTATCTCGGGGGGGGGCATCTTGGATCCAATACCTCTCTACACCACTTAGAGCCATCTCTGGCCCGGTCACACCAGTCACGCACCGCGGCCTCCACGATCTCTGGGTACTGCGACTCACCAAACAAGACCTCCTTGATAATGGTGCCTGTTGGAAGAGAGGTGTTGAAAGGTGTTCGACTTTCCTGGTGTTTCCTGGTCTTGCCCCGAGTCTCCCACCCGAAACACGATAGATAGAGCATGCATGGGTGTGTTTCAGCCTTGAAGCTGATGTTGCTACAGGTCTTCAATTTGAGACACGAACACCAGCTAGATCTGCCGATTACCCAGCTGATAGAACAAGAAAGACCTATCAAAGGTCAAAGGTCTTCTCACACAGATGTCGGCTCTGTGCCCCCCCTCTTTGTGCTTATCGAGAAGGTACTAAATTACTGCCTTGAAACCAAATTCTGTATGTGCATGTCACATGAATCATGCCAAACATCTCAAACCGGGCCAGTGAGTCACCAGTGAGTCTTCTTTTTTACAACAAAATTAAGGAATCATTACCCAAACACTCCATGCGACTGCCATATATGCCGATCAATTGACCCCCTGGCACCACCCCAACTGATCAGGCATATATGGCAGTCCCATGGGTCGTGTCTAGGATGGAATGAAGAAGATCCCGATCCGGCGCCTGCCAGACTCGAACGATCGAGCGAGTCACCTCGGCTTTTTCAATCACCTCTTCGGGTTCGTAGCGGCCAAAACACCGTGGGCCCCTGGCACAGGATCTGTCACTCAAATCGCCAGGCCTCCAAAAGAGTGTCGTTCCTGTGGCTTTGACAGAAAAAACCATGAATGAGCCTGCCGTTTGCGTATGTTTATAGGCCAGTGCTTACAGGACCTTAGGAGCCATCTCTGGTCGTTCAGTATGGCTTTCGGAAACCTTGTTTCCCGGACCCCACTCGTCGGCCGCATTGCAACCAACTTGCTATTCACGAAAATGTCCGCATCGGTCTTGTATCTCTCATAGGCCTTGCGGCAGCTCAGCAGCTGATGGTTTCCGGAGGAACATCCAAGCGGGCAATTCATTGCCAGTGACGCGGTAGGTCC
Source organism: Durusdinium trenchii (assembly GCA_963970005.1). Classification (NCBI taxonomy): domain Eukaryota; class Dinophyceae; order Suessiales; family Symbiodiniaceae; genus Durusdinium; species Durusdinium trenchii. Next base: position 546,187 of record CAXAMN010022695.1, on the reverse strand, counting down.
CTCACTTCACCTCTCTTCGTTGACTCCTAGTCCCAATCGAGAATGATCGACTATGCCTCTTAAATGCTGAGGTGAAGGTGGTGACCTCCAGTGAAGGTGCTCCTTGGGGAAGAACACCTTGCTGCCTGATTCTTCAAATCTGGCTCAGATTTAGAAGTAAATACAACTAAATGTCCAAGACCTACCCCTTTGTTGAGCCAGGTTACTTACCCCTATTTAGAGCGCCCAAAGCTGCACGAAACAATTCCCAACTGTAAGTCACCAGCCCTCCAAAAATATGTGACTGCTTTGATCGATGAAAGGGGTCAGCCTCATGTGATGAAAAACATACATACATATCCGTCAAGTAATCAACCCGCCGAAACTCATTCCGGGCAGGATGCAGTTGAAGCCAAAAAAATCAGTGTTTACAGTGTTTGTTCTAAGTGTTTCATTTCTCCCCATGAACGGCCATGCCGCAACAGCGCCTGGATCATCTGTTCGACGCCTTCCTCGGAGCAGGGGAAGCCATATTCTGGGATCACCTGCAGGACGATCCCGAACGTCCCAAAAACCAGCTGTCATTAGCTTCTAGCCTACCTGGGATTTGTTTTGCTTTCGTTCCTTCTCTCTTTCTGTGGCCTTATTGTCGTCTCCTATTTTCGGCGATCCGAAGAATTTCTTTAATTCTGCCACCATCTCCCAGTCGCAACAAAGGTGCAAAAAAGCCCAAAAGATCCGGTCAAACCCACGAGAGATGTCGGAGCGTCTCACCGGGTTCAGATCGCCCCAAAATCGTTGGGATCTATGGCCTATGGCCCCTCTGTGCGTTCGTAGTAGAGGAGGAGGAGGAGCAGGAGGAGGAGGAAGCATGAAAAGAAGAGGAAGGGAAACGTCCACGGAACCGGTAATTTCATGGCAACTAGACACTTCAATGTTCGGTCCTCAAAGCCTTTCAAGGACTGGAGACAAGCTAAAAGCATCAAGGACACCGCCGAATTTGTTTCACATGAAAACAAGCGAACGTGTTTCGGCGAAGAAAACAGTGAACACATGTCAGTTCTTTCTGACCTCAAAATTGGACACACAAAATGTAAGGGTAATTGTAGACTCTTGATTAATAAAGCCACCCCATCTGGATTGAAACGGGAGAGTTTATTGATCGAGAGTCTACATTATGGATGTGTGACCAAGCCACTATATCATTTTGAGCAGTGCTGAAGAGTAAGGACTCTCTTTATTCAAGCATACAATCTGGCCCAAAACCCAGAAACAAAGTTCAAACTTCCTGGGAGTACTAGGCAAGTGAAGCCCGAAACCGTTTTGTCCATGTGCAGTGCCGCAATGATTCAACAAATAAAGCTGTAAATATGCATTATCCATAGAATAGGGCATATCACCAAGATCAATGAAAGCCTATGACAGTTCTTTCTACAATCGCACTGAAGTGATGATACTATGGTGCGAACACCATCACCTTCCAAAAACGGAGACGGCCGGTCTGGAGAACAACTGTTGCATATATTCATTTATATATATATAATATTCATATATCATATATCCATTTACATGTACGATAGACCTCCCATGCAGCTGGTCTGCCTGGAGACAGATTGCCAACCACTGCGCCACTACCGCAGAGCGCGTCCCCACTGCCACGCCGCCAGGCCTCGAACTGGGCCTTCCGCACGAGCTGCTTAAAGCCCGCGCGTGCCCGGCGATCGGTCCCTTTACCTCGGCAGCAAGCCGTGGGGCATCCCATCGAGGATCAGTATGGCACATCCCAGACGACACGACTAATGGGACTGGCAAATGAATTACATACAAACAGGGGGTGGTTGACAAGGGGTCAATTGATCGGCATATATGGCAGTCCCATGGAGTGTCTGGGAATCATATCGTCTTTTGTTTCGTTTTGCTTTTGGGAGTGCAGTCCTGTTCGGCCGTAGAGGCATCACACCATGGATCCTCTTTCGTTGGATCTGCCTTCCTCCGTTTTCGACAAAAAAGCAGGTCCGAAGCGAGGACATCCTGAGGTGCTGGTCCCCTTCATCAGTTCGGACTGTTTCTCTACCGTCCTCTACGAGTCAGGTCAGGACGTCCGTTGGTCCCGTTGGGTTCATGATGCGTCAAGAAACACCGGGGACGAGGCCCCGAAAATCCTGTCCGGAGTCTCGGATTGTTGAAACAAAAGGATACAAAAGGCTACACAGAGATTGTGGAGCCATAGATTCCTTTATATCTGTTCCTATGTTTGTTTGCCTTGGCATTCCTGCTTTGCAAATAACACCAAATAGCCATGGCTCACTCAGCTCGACCTCGCAAGGTCATCTCTATTGTGGTGTTCACCTACTCCAGGGGAGTCTCCTCTCACATTGAATCCTCTCAAACACAGCCCCAAAACCAAATGCGTGTTCGAACCGCGAAAGCAAAACAACACAAAACCAAAAAGAAAAAAAACAAAATCAAACAACTAAACTCCGACGAGTGGTCCAATCGCCACATTCATCGCGCTGTGGGTGGTTTTATGCCCCGCTCGTCGCTTCCCAGACGATGCGGTTCACGACGCCCGGGACGACGCCCGGAACCGACGGAAGCGAGCGATCGCTGAGACCGCCAGGTGACTGGCGCGATACTTTCGCCCAAGCTCCTGCGACCGGTCGGAGATCGGTCGGTAGATCCGGGGTAGAGGGTTGATCTGATTACAGTGGATGATGGGGCCTGGTTGAAGGTGTTCCAAAAGAATGATACTTGTTTACTGACTGTTACGGGCAATAGGACAAAGCCAATTGATACCTTTTTTTGGGGGGGTATACACGGAGGTTCATTAATCATGCTGCCATCCCCATGATGTCTTAGCCTTTCTATGCCTTTCTGATGCTTCTTATCAATAGGCCTACCAGTTCCCTTATGATCCATTATGGTTTTGCAGTTTGTTTCCAGGGTTCAGGATTTATATAGATGATTTCCTTTTAGGCCTTGTTTTGTTTCTTACCTTTTGAGACACTCCTAGTCCTGCTCCTACTCCTCCTCCTACTACTACTGCTACTACTTGGTCATCCGACTCTTCCTTATCCCTTGCTTCCTATCAACCTTCCGAGTACTGAGGGGGGAGCAACATGAGAAGGACAGGGCCTACAATTGAAATGTATATGACATGTTATATATATATATACTATCCTCCCTGTATGTGGAGCTGTTTTGCACCATGAGGACATGTGCAAGCCCCATCTCATCAGTCTACGATGCTGTCTTGGCAAACATGGAAATAGCTTCAAACAAGCGTTGCCAACCTAAATGTTGCAGGCATTTGTCGGTGTGCGGCACACAAAATTGCACGAATCCGCCTGTTATCTAATTCTAACTTGAGGATAACTGTGGATGGGAAGGGGATCTGTGCCCAAGAAAGACTTGCAAGTCGAGAACCAATTCTTCTTGAGGGAGTAGCGTATTAGAACATAGCATGGTCGGGGTGCCTTCCAGTCATTTGAGGTAAACAATTCAGAGGAACCTGCACAGGCGAGGCTCTCTATGCTTTTGATTCAGTGCCTCACATGGACGACACATCCTTGATGGGTCACGGGCGACAACAAACCTTGCGTGGATGGACCCAGGAAATTGGAACATGTTCTTCATCAAGGGCGCCCACTGTATAATATGCACTTCCACTCTTTGAAAGAGCCTGGAAGTGCTTTTGTAGGCAGCAGCCAAAACTATGCGGCCAAGATGGGGCCCATGATTGCCCAAGAGGGATGCCGGATGGTAACGGATTGCAACAGTGTTGCTGTGGTGAAGTGATGAGAGCTTCTTCTCAGCCGCGAACACGGAACACTTTGGTCAGCGTACGACCTTTGCCTCTGTGCATATTGCCTTAAGCGAGCACCTCTAGCTGCAAGGTCCATCGATCTGCAGATCGAGCGAGGTCCATCCATCCCTCGTAACATCTCGTGGCATACGTCGTTCAGTTCGTTCAACTCGTCGTCTGATCCAAGGCACATGCAGTGTGAGCTGAAAGCTGGGCGATGTAAAGGACTCCAAGAGCTTCCTTGGCGAAAGCGGCGTCGCAGGTGTCTGTGCGTGGGTCAGGTTTAAGCATGTCAAAGGCTTTTTAGAGATCCATACCTGAAGGGTCATCTTGGTTGGGATGTCTACATGAACTGCGACTTGCTCGGGTTTCCGATATGTCCACTGTCCACTCGACATGAAGAACCAACATGAACAACTTAGCTTGAATAAGAAGGACAAAACAAAAACATGCCAGTCAACCCATCCTTTTCCTTCGCCCTCGACTGAAATAGGCTCCAAAGAACTGCTGCAGCTCCAAGGCTTTCCTCAGACAGCCAAGAGGCGACGTACTGAATCGATGGGTATGGCCAACCACCCTAAATTCAACAGAATATATAGAACCTCGGAGTCAAAAAACAACAAAAACAATGTTTTTTTCAGCGAACATGAAAGGGAATGTCCTTTACTACACTAAGGAAAAGTATAGTCGTTGGATTTCTGGTAGGGTTGCTGCATATTTAGAAAGGGTCGTCTAGTAGGAACAAAGCAAACCAAGCATTCCGTTCTGGGTTTCTCTTGGTTCTGTGACTGGCACATAGACAGTGAAGGATATCCGATTTGCCAATTCAAATTGTGCCCAAACTCTCCATGTTTGTGGGTCGGAGGAAAAGGAATTAGCGGCCAGGGCCACGTCCAGCATGATTTCCAGGTAAAGTAAATATCATCAATCATGTTGATTGTTTGATATTGTTTGTGTTTTATACCATTCCGATGCGGTGGCAACCAAACCCAGCATCAAAAGTGTGTCCTTTTCCAAGTGGATGATGGTAAGTCAAACGAATACTCTTTCCACTTGTGAGTCGTGTGCACTCCCACGCAGAGGTTGAATCATACGATAGTTAGACACTGATACAACCTATTGTAGCTGATATTATCAAGTCTGGATCAACAAAATCAATTAATCCGAGCCAACCAATATCTCAAACAGCTATACTTTTGCATATCCACCAGCTGTACAGTTGTACCAAGTCTATAACAACAATCACATATGATACCCTAATCATCTCTAATCCCTAACCCTGAACCCTGAACAGAATCATATGACATCACCCCCCCTCACAACAATAAAAGGTCAAGGTCCCTCAAAACTCCTCAAAATCCCAAAGCACCCGAAAAAGAAAGAGGCAACACCGAGCTGCTCCTTGGTCCAATCCTCCAATTCAGAGGCTTCGCTCCAGCCTCAGAGTCGCTAACTTGGTCGTTTTTCTTCACGAAAGTGGTTTGCTCAGTGGTGAAAACACCCATGGCGGTTGCCCAATTCCCACGTGTGGTGAGGTCAAACTGAAAATAGATTTCGGATGATTTTGGAAAACCAGATCAAGTGCCACACAACCCAGAGGTGGATTTGTCGGCTCTAAGGTTGGAAAACAATAATTAACTCATCTCCACCATGTCTTTCCTTGATTCAAAACTGCTGTACTCCAGAAAAAAAAAGAGAACTGCCCAAATCTACAGGTCTCGGTCATTTGGGACATCTTCAGCTGAGCCCATGCATGTCGTCAGCTTCGCTGCTTGCCGGGTGGCAGTTGCTGGTCGGCGATTCCAAGGCATGAGACGCTTCTTCACTGGTGACCTCGAAGAAGAGGCTCCAGTGGTAAACCGGTGGTTGTCCGGTGTTCGGTGATTCCAGGTCTATTTCAGGTCTCTTTCAGGTCTTCATCAGCAATTCTTGGGTCTGTTTCCCCCCAAAAAAGAGCTTGGCAATGCAAGGATTTGATGGTCCAAACCAGGGGGCTCTGATTTGGGTCTAATGAACAGAATAGACTTCTTCGTCGGACTCACCTGGATGAGGAAATGGCCTTGTTACTAGTGATGCACTCATCACTAGTAACAAGTGCATCGCTAGTAGTAACAAGGGCATTGTTACTAGCAGCGATGCACTTGCTAGTTACTAGTAGCTTCTTGCTACTAGTATAGCCCTCAGTTACTAGTTTTGTAGGGTGCTCCTGCCGCCTTCGCCGGTTCTTCGTAGACTTTGACAACATACATCTGTTGTGACACTGAGGAAGCAGCACACAGCAGCGGCGGCGTTCAGGGCAGCTTGCAGAGTTGAGTTGAGTCAACAATTGTGGAGCTGTACTGAGTCCTTTTGAATGGGGTTGCAATTCTGTAAATTATGTTGGTTTCGTTGAAGTGTTGTGTTCCACCAGCTTTTTGGATTCACCCTGCATGTATCTTGTATGAACTACGCGAGGATATTGGGTGTCATGTTCTGTTCAACAACTCATGTAAAAATCATTGCCTTGTCAGCATCTGGCCTAGCTCTGGTGGCTGTATCGAACTCTTGCATCAATCCTCAGATGCAAACCAACGAGCGTACGCAACCTAGCTCAATTGCGATTCTCTCGCAGCTGAAGTGCAGTAGAGCACTTTGGTGAAGATGCTGCACTTGTGACTCCTTGGCAGGTGCATGGATCGCAACAAACAAAGCTAGCTTAGGGGCTAGCTTGGATGTGAAGTGCTTCTTGAGGACTCGACTAGAGTTCCTTTGAGGACCTTTTTGTCACTCCTTACACGTCCACTGTTCCTCTCTTCCTCAGTGATGAGCGGACCATTCGTGAAAGGAAGTCGGACAAAGGAAGTCGGACGAAGGGCCAAATCGTCGTCGAAGGACGGTGGTCAGCTTCGGTAGGACCATGATGAACTTTCACAGCCACAGACGAACTCGTTGGTCTGAGAAACAAATCCCACCCGGGGGGGAAGGTGTGGGGAAGGTCCCAACCCGAACACAAGGGTGTCGGACGGTCCATGGGGATCGCCGTATCTCTCTCGGGGGTATAGGGTAGTCACGGGTAGGGTAGTCATCTCCACATTCTTCGGAATATCCAATAGCACAGCGGACAGTGTCATGCCACATGCCGCTTGTAGGTCGAAACGTGGCGGGCAGCCTGGCAGCTTTTCAAAAGGTTCTTCTGCTAACTGGTTTGAGCCCTCTTGGTTGTTCCATCTTGTCTTGGCAAGTCAATGAAACATCGCTAACAGCACTGCGGGCGCACAACATAGCACCAAGTTCACGTTGGATCCTTGCCGAAAACGGTTCCTGCACCACCCTATATAGACTAGAGGCACTTCTCTTTATCTGCACGGGCCCAGTAGGATGTTCGAATGCACCTGATGACCTGATGACCCCTGGAACGTTTCAGAAGCGTCCAGGTGGCGAATGGGCCGCTCGACCTTCGCCGTCTCCAAATGTCGGACACGGCGAACAGGCGGCTCTGCGCAGCCAAGGAACTGGAGTGGATTTTGGTATCCTCAGATGGACACAAGTTCCTAGAAGCGTCCGATCGCTCCTAGTAGTAAGGCCAGGGGCCCGGTTCGTAGCGTCCTTGCTCCTAGTAGCGATGCCTTTTGCTCCTAGTAGCGTCCTCTACCCCCCTATTATGCCCTACATGCCAGTTCGTGTTGCGCCACTGTGAGTGGGGAGGCACATCAAAGGACATATCAACAGTCTAGAGCAAACCGCTGTACTCTCTCCACAAAGAATGAGAAGGAGAAACTCAGGCTATGGTGGGATATTCAATGATATTCACCGATCTGGTTTGAGACCCACACTGCCTGGCAATGTGGTGCTACATTATCGTGCCAACGAAGCCCGTGCAACAGCGGCGACTCTGAACGGCTGGAGTTCCAAGGTCCTCACGACCTCACGATCGACTTGATGTACACCGATTCAGAAACCGGATCGTCAAACATCCTTCTATTCAATATGACGTTTTCCAAATCCGGAATAGGAACATATGGGATTCAAACATGCCACCTGAACTCCTGGACCAGTATCCCCCAATTTGGGTCTCAGTGTGCGAGTGTGAGTGAGAATGAGTGTGAGTGAGAGTGAGTGTGGGTGAGAGTGAGTGCGAGTGGGAGGGAAAGTGAGTGTGAGTGAGAGTGAAGGTGGGTGTGAATGAGTGTCAGAGAGTGAGAGTGAGAGTGGGAGAGTGAGTGAGACTGAGACTGGGAGAGTGAGTGAATGTGAGTGTGAGTGAGTGAGCATAAGTGCTGCGCCTAGGCCGAAATCTGCACTTCGAGGTTCACAAAGTACTGCGCCTGCCACGAAATCTCCACTTCGAGGTTCACCAAGTACTGTGCCTGCCACATCTGCGCGTCGAGGTTCACAAAGTGCTCCTCGACCATCACGACCATGTCCAAATTCCTGCACCTGCCACTTCGAACTAAAACAGCTCCGATCCCTTTGCACCTGTCACGAAAAGCCGGCTTTGAAGCACCAACGCATGAGGTTTCCCTTGCGCCTGTCACGAAAAGTCACCACCGCGTGCGAAAATCCGCACAGCACCGCAACGAGAGCACAGTCGCTAGAAGCACCCGCTGCCGGCCCCCAGATTCTACGAGCCTGCGCAGTTGAAATGCACCATTTGACGATGTCGAGAAGCATGATTTTGTACTGTAAATAGCAGCGAATTGGCCGGACACAGCTGCTCGGCACACTGATCTAAGCACAGCTGCTTTTCCACTACCGTAAGAACCCCTAGTGTGTCCACACTGTTTGGGGTCACCAAGTGCGGTCACTGGTCGGCGCCCACGCCCCTCCTCCAAGTCGACCGAGGTGCCGCATCGGTGTCCACGGACAAGGTCCGACCGAAACGCGCCGCAAAGTGGCCGATCTGCTTCTTCCCCTGGCGGAGTCGAAGTCACAGAACAATCTGGGCGGTTTGTCAGTGGAACTTCCAAGTTAAACAAAACTTTAAGAGGCATGAATGTTTTTGTTCACGATGTGTTCATGGCCTCCGCGATTTCAAGAATTGGACTATGATTCAAGATCATGAGTCCTGATCACAAACCCATGATCGAACTGCACGCATTCACTGACAAGTCCCGCCGCCGCCATAGTGACGTCGTGCTCGAGACCTGCAGGAAAACACAAATTAGGTCAGCCTAGCTGTTTCGACAGATTGGCTAGTAGCAACAAAAGTAATGGAAAGCAAAAAAACTGTATATTATATATATATACCTGGACCCTGAAACGATGTCTTTTTTCCGTCTCGCCAGAAAACATGACGCAAAAACATGCAGCAAATTCGCGATAGAAAACATGACGCCAAAATGACGCAGAAGTGACAAAAAACAACGCAGAAGTGACAAAAATCGACACCAAAACTGTTTGTTGTGTGGGTTTTTTTGAGCTTCGCCTGAAAATTGCCCTCACCAGAAAAAATACGTCTTTTGCGGGGTCTAGGTATACATTATCCACTACTATCGACATCCTTGGATTTTTTGTTTTGGAGGGAAACATAGTTTTTGGGGCAGGTCGCGAAAAGTATTGTAGATCGGCGCTAGATTTTGAAGAAAATGATGACCAACAGTGACATGTCCCAAAAACGAAAATACACGTCGACAAAAAGGCACCAAAACGGTGCAAACAGTTGAGGGTCCAAGTCGGCAGGCGAACCCATGAATCGGCAACTTTTACAGAAAACGGCTGACATAAAGCGCCAAAAATCGGCTCTATTGATTTTTCATCCCCGGGTGCCTTACGCGGTACTATAGTACAGTGGTATATATGCATGACTCATGAAGTTCAAAGACTCATGAAGGTATTCTAGAATGTTTATGGCGCAAATGTAAATCTTCAGTCTGCCTGGCCAGCTAATTCTGGGAGCCGTCGGCAAATTTTGGTGAACGCTTGTTTTCCTCCCCAAACGATCTGCGAATCCCACATCTGTCACAACCTGGCATGAACATGCAAGAATCAAGGCGCGATTTGCACTCACGCTGGTTTAAGGCAATTTCACACCCCCCTTAGTGGCGTCAAGTGGAAGAAATGCTGTCTACTTGTGCAGGGACGTTTGGCAAGCGGATCCGGTGTTGAAACACCCCAATTGACAAAAGTTTATCCTCGCCGCCAAAAGATTGCGAACACCGCCATCAAAGCAAAACACACGCCCAAAACATGACTCATACCGTTTTTTGACCCTGCCTGTAGTGACGCCGGCTGATTCGCCAGTCATGGTGTCAAGGAGTCCGTCACCGACCATTCTCTGTCTGTCCTGCGAGGCAGCTGCTGTGGAGGTTGCCAACTTGTAGTCCTAGAGTTCCGCGACCTGCTCCTTTTGACTAAGCAGGTGTTGGGCGAAGCTACGCAGAAGCGTTTACAGGCTTCTTCCAGAATAGGATGTCCAATTCGGAATCCTGCACGCACTCCGTTCATGTATGGTCTTGCGGGTTGCAACACGCGAATACCAACGATTGCTGACCGATCGCGGCTTTTGCCTTCTATGCCTTACGTGCATATTGTTTTGCCTTCTATGCCTTACGATAATGCCTGCTGGTCACACCAAGAATCTACGGCTGCGCCATGCTGCGCCAAATAAATTACATGAATACGTCAAGAGGTGAAATGGACTACCTCCGTGAAAGCTTTCCAGGGACAGGCAAAACAATATACATCGTCGGAAGTACAAACACAATATACTATACATGGAAGGCACAGGGAGGAGTTGGTGGAATGTGTGCATTGTTGCTGGCTCAGTGTTCATGTGTGTGTGTGTGTGTCTGTGCGCACGACCGCACCAAAGAACAACAAAGCAATGGAATGCCCCTGCAAATTGCGTTGCCATTCGTTTGCTACGTGGAAGTCATTCCTCTATGGGAGGTTGTGATTTGTGCTGACGAGTGGTGTTGGATCTGCAAGGACTCGTTGTAGTGTTGTAGTGGTTCTGGCACAAACATGCTGATTTATTGTGATGATCTTTGCATCCTTATTATATCTGGCTAGCTCAGTTCACAGCTTTTCAAAAACTCACACGCGCTTGCTCCCACACACTTTGACTCTGATCTGACTCACTACTTGGCTTCTCTGACCACTGAGATGCTGCTTGTGCAGTTCCCCAGTTCCTCACAGCAAATGAATTTGCCAAATCTCCACCACATCAGAACATCAAATAAATACCTCCGACGGCACCACCTTTGTCGTTAGCTTCTGGACAACTGGAGGTTCAATTCCTCCTTGAACACAGGCGTGAGTTGTGAGTAGCCTATGGGTTCAATTCCCGTTCTCTGCTGGCAGTGGGGGGTTGCTTGGCCTGCAGTTCGATTCTGCTTCAAGATGGTCTGGCCCGATGGAGCACAAGGGAGAAGTTTTTGGTTTACTTCGGCCACATCACCAGGTGTGGTTTTGGGTTGTGTGTGAACGTTTTCTTCTCGCTCACACCTTGGGTTGGGACACTGCAGTCCTCCGGCTGAGGGGCTGTTTTTTTTGGACGTAGTGTTGTACAGTGTACAGCTGGCCGACTTTGTTTGGCATGGTGTTGTTGTACAGGGCTTGCACCCTCCTTCGCCTTGTGGCTTGGTACCTGGAGCGTCTTGGCTTTGATCCATTGAGTGGAGGCCGCTGGGCCGTACCCTGGATCGACATGGTGGGGTTGTGACTTTGATGATGATGGTGCCTTTGGCTTGTTGGTGGTAAAGTTCGCGGTGACCTGGTGCTACCGCTGTCGACGGTGGTCGACGTTACTTCACTCTGTTGGGTGGCTGCCATTGCTTGGTTGCTCTGGTCGCTGTCTTCACCTACACCTTATGACTGGCGGCACTTGGCTGTGTCGTGCTGTGCGTTCTGCTTTTCTTCCAGCCGTACAGCTACAAATAATGATGATGACACATCAGAACATCACCAAAATCACCGTGAATTGACTGCACAGTGTCCGTCGTTTGCTAGCGACGTCTTGACTGACTGCCAACATGCTATGCAGCCAACAAAATGTCTCGCAGTTGGATGTTCTACTAAATGCAAATGATAATATAATTGACCTTCCTGTGAGTCTCCTTTCAAACCAGGCATGAGACTCATCATGAGACCCAAACATGATCCACCCTACAATGCTCCGTTTGATAGTACTTTTAGCAGTCTGCTCTTTTACTCCAGCCTTCGGTACGTCCGGCATCACGCCCGAAAGCGAGACACCCCACAACAACAAGGCCAAGACATCTGGTGTGTATTCCAAAGCCAAACAGGAAGAACACATGGAACTAAATGAGATCGGCTCTGCGTAGGAAAATCACTCTCAGATCAATTGACAGACCTGCTGGTAATTTCTTGGCATTTTCAAGAACATGCATGCAGGGGTCCACTTCCTATTGAAGTTCATTGAACTCGGAATACCTCTGGTTTGGTGATTCACCTGATCTGAAACATGGAAACATGGCATGCTGGAACTACGTTGTCCAAGTTGAGGACTCGGGCAATCTGGCCAGATTGTGCTATAGATTGTGATAACTCACGTTCTGGAAAAACCTTGCTGTTCATCCATCCGCGCAGTTCTGCCCCCTGCGGTCGCCCTGAGACCCCCCCGAAATGACCGCGCGAAAACACACGGCCGCCGGTCAAGATCGTCCTGTGGCCGATCTGACGATGGGGAACAAGCCAAAAAAGGACGGCTTCAAGCCCCAAAGAAGCTGCGATATCGTCGATGAGTTCAAACGATCGGGAAGAAGCTCCATAAGGCACGATAGTTGGATGGTGTGATGGTGAGCACCAAAGAGAATCCGGGGACGACCTGTAAACACACCAAGTCGACCTGTAAGCCGAAGCCGACCTGTACGCAAGCAATTGTTTTGCGCAGCGACCACCTGAAAGGGTTTCTGGGCGAAAATCCGGCCGACATGTGGGGATTCAAGAAGTGACCAATCTCCAAAGTTAAAGTGGTTCCATTCATGGCCATTCACCACCAAACCAGTCATCCAATCTCGTGCCCCCCCAGCGTTGGAACTGGCGAATGGAGGGGCTGCTGCAGAGTTCGCTCGGATTTCTGCGGTGTGGATGGGACGGGTCGAATCATGTGTTTTCGTGTGTGACACACAGAAGTTCTGCAGCTTCAAGCCCCGGTGCAGAAGTTCTGCCTCTGAAAAACCATCCCAAAATGACCATATTTTGCCATCCAAAAGAGCACCCCCTTTCGGGGGGGGGGGGGGGGGAAAATTTTTTTCGTTTGGGAAATCCCGGGAGGTTTCCCCTGTTTCACACTTGACTCGTGCAAGGTTTGTGGAAACCTCCACGTCGTTTTTGGGCTTAATGAGCCTGAAGAAGGTGGGACGACCAAGTTGTGGGCGCTCCAAAACAGTCCACCGGCCAATCCAACTGTTCCCAGAAGTCGCGCACTCCAAACCTCGTCAAAGTCGCTGGGCACTGCTCTTCGCACAAGGAACTACCCCGCAACCCCCCCTTCATTTTGGTGGGTGTTCTTTTTTCGTGATCGAATGACTCCTTTACACTCCTCCCCTGCAGGTCAACTGGTGGAACTGACTAGGGCTACCAAGTACCACTTCTGACCATAATTCCAAGGATCTTCACGTGGACCGCTTCACCCGGCAGCCTGACGACCTTACCGGATCGGCCACCCGACCGCCGCACCCGCCGCGGCACCCGACGGCCATTCGGTCTGGGGATCCCTCACGAGCGAGCAGTGCCTGCGATGGGAACACCGTGATCCGCAGAGATGGACCTCTGACCAAAAGCGCCTGGATCTGGAATAGGAGCAGGGACGCTACGAACGGGGCGAACCTGGCCTTACTAGGAGCAAGAAGCTACTAGGGGCTCCTGGCATCGCTACGCATGAGGAAACCATGAGGAAAGGCATGATGACCACAAAGTGGATGTGGACGGACTTCAGACCTTTTCTTCAAAAGGAGCTGAAGCGGTCGGATCTGAAACCAGAGTGAGATAGGGCCATGCATCTTGGTTGGTTCTCTGTTAGAACATGCTGCATCACGTGGCTGCATGCAAACTGCATGCAAATCCTCGAAGTTCGCATCAAACATGTCCTCTTCATGTCCTCTTGACATCTGGACGTTTCACATGAGATGGCTGCAAGAGATGGCAATCTCCCCATCACCAGCTGAGGGACCCTCTGATGAGAAGCGTCGCTGATTTTCGTCACAGCAAAGGATTGAGCACCACTGCGAGGAACATGCGCACGGGATTTCCCGCCACGGGATGGCCTCGAACACAAATACAGGTAATGGAACTAAATAGAGTGAGGTTTCCAGGTATTGCATGGTATTGCAAAGACCAACGCCAAGAATCCCCGGAGTATACTGCGTGTTTCTGTTTGATTTTTGGATGACATGTCGATGGTTGACCGAATATTCCAAGCGGAACTCCCCACCGTCAAAGCTCAAAGCACAGAGTCAGGATGAGTGAGGACGCTCTACGGTAGGGCGTAGGATCAAGGGCAAAGCAAAAAAAAACGAGAAGGCATTGAGCACATGTGGCACTGAACACACTCTGAGCACACGCACCGCATATATATATATATATGTTAGAGAAAGTGGATGGCAAAAGGAATGCGACGGTGAGTGATGGGATCCACACTAGGCAACCTGAGGTCTTGAAAATTAACGGTTGTTGGATGGACAACAAGCACATGATGAAGGGGGTCTATATGTTAAACCACACTTTGGGTGCTGCTGTTATGCAATAGATACACTGATAATTATCACAACCTATGATGGATAAATGTGAATCATATTGAATCATTGTATACATCTAATAGTAGCTTCATCCCTTTTCTCCAGCTGTTCATTCTTACAGTAGGTCAACCAATCCCCCAAAGAAATCGACCCTGACGGGCCTCCGTGGCCTCCGTAGCCCGACGCCAGCGGGGCGCATCACCTGCAGCAGGCGAAAAGGAGAGCAAAAGGCTCATTTGTTTTCTGATTTTCCTGTATTTTGTGTGATTTTCCGGTCTTTTGAGGTGATTTTCAATTTTTTTTGGTGTGATTTTAGTGTATTTTCCGAACATGGAACCTGATAATTGACCGGTAGTGGTGGAAGGCTTCCAGAAAACCAAGCCGGTTTTGGGGTTCCATGCGCTCCTCGGCAGGGGAGTACAGTTTACTGCCCAGCAGCTCTTCAGGTAGCACCTGAGCTCAATCCAACATCAAATTGTTTGCTCTTGAAATGGTTTGAACATCCTGTAGACGCTTTGCTTTTGTATACTACTGTAGCTTGATGTTTCACACCGTTTCACATGAGTTTTGGGTCTCTCTCACGTCTCCGGTGTCGAATGTCTCCCGTTGGTCACTCCGAAGAAACCCCACCCAACTCCAACTCCGACCCCTACACCTCCGGTCGTACCTCCGGTTCGGTATGACTGGACCCTCCAGAGCCCTAAGCCACCCCAGTCCCAGCTTCTCAGGTTCGGTACGACTGGAGGCCTACTGTAGGGGACTTCAATCGAACTGGAGAACGACTTGCTGTCTCCAACATGACGTCTTGCGGCTGCGAACAGCCTGTGTTCGTGATGGGCTCGACCAGCGGCTCCTGGGTACCGTTGAACAAAGGGGTGGTTCTCCACGCATCCGGCCCTAGGGCTGCTGGCCTAGCTCCGGTTTAAGGTGTTTCGGTGGTTGGATGAGTGGGTGAAGGTGTAGGGAAACCAAACTTTGGACCCGACCGGTTCCTGCGAGCTAACATGGACCGTGAAACACAAGGGACCGCGTGTCTCAAGGGACATCGTCTGAAAACCCCGTTGATCAGGCTCCCACGTGAGTTGCAGAAGGTACTGTATACGGTGACGCTGGATCCATAGTGCAGCACAATTCAGCTTTGTAGCCTATAGCTGTCGTGCCCATTGGAACTCTGAAGATATCAGGTGATCATAAAAGCTCCTCCTCAGTTTCTTCATGCCCTGAAACATGTCAGCAAGAGCGGTCACATTGCCATTCTGTATTGCTTTGGCCCTCACACCGATGCCAAGTTCAACTTTCCCCTCGGTCCCCTTCGGACCTTTGTCATCTGGATGTCCCAATTCTTCCAAACAACAAGCTGAGCCTTGCCAGGCGACTTTGTGCGTTTCTTGCTCTGCTACGGGAGCAATGTTTGATGCGTTGAATGCATGAATAACTTCCTGAACATCTGCACTTGCAATCATCTTCTTGGCTTTGGCACGCCCCATCTTCTGTGCCCAAAGAGCTTTCACCTGCACAGGATGCCACAGCACGCGCTGTTCTGAACCGTTCAGCTGCGCAGCTGCGATCCAAAGAATCGAATCAACGAAAAGTTGCTCTGCTCTGTCCTTCTCCTTCCGAGGTAAACAGCTTACCACCTGACTCCTTGCGCCTTCACCCCTTCGTTCCATGCGGCGAGGTGGACAGACCCGGCGCCTAAACCGAAACCTCGGACGGAGCCCCGAATCGGCGCATCTGGCGGCCAGCGGCCTCTGGCGAGCCCTGACAGCCTGTCAATTCGATGTAATACAGTGGTTTCAGACTGATGGTTTCAGACTGATTATAGCTGTTGGCTTCTACAGCCAACCTGTTTTTTGACGGAGGGGTGTTTTTTGGAAATGTGGACCATTCTTGCTCCGGCTGCTGAAGAAAGGCAGAAATGCTGCACAGGTGGAAGATCCAGGTATGTTCGGCCTGAAGCTTGCTGAGCACATGAGTTATGGCTTCGCTACTGTGTCCACCTTCGTCCCCATACAAAATGGCTCCTTTGTGCAGGTTTCTGCCATGACCATCCAAACGACCATCGGTCTACCGCAATCCCAAACGGAAGCTGCTGCATCGGCTCCTCTCGGAAGAAGGAGCTCAAAAAGCCCGGGGTCTGAGGCGGAGGTCGGGCACGGGGTCAGAGGTTCAAAGGTCCGATCGAATCGGTTCGGAAGAATGGTTGGTATGCTGAAAAGATCACATTGAAACATATTGGCCAGTTTGTTCAACACCATCATCCCAAGTAAAGGTCGAAAATAAACATCTCCGAAACCACCAGCTACTATAGATGATGACATACGGCATCTTACTAACATGCCAGGGTTTCGCTGTGTCTGATAGTCTGATAGCCCCCTTTTCGAGGTGATTTGGGGTGTCCATGGACCACCCCTTAGAGAGGTGACTTGGGTAGGCACAAGCGTGCCGTTTCATCGTCTGTCGTGGGTGATTCTGGTCCGCTTGGTCCTCGGTGCCTCGGTGCCTCGCAAGCGATCGAATGCGCAAACCGCATGCAGTCCTCTCAACTTCACGCGTGGAGCATCAGCATCAGACTTCTGACAACTGACCGAACAACATACAGTGCTGTCGTACAAAAAATACTTAGGACCTCTTATAAATCTCTTATATAGATTTGGAGCAAACATGTACGTTTCTGTCATCAACATGTCCAACAAGAACGAAACACTCAAACGGCCTCTTCGTCCTCCACTCCTCGGGCCGACCCACCGACCGAGATCATGTCACCCAGTCAGGCCGACCCACCTCGTTCAGCCGCCGGCCATCGTGGAGGGTGCTATCCTGAAGAACCGCGGGGCGGGAGTGCCGAAGGCTTCACAAAAACGGGCATGAGAATGCATGGTCAAAAGGGATCATGGATATAATCAATTGATGTAATCTATCTGTCTATCTATATCTATAAATATATACACTCTTGCTCTGTTTAGGTTTCGGATGTTCAAGTGTCCTCATTCCATACCATCACTTTGAGATAAACTGATAAACGCCTCCTCAGAAGGTCTGACTGGGATGCCTCTGGAGGAGCCACCCCAGTCCCACGGCCCACCGAAACGAAGGTACGGCTGGAGCCCTACAGGGAAGCTCACTGCAGGGCTGACCCGTCCCATCGGCGACCCCAGTGACCGATCTGGGTGCCGAGCGGCTGGAGGACTGCTGTCGGAGGCCCTGCTTCGGCACGGACCACGTGCGGCATGTCGCAGGGCTTGGGCAGCTGTTTTGGGGGTCTGTTGGGTCCTCACCACCCGTGAATCTCCCAGACCATCCAATGTATACAGAATATACTACATACATTTACCCCATCCAAATGACCCTAATGTAGGTAACCCTTCCAGTCCCAAGGATTGTCTGCAGGTGGTTGCTACAACGACTGGGCCCCTGAACCAACGACTGGACGCCTCCCAAGAGGTCGATGGCAATTGGAGAGAAACGAACTGGGGGAGGTTCACCTATCAGGGTGTTGTTTCATGAAGAGTGGCTAGCATGTGTAGCTAGCAGCTAGCAGTTGGCGATGCATCGTCAAGAGAGTCCATTGGTCACGTCGGTTTTGGAATCACTTCGGCAAAAGCTTTCTCTGAAATCAACACATGGATCCCTCAAAAAGTGTCCAGCCAAGGCCATACAAACAAAATGGGTTTTTTGTTGGACTCATGTTGAGCTTGTAATTACTGTAGACTCTTGATATCTGCTTAATAACCCCCAAAACATGACTTGAACAACCTCTTCAAATGGGAAAACAGATGGAAACAATAACAACATCAAATGAGTCTCCATATGTCTCCATGATCCATCCATTGGGAGAATCGCGGCCGTTCTCTCAGGGCCGGACAAGCCCATCCGCTCGGCGCTCTCGGAACTCCAGAGATGCTCCTGGGATGACCGGCTGCGCCGTGGCGTTGGGCGTTTCGGATGGGACCGAGCGAGGTGAGGGCCCGCTCCTGGCGCCGAGAAAAAAAAAATCTCGATCATCACCGACATCAGATCTTCTCGGTATGTGGATCCATAAGGGTATTATAGTTATATTATTATAGTGCACAACATCATATACAATAGTACTGACAGTACTGAGTCCCTTCTGAGAAGGTGTGTGGATCCCCAGGGATAAAGAGTTCTTGACCTGATAGACTAGCTGTTGGTGGATCAGCCTTTGTTACTACCAAGGGGTGTGACCAAGTCTCCAGGATGCGGCTTGGGTGGCAGATCCGCCGAAGGGAGACCAGCGGCTCCAGGTGGCTAGACTCCCCAGGTCTGCAGCTGCTCAAGGATCGAAAGAGACGGTGACACAGCTGTCTTCTCCGAACATCGGTCGTTCTCCGGAACCATCCGCTGTGCGATGATCGTGATGCTTCTGAAGAACCACCATCCGTGGATGGATGGTTTGGGGGTTGTGGGTGAAGTGCTGGGTGCTTTTTGGGTCAGGGACCAGAATGACTAGAAGGGTGGATGATCCTCATTATCCTGCACAACTGATCAGTCGATCCTGAGCCACCACCCAGCCACTCTCCTCGAATTGCTTGAATGTCCCATGAACTCTTTTGGTCTATGATGGTCTATAGCGTGGGGTTCGTGCTTGCATACTGTGGGCTTGTGACGGCTTGTGTGGGAAATGGGAAGAATAATACCCCTTCGGGAACATGTTTGCATCAGGTTGCCAGTTATTGGCGTGCAATATCGAAACGTTCTGTATAAATGCTGTGCGTGAACAAACACACGGATCTGTATACAAGGTCGATCTCATCCACCGGGGTTCTCTTCTCAGTCCACCCGACGGAACCAACTCGCTGCGCGTCGACCGACCCGTGGAGAGCGGATCTGCACCGTCGACCCGTGCGTGCGCAGCGTGCGGCGTGCAGCGTGTGCTGCCAACGGTGGAACGGACCTGAGGAGAACAAAGAGGTGACCAACTTGGAACAGATCAACAGCCAGAAGACAAGTTCCACCTGAAGTTCACAGTGGCATAGTACAACAGATCGCTGAAGACACACAGAAACTCACAAACACGAAGTTCCACCAGCAAAATGGGTGGTTGAATTCTAGCAATGTCTGTCACCTGTAGCTTCTCGCATCAGTAGCCTCGCATCAGCCGTAGTGGGATGGATCTGCGCGATGGATCTATTGGATTCGCGTCTCGCAGCCCGGTCTCGGCGCGATCAGAACAGCACTGTCCGAAGAAGGCGACAGGACCGAAACACACGCACGTGTCTTTTCTGGGTGGTTGTCCGGGCAGAACTCACCGGTTCATGTGTTTGCTTGGTCAAAACGTGAAGAAAAAAAAACACACAAAACATGAAATTTGACGCATCTGTCAAGAAACATTCCTTCTGTGGGCTTCCGAGGTTGATCTCCAATGGCCCAGAAATATCCAGAAGGATTTCTGGGTGATATCTGATGTACCTGAGATCTTCCCAACTCTGCAGAACTTCTGTCATTTCATCTCTCAAACCAGCCCAAAGGCAAACATTCTGCAGAGTTGGAAGATCCAGGTATAAGGGTACTCCAATGAAAAGTCGAAATCTTCAAAATGCAAAAGCCATTAACTGTCATTATTACAATAATCAAACGAATCAAATTGCACGCAAGCTAGAACATGTACATCAGCCATCATCAGCCATGAATGCTCGCCCTTGCGCGCTGAAACACTTAGCTGGTCAATGTTTTGGAGCTTGATTTGGAGTTTCCGAATTTCCTCCGCCGGACACGTCCCCGAAAACTGGACCGGAGGACGTCCGACTCGGGTCATGCACTCCACCCAAGCTCGGACTCTCCCGTCCCCCTCGGTCAACTGGATCAATCCTTGGAGACTGCACCTTGGGCTCGTGTCCACCTGAGACGTCGACGGCTAAGCTCCGAAGGCGGCTCGTGGATCGGCTTGGCATAGTCTTACCCTAGTTCTCCAACCATATCCGGTGGTTGGACCCCCTGGCACCCACCCATCTGGCCCAAACGGAGGGGGCGGCCAGGAGCCCTAGAGATATACATATACCCAAGGGCTTCGTCGTTCTGTTTCATCTGTTGCCGTCCGGGACCGTTCTGCGGCGTCCGTGTTGGGCACTCGGTGTGTTTCTCGGTCGTTTGTCTCGGTCTTGGGGTTGGAACCTGGAACGGTTCTCAATGACTTCAGGTTAGACTAAGTTGCATAGACTTCACCAGTGCTTGAAGAGAAATCTGAAATCAGTTTGATATCCTTTGCTCTTTTGCCGCGTGCTTTATGGTTTCACAGATGAGGCTATACATGGGCTGGGTGTCAAACATTCAAGACCCTGTCTGCTCTTGCATCCACTTCTGCCACTTCTCCTCAAGTGCTGGGAGAGTGCCCTGCTTCTGTTTCTTTTGAAGTCCTCTAATTGATGGAAGAGGCCAATTTGAAGTCAATTATATAAACTGGAGGATGCCGGGTTCTATGTATGACAGTACAACAGGGCAACTGCAGCAGTGTGCCTAGCAAAAAGGTCTACCACGAAAGCTTTTAAAGGACACCACCTATATAAATTATAAACTCTCAGCCGCTACATCAAATCCAAAACCAGCCAATTTCTTGGTCTGCATTCTTATTTTGCCCTAGGGATCCAGATGCCTTCTCCAAAGCTACGACTGGGCCCTCCAAGCCCCATCAATAGCCTCTCCATAGGGACGCTCCGGTCCAACAAGGTCTCTTGCTCCCCCACGTGTGACCAACGTGTGACCAAGAAGGCGATGAAAAGGAATGCTCGGACGTTGGGTCAACACCAGCGGCTGCACCGCCTCTGCACCTCTTTTGGACCAACTTCATCCCTTGAAGGCTTCGAATCTGCACAGATGTACACAGCCTCCATTTGGCTCCGGTGTGAGCAGTCCGTCATTTCATCCCATGTCAGATTTCTTGTTTTGTTTTTTCATATCCGCATGGATCCACTGCCCCCCTCTAGAGCGTGAGGGTGATGTGTTCTTTGTACACCTTGACCTAGGCACCAGGAGAGTCTATAGTCGTATCTTCTGAGAAGGTCTGTGGATCCCTGGGGTACACTTCCACCCCGCTGACCACTTCTCATTCCCCATCTGCCAAAACCACATGGGTCGCTTTGAAAAAAATCGCTTCGACACGAAAACTCGCCAGCGCCAGGACTTCCGGTGCTCCACACCGGTGCGGGGGTCTGATCCGATCCACTGCGATCAAATACGGGGACACCATCGAACGAAAGACCAGTCCGCAGTCCCGTCTGCTTATCACTTAGCTCGAGGGCAAAGTTGGTTGGATGAAACAAACTGAAACACGGGGGGCACCCAAGTTCTTCCCAGCAACAGCTTGCGGTATGCGTAGAGGGCTCCTATCTGATGAGTCTGATGAAACTGCCGGCCTCTCAGCCCACTGTGCATCATCGCTCCAATCGTCCTCTGCCTGGGCCTGAAGATTCCAGCGGAGCCCGACGCCCGCGGAGTTCAGCAGAGCGTGGTGCATGAAAGACCGGTTGAGGGTTAATGGAATACAACGTCTCACAAGGTCGGGTCTCACAAGGTGTTTCTAGGTCAGCTGATCAGTCTGGTGTCTTCATCCTTTGAATTAGCGAATAAGAATGGGCAGCTGAAGGAAAAAGCACCTTCAGTGAGAACGGTCTTGATCTCAGCTTCGTTTCAAACAAGTCCCTTTTCCAAGAGATGAGGATCAGTCAATGAATGCCCTCCCAAGCCTATCGAGCCAGCCGCGCTCGATCTGGGGCCCCCCGGCCAGCTGCGTACCCTTCTCTACCAGGAGTACAGCACCCCTGGAACCATTGCGGTCCAAGTCCTTGGAGCAAGACAGAAGGGTCAGCTGACCCCAGAGACTCCAAGAACCGCGGTAGGAAGACCATCCACCGTCGTTTTCACACGTACGGTCTGAAACAAGATGCCCGGTCGAACACGGTGCCGACTATATAGGTAGAAGTCGTAAACGACTAATTATATATACCTTGGGTCTCCAAAGACCTTTTTTTTTTTCTGCGTTTTTGTTTTTGGTCTAATATTTTTGCGTTTTTGCTCGAAAAACGCGTTTTTAGAGATGAGGACTCAAAAAAAGGTGCAGAGTGAATCTTCATCCGGACGCGTCCGGCACGGACGCTTAAAGACGCCTTTTGGACGCAAAAAGACGCGTTTTGGACGCCGAAAAAAGGTCTCAGGACACTGTCTAAGGAGGATCTGACAGGGCACAAACAAAAAAGGAACATTTCGTGACATATGCAAAAAAGAGTGCTTTCTTTCAAAAACCTCTTTTTCTTGGAAAGGCAAATTTAAAAAGGGTCATTGGAGACTCAAGGTATATACATATATCCCTTATACTAACGCACCACACCAGCCATGTTAGTACACATCGTACATGTTAGTACACAGTCACCATCATTCACCCCTGATTGAAGAAACAAACTTCCTGATGCCTTTCTGATCCCAAAAAGGCTCCCGACGACCGACGGGTGCGCCGTGGCTCCAGAGGGTCGTCCGGCAGAAAGCTTCGGTCGCGAAGGCGGCTCTTGGGCTCTTCCAAGGGCCTCTGCAAGACTCAAAGACTCAGCAAAACTTGTTGAAAACTCGTGAAAACGTGCGAACAAACAAGTGATAATTTTAAAAGAATCTTAAAAACACAATTGGATTGTGCACACACATTGAAAACATGTGAAAGCCTCTGGGGTTTGCTTCTGTGTTATTCAGTTTACATGATTTGAAGCGGTGTGGAACGGGGAGACTCTCTCGTCCAATCTCTCAATCTCGGGCGATAGATGCACCCACCCTGTTTGGATTGAAATCACCTCTTCATATGGGGGGGTATTCATTAATAGAGTCTACATTGCATCGATGCAGAGGTGTGACCCACTACATGCGACAAATGGTGAGCGGTGATATGTGCTGGCAAGAGGTTTCACCAACCTGAAACACAACATGTATGCCCTCAATGGGTGAAACCTGAATCTGCTTTCTTTGATCGTGGGCACTTTCAAACTCTGGTGTTGCAGAGCTTTCTATAAATTACATACACGAGGCCTTCGATCGGAAATAATAGGTAGGTGAGACCCGTGAGGGTATACAAGGGTATATACAAGCATAATTACATATATGTATATCAAGGGCATCGACCATGTGCAAGCAAGCGGAGGGTCTGTATGTGAGACATGCCCTGGAAAAATGGCAGCGTTCCGGGACAAGAACGATCTCTGCAAAACAGCCATTGTTTAGGCTCATCTCAAGGGTCCATGACGCTTTTTCTCAAGGGTCCATGACGTGTGGTTTAGATCTCTAGCTCCAAACTCCTGTCTTGGGAGCCCCCCCAAAACGGCCACCTTCACTGCACATCGGCTACTGAACCAAAGCAATTGGGCCAAGACAGGTGCCGCAGATGTCCAATATCAGAAGCCTCAAATTCCTGGCAGATTCACTCCGAGCCTCAAATTCCTTGGGCTGAAGACCTTCCTTAAGGGTCCATGACCATCCTGAGGACGTCCTTTGGCCCCAAAGACCATCCTCAGGAGGTACTTTCACCTCCAAGACCATCCTCAGGAGGTACCCGGACCTGTCACATCTAACTTGGGGAAGCCCCTTCGGGCAGGGCCCCGCACCGGCCACGTGGATGCAAACCTGCAGGCGTCGATGGCGACGCGGTCCGCGGGATTCCCCAACGGTCCCAGGGTGCGTGATGGTGATGGTTGGGCTGTTGGTTGGTTGGTTGGTTGGTTGGTTGAAAGGAGCGCTGTATGCTACGCCTTACTACTATTGTAATTACAGTTATATACATGGGCTGAACTTTGACTTGGGGATTGTGCTAAATGTTCTGCCATCCCGACGTCTGTGTCTTTCAAACAGTGCTCAACAAAAAGGTTTCTCAGGGGCCAACTCCAAAGCCAGTCTATCCGTGATCCTCTTCTATATCCTCAAGCAAGCCCAGCTGTTAGCAGATCCTTTCCAATTTGGAAGCGCGTTTATCGATCCGTAGATCACTAGAGGATGTAGTGGGATGACTAGTTACAAAATAAAGGTTCTTAGATGTTTGATGATGGAACTTATTTGGAAACTTTCATTGTTGGCCAAACTTGCGAGAGTGAACCGATCAGGTCATTTTACGTATCGTTTTAATTATGCTTTATTCAATCACAAAGACCTCCATGACACATCAAAGATCACCGTTTAAAAACAAAAGAAAGAAACACACATATGAAGAGGACACATGTCGAACGGTCGAGCGGCCATCATGTGGACTCAGTGTCGCCGGAGCACTCGGTCTGAAGGTTTTTCCCACTCTGAAAAGAGGCCCCTGATGGTTTGTCCAAAGTGTCCAAAGCTCTAGACACATGAAAAGTATTGAAAGGTGCTCGGGCAAGGAAAAAAACATCCACAATCTTTTTCTGTGAGTGCATCCATGGCGACTCGGCGACCGCCTCGGCGACGTCTGGACACCTGGGAGAAACACACATACTAATGATGAATAAACCACCCCATTTGAGTTGAAACACCTCTTCATATGGAGGGTCCTGGAGGGTTTATTAATCACAAGTCTACATTATTATGAATAATTTAAAGCAACGACCATGACGTGCTCAAAGCCATCTTCGAGTGTCCAATCCCCTTCCTTTACCTTTATGTCATGTCCTCACCCGATCCAGGATGCGGCCGCTCCGCCGCGGTTGGAAGATGGGTTCTCCAGAGGTCGCTTCGCTACTATATAAGCCGTCAGTTTTGGGGGTACCTGGACAGTGGCTTGTTTCAGAATAAGAATTTCAATATATTTCAATTGAGGAATACACTTTACCTGACCACTATTCATTTCTCCCTGAACAAAAGCCTCACTGAAAAGCCAATCTTCTGGAAGTCTTTGTCTTCGCCTGTCTTGCTTCTGTGACTGCACGAGAAAAAACCACTCTAGGACCAAAACCTCTTTTTCTCAAAAGAACTCTCTGAGAAACAAGAAAAGCGCCTCGTGAGGCCATAGGCATCGGCCATGGCGTGTTCCCAATGTGATCTTTTTGCTTTTCACTTCTCATTGATCAAAGTGTTTGGTGCTTCGAGAATCTCAAAGGAGGATTTGTCCATGTTGGGTTGATCAGCGATAGAATCTCAGGTTTCCAATGATTCTTTTGGTTCTAGCATGCTCTGGCAATTGATACGAGGAAGCAATAGAAAGTGCCATGAAGGGCAGGGATCACGGCTGCCACTGAACGAGGAGTATGACGCTGAGGACAAGCTACATGGCAAGATTCTTGAAGGTTCAAGTGGTGATGATGCTTTGTTGGTTTAGCCGTCCAAGACATTGTTAGACGGACCTCTCACTTGTATATATGTCATTGGTCACTCAAATTTCATATGTCTCTTAGGGAGGAATACCTTCCTGCTATTGTGCTGTGCAACTCGGGGGCAAGATGTAGGCCTCTAATACCTTCCTTGGACATCAATCTTCTCCTTCTCACTCCCTGCACGCGCCGGCACGCGGGAGCGGGGCCGCCAGCTAAACACCGCACCGGACGGGCGGACGGTGGAGTTCGCGGCACGAGCCGAGGACCTTTGGACCTTGGCCCTGGAGGGTGGGATCTTTGATTGCCTGCGCTAAGCGCAATGACAATCCTCGGATTTTTGGTCGGTGGTTGTTTTGTGTGTGAAAATAGGTTGTTGTTCTTCTATACTTACGGTACATTTGATATAAATGCTTCGACTAAGGCACTCAAAGCTTAAAACATTCTACTAACACACATGCAGGGGAGAATATTGGGCTAGGTTGTCGGCTGATGCTCGACGCCATCCTCCCTGCCCTTCCTGGCAGGAGAAGACCAGTTCGTGAGCTGAACAAAAACACATTACATCCTCATATATCCCCACATGTTGGGTCGCTTGCAAGTAAAAGTCTCAATTTTTTGCGTGATGCCGGTTCTGAACTGTATCCACACACGCTTGCGAGTGGAGTGAATGAGTGGATGTCCCTGGATGGCTAATTGGTTGTCCACTCTCATCCACACACATCAGGATGGCCGAGGAGGCCACCCACCACCGGGTAACTTGGAGTTGCTGTCCAGGAACCTGGTAAAAAGTACAACATATTCTCCAGAAGGGGATTTAACCATAGGGAACCTTAAAAAATCACCTTAAGCAAAACCAGGGTGAAAAAGATCCCGAGGCGACATCTGAATTCAGAGCGACCGAGAATGCTGAAAAAACACGATTCCAAGGAGGTATCCCTTTGTAAGAACACCCACACCAGTTCCGAATAGAGAAGAGCTGTGTTCAATGGGATGAGTTACAAAACCTATCCATGGGCAGAGGACCCCACAAAGCTCAGCAAATTCATTACCGATCCTTTTCAGCGTGGCACAAGGACATGAAGTTAAAAGTTCTCGTGGCTGCAACTGGCTCCTCTTCAGTGTTGCTAAAAACAGTCAATTGGATCAAACACAACTGGATTGGCCTGCGTAGGTGCTTTTGAGCTCAAAAGCTCGCAATCAAGTCCTACTCAGCTTATGCTCTGCGGTTTGATGCAGAAACATCCGCTACCTTCCCCTTGCAAAGGCTGACCTACATAGTTATATACTTTATACAGTTGTATATGTGTGCTTTGCATTTGTGTGCTTGTGCAGTGGAACAATAGTTACTAGTATACTAGTATACGATTATCTACGAAACAAGTTCTTCACGTGATCAGAAACGTACGCTGTGAGCCGCCTGAGCCGCCACGCTTCCCGGCACGGTCCCGGAACCCGCATCGGCCCCCACCCGATGAACAGCGCCGAACGGGCGAGAGAGTGGCGTCGAACTGTCGTTTTGAGCCGGACTAAAACCCAAAACATCAAACCAAAGATCAGGAGATTTGTGGATTAGAAAGACTGCATAACATATATGCATGTTTGTTTTTGTTGTATATATATATACAACTATATGTATTACGAATATGCTATATATAATATATCATAAGGACTATCATATCTATCATACGGATAACTATGATATATAATATAGAAGGATAAAGTAGCGTATCGAGACTCATTGGTTGCAGGTGTTCTTTGTTTATCTTTGATGGAAACAAGTGCTTTGCATACCTCTGACTTCTCGACTTATCTGAACCTGCTTGTGGAACTTGATGGCAACAACCTCCCGGTATGTGATTGCAAACATTCCGAGGGAGAGACGTGTAGAGCAATCCGGGAGGATCCAGGAAGAAACAAACAATCACTCCCTATAGGGATCCAAGTAAGTACCTTCTCAGGTGAAGAAGGAGACACTGTTCTGAGACGGTACGGCTGGATCTCTAGGGACTATAAAGTATGCTTTACAAGGACCCAAAGGGAGACTAACACTGAACACCCCTGCCGACTTCTTTTCCCAGGTTGCTTTACGATGGACAGTCTTGTTGCTCCACCATATCGACAGTTCGTTGATGCCTGCCAACCCTTTCGGGCGCTGGTGCTATGTACAATCGAGGACACCTGGTGGTAGAGGGACTGGTGGCAAAGTTGCTGGCAAGTAATCCCATAATAATGTCCCAGCAGTGAGGCTAGTGATTGATTCCCTACTTACTTGGCTATTATTGCACCACTCCACCGTTACCAGATGCATCGAACAATCACCCACTCGCCGCGCATGACAGTTCCATCACCCCAACACTGGCGGCTCACTAGGCCTGACCCCGCCGGTGCGACATGTCCGGCACCAGCCAAATCACCCGAGGCATCAGCAAACCCTGCAGGATCCCCCAAAGAAGTAGCCCCGAGAATGGCAGAGACAGGTCCAGAATCGAATCTGGGTTCACCTCCGGCACAGTAAAGGGTAAAGGGATGTAAGGGGGGGTAAAGGGAACTAAGTATCAAAAGATCTGGAACCCCTGGCCGGCCTTGTGTTTTGACCCACAAACAACCAAGTTGATCATTACGTCAAACATAAAACAGTATACAACAACTTGAATATTATACATTATACATTCCCATGCATCCAAATGCTACTAGATACCAAGCTCCTGCAAACAAAAGGTACTGTTGGTGATACTCTCCTGGGACATCAAGCTCCTACTCTGTAGTGTCTTCTTGACGTCTTTCGGCTCACCTGGACACCGGGAAGACCTGTGAGTGGTGTTTGTACACTGATGTGAACCAGTTTGGTGCCATAGGGCGTACTTCTTCCAAATCTTGAATGAATCGTCCGCATGAGGAATAGAGTTGGTGACATGAGGTGTTTAGACTCTGGCGAACATGTAGAGATCATGTGGTATTCTAAGTATGAGAGAGGCTCCACAGATGTGGACTATCAATTGTTGGGGCTTTCCAGCCGGGCGCCGGCACGACCACATTCACAACCTTAGGGCATGGCACAGGTTCTTCCCATTCGCATTCATGACCCAATGCATTCATCCACATGTCAGGGTTCTGAACCACCTGACTTGCACAGAACAGCAACACCAGTGCCCCTTGTGGCCTTGCAGTGTCACAGAAGAGGTCCATTTTTCAGATGGATGACTCGCCCAAACACCGAGAAAACCGGCGCCGTGAAATCCGATTCCCAGTCCCATCTCAAAAAGGTTTGGGAGGTTGTACTATCTTAATTGTTTTTCCACTATAGTAACTAGTAGCTAAGGCCTCCAACCTAATAGCGATGGCCTCCACTGAGCATAGCGTCCTTGCCGACTCAAAAACGTGGATGTCTATACTCTGTACGTCTATACTTCCTAAACTCACGGTCGACCGCGGACCGAACCGCCCCCCTTCCGCGGACCGAAGTGGCGAGATGTGCACCACACCGCGCCACCCGAGCGCATCGCGGTTCCGCAGCGTCCGATTTTCTGCAAACGCCACGCCCGGCTCCACCCATCCGCAAACAGATTGTCTACGGTTCCGGTGCAAAATCCATGGGGAGCAGGGAAGGGGGAGGGGTCCATATGGATTCCGCACATCTTCACTTGTACAAAAGCCCGGACGATCCCACTCCGCGGGCCCAGGATCGTGCTTCTTTCCGAGAGGTCCACGAGTCCACTATAGTCCTCTCTGAATCCACCCATCTCCGGTCTCCGAACACTGATAGCAAACTATGAGACTCTTGGAGAAACCGGTCTCTGAATCCAAACGCCCACAGATCTCCAGTGGTCTTCGGAAGAAAGCGGTCCTGAAAGGTTTCCCTTTTCTTCTCAAGGGCTCTCTGGTTGGTGACCCAGGCTCTCTTCTCAAGGGCTCCCTGGGTGTTTTACTTCACTGAGCGGTGACCAAAAAAACACCGCTCTCTGGTTGGTCCTTGAAGCGATATGAGTCACCGCTCAATGAGTGAGTCTCGAGAAAACGGAGCCGACACCAAGACTAAGGCTTTCCCATTTGACAAGCCTTCAAGAACTCAAGTTTTTGGGATGTGGTAGCTGGTCATGGACCTCCTCTCCACAGCTACAGGTCATGTACGATCATTTTATCGATCCCGCAGGGCCATCAAAAATGAACAGAACCCCTAAGCCACCACAGACTTTGGAGTACATGCAATGAGACTTCCAGGATGCGTTAGATCCCTCCGCCCCTCCAAGCAGCTTCCCATGAAGCATCACAGGCCCGACTTTGGCTGGTTTTCTGTCAGTGGGATATGGCTCGGACGTCGGTGCTTTTGGCCTTGCCAGTATGGTAAAATGTCTGCTCCGCCGACTTTGATGCACATAGATCGCAAGTGATGAACCGACTGCACAGTTAGTCATATTGGCTTTGGTCCACAAAAAAAATAGAAACGGTTTCCAATAAGTGGGGATCTACTTATTTTAGAACTTCAAGACCAGCAAGCTGGCCGTTTTATGTTCAACTCAGCGAAACGGGCGTCTCAATCTGCACGAGTGCGTCCCGGCAGTTCATGCTGTTTCACCCCGTTCAGAGTCCATGAAGCACACATCGTCAAGCAAGTTCTGATTGCATCTTATTGATAAACAACAACTTTCTACAGACTCCAGACTGTGTGGTCATTTCGTGAGAATTGCACTGACTGATGTTTAACATGCACGTGTCCACTTGGTCAAACGGAAGCACCGAACACAAGCCACGTTGGCCCACTCAAGAATATACAAGACAAAGGATTCATGCACTTGCTTGGAGAGATTGTCATCAGAACTCCCTCATCCATCATATTCACCTTCCTCCTCATCAAACTCGCCCTCTTCTTCGGCCGTTGCATCCTCACACTTTAAGATTTGACGTTGATGCCGCATAGGGTGGTTTCTTCTCTCCACGGGAAGGTGAGTTGTATACTATATATATATATATTAGCAGTTGCATTGTTACTGTTGATAAGACACATGATTGCGAGTACTTCGACTCTCCAAGTGACAACATGGGTTTGTCCAAGAAGCGGCTGGCATATCTTGCTGTGTATTTTTAGCTCATGGGGGTGAGTACTGAGAGCATACACATCACACCAATTGGACCAAAGCAATGGCCAACCAAAAGACCTGACGCCTCAGTTCCGTCGATTTGTCCCTTGGAAGACTAGTCTCAGCTGGTGCAGAGACCTCGCAAAGATTCCGATGTTCGTCCATGTGTTTTCTCTTTTCTAAACCTGCCACTGGAGTTCAGTCCTCAAAGTACCAAATCCAACACACCCATTTTTTTGCATCCAAGTTCGATGAAAGTTCTTGTGGGCCTTTTCAGTTCTACACAAAAGCTGTGTCCCTTTGCCTGGTTCAATGGGCTTCATCTACTCGAACCACTCCAGATAAACCATACGGGCTTCATCCACAGGCTGAGACCAACCACGTCTGTATACTACTCAGTTTCCCGACGTAAAAACGTGTGCACGGTATCGTACGTACCCGGTACTGATCAGATCGACGAAACCGACGGTTCTGGGGTGGAACGTTCCCGTCTTCTCCTGGTACTGCTGGTATTCCGAGACCAGGTCGTTCATGTTGGACTCGGCCTCGGTGAACTCCATCTCATCCATGCCCTCACCGGTGTACCAATGCAAGAAGGCCTTACGCCGGAACATGGCCTCGGTGGCGGAGTCAACCGTCCATCCTGTGGCGGTGTCGGGGATCCGGAATGGCTGTCCTGGGTCAAACTGAATGGATGAATTTGGCAACCAAACACGACACTGGTCGCTTAGGTTCCGGGATCTGAGTTGTTAGAGTTACTTGGCAACTTAGTAACGAAGCTGGCCCTGGGTTTGTGAAGGAGCTACTGACTGATGTAAAATTGTTGTCAGGCCCTACAACCCCTTGGCAAATCAATACACATCTCCATGATTTGACGCAACCACGGTGATCGGAGAACGGCACACCAATCACGGAAAAAAAAAACACGCAATTCCCAGGTCTTGACTTGTCCACCCAAAAGGTCTCTTTGGCTAATCTCATCAAGTGGCTGTGAAGTACTCTGCCACGCGCTTGAACATCTCCTGACGATGAAAAAACACAAATTCATAAACAACAAACAATAAGGTTTCTTTTGGGGGGGAACCGATGGATTTGATGGCTCACAAATTTAGTGGTGCGATTTGTTGGTTCGTTTCAATTTTGCGGTTGCAACTTGCAACCCAAATAACCCATGAAGACTATATAAAAGTACCGTTGAAATCCGTTGAAAATAACAATTCGATCCCCCCGGAAAAAAAACAAAAATCACAAACACCTGGTGAACCTATTGTTTAATTAATTCAGCACAAACCATGCACCATCTAAGAACATAACAGAAAAAACAACATAAACAACAAAATCATGTACGTGTCCCAATGTTGTGTTGTTGAAATCGTTAAAACAAAAATCCACAACTGCCTCTCCTGGATGGCTGTGGAATTCCCAGCGAAGGCCACCGCCATCTTCAAACCCTTGGGTGGGATGTCGCACACCGAGGCTTTGATGTTGTTGGGGATCCTGGTCCGCACGTTCGCTTCCACACGCGTCCGCACGTTCGCTTCCACACTCCACATTGATCAAACAACTCTAGTCCTATGTGTTGCGGAAGAATCAAAACACCTTCCTCATTAGGAAGAACTACACGCACCCGTTGCAACAAAATCTGAAGACTTCTCCCTTGCAAGACCCAAACCCATGCTGCGGGTGCATTTCGGGCGGCTCCACATGGTTCTTTCTAGCAAAAATAATAGAATGATCCTGGTCACATGCAGTCCATAATCACTTTGTCCTGCTCATCAACACATAATATGACGCATTGTCAACCGGATAACAACGATAAAACTGTTATGCAACTACTTCTTCACATTGCCAATTCAAACGCAATCTATCAACTCAATACATCGCCGGTGCTGGTCATACCAGCAGCCCCTGTCACAAAAGGTGGTTCTCGTGGCTTGCTTACGTTGAACTCTTGGGGGGAAACCGGAACGGTATGGATCCAATCTGATCATCAGCAGCGTTCAGAACAAAAAGGAGAACCCAAGCCACCATTCCACGAAGTAGGAGGAATTCTTGTTCTGCACGTTCAACATTTGCTCATCAACTTCCTGCCGGCAATGGGGCGTTCCAAGTCCCTCCAGCAAACAGCGAGGACAGCGGAGCTGCGGAGCAAACGAGCAAAACGCAGAACGACGACGACGATGACGATGACAACAGCAACCACCAGCACCACCACAAGAACTATCACCAAAACCACCACCACGACCACAACAACAAGGTACGACCAAACTACCTACCACCTAGCATAAGTACCACCCACTACTACTACTACTACTACTACTCCTGCTACTCCTACTACTACTACTACTACTACTACTACTACT
>CAXAMN010022695.1:489709-513012 GCA_963970005.1 Durusdinium trenchii | reverse complement strand
TACTACTACTACTACTACTACTACTACTACTACTACTACTACTACTAACTACTACTACTCCTGCTGCTGCTACCACTACTACTACTACTACGACGTACGACTTCGACTACGACTACGACTACGACAACTACAACTACATAATACTACTACTATAATATGTTGCCCCATGTTGTTGACTGTGGTCGGCAGTGTTGAATTACACACACATGTTTCCATGGTCTTCACATTGGTCTTGACATAATTGTCATTCCCTTGTAAAAGCAAATATCTACATGTTAACTCTTAATGCTTACTGCCAGTAATAAAGCATAAGATACAAACAACTTGTATTAAGTCCAACCTCTGCCCACATGAATGCAAGCCGGCTTCGCCGGGTTTTGCCTGTGGACTTCAATTCCACGAACACCCACCTTTCCAGGCATTATATAAATCGCTTTGACCGCGATTACCAAACTTGCAACAAGTGACAACAAGTGACAAGGGCCGCTGCGAGGGATCTAGTGTCTACTAGTGTCTACTATTTACCAAACACACAAACACATTTATACGTACAAAAGCAAAACAAACAAGCAAACAAACATAAGAGCAATGCCAAGCGCACGCCAAGCAAAGCAATGCAAACATACGACAACACATACCTCTCAAAATGGTCTCCATGATCAGCTTGGTATGGTGGGGAGATAGCTCTAAGTCTCTAAGTGTCCGCATCGCAAGTTTTGGATATGCAGGTCACAGCAATGTAATTCCTTGAAGGATACACGATTGAATGAGGCCTGACAACCGGTCCTTTTGGCCGATTGTCCCCTTTAAGAATTCCAGCGTGTAGAACTGACACCGAGTTTCCTACTGATCACCGTGATGCACACCATCTGACACGGCATCAAGCAGTTCAACCAAAGAGCCGAATTCCGCTCCTATCCACCAAGCGCTTTCTTTCTGCGGCGCGCCGGGGCTCGGCTCTCCTTCGTGGACATCCGCCCGCGGAACAAGGCGGCGGCGGTCAAGTAGCGCCCGTGGCGAGGGTCAGCTGCGCACATCATGTTCTTAGCATCGAACCTAAGAGGAGGCACAGAGGGTTCGCAGCTCAACCAAGGAGGTTTTGCTGTTCAATCTGGAGCGACAGATCTGGGAGACAAGTGAATAGAAATGGTATATGGCGAGCAGAAGGGCGGATACTACCAGTGACAGACCTAGGAAACATGGCCAGCGGAAAAGAGCGGACACCAGCAGTGACAGACTTGGGAGACAAATGAATAGAAATGCTACATGGCCAACGGAAAAAGGGCGGACACCAGCAGCGACAGACCTGGGAGACAAATGAATAGAAATGCTACATGGCCAGCGGAAAAGGGCGGACAGCAGCAGTGACAGACCTGGGAGACAATGAATAGAAATGCTACATGGCCAGCGAAAAAGGGCGGACACCAGCAGTGACACAAAGGGGCGGACACACCTTAAGAAAGAATTGAGAACCCCTAACAGTAAACTGTTTGGAAAAAAATGGAAGAAAAGATAAAGCAAGCTAGGACGAGATAAAACAAGAAAAGACTAGAAAATGTAAGATAAGTTAAGGTAAGATAAGATACGCCGAGATGAGGTAAGATAAGGTAAGGAAAGGTACGTTGAGAGGTCGAACGGGAGATGGATTCGATCGGGTAGACAGATTAGATCGAGAAGATAGACTAGGTACGTTGGAAAGATGAGAAAGATTGCACAGATGAGAACAAACTAGAAAAGGTGAGATGAGATACGGAAGGACAAGATACGTGGATCGGTAGATAGGAACAGATTTATAGATGGATTCGATCGACTAGATGAGGAAAAGATAGATCAGGTACAGGCGATGGACTGGATTGATTGTAAAGATAAGATAGATTAGGTAAACAGGACAGCTAGGACAAACAGGATAGATAGGACACACGAGCTCAGCTCACCGAACGTACATTCCCACAACATTTTGGATACCAGGCTGCCGTGCAAGAAGCATCGTCTAAACAACTTCAGCCAGGAACATGAAAGGAGATAGGCAAATAAGATTAGATCAAATAGGATCAGAGAAGAGAAGCAAGCGTGAGATAAGATGAGGTAAGCTAGGAAACGAAAGGAAAAAGCTAGGAAAGGTAAGATAGGATAAGATACGGTAAGAAAAACTATATGCTACCTGGATAAGTAGATAGGTACATAAATAAATGGATTCGATCAGGTAGATAGAATACATAGAGGAGATAGACTAGATACATTGGAAAGATGAGAAAGATTGGACACATGAAGAGATCAGATGAGAGCAGACTAGAAAAGGTCAGATGAGATACGGAAGGACAAGATACGTGGATCGGTAGATAGGAACAGATTTATAGATGGATTCGATCGACTAGATGAGGAAAAGATAGATCAGGTAGAGGCGATAGACTGGATTGATTGTAAAGATAAGATAGATTAATTAGGTAAGCAGGACAGCTAGGAACGCACATTCCCGCGACATTTTGGATACCAAGCCTCCGCGCAAGAAACATCTTTCAAAATACTTCAACCAGGAACATGACAGGAGATAGACAGATAAGATTATATAATATAGATGAAATGATCAGAGAAGAGAAGAAAGCGTGAGATAGAATGAGATGTATGTATACAAGGATAGGTCACCCATCACGAAATACAAAACAAAAGTCTATCCAAAAAGATTCACAGAATATATGTTGGTTTGTGTATTGCTCTATTCATGACCGAGAAAGAGTACCGATGAACATCCTGGTTCGGGGTGCAAAATAATGACGGTCATACATGTGTTAGAGGATCACATTAAAATAGTAGGATCCTCATCCTCATCCTAATCCTCATCAAAGGTGCCGTCCTCAAGTCCCCTTTCATGGCCATCATCTGCGGCGTCATCCTGCAAAACATGTACTGTTTCACCACCGCCATCACCGTCACAGCTATGCTATCATCGTCCCTTGGAACTTCCGGCACGGGCCCATCCACGGGCCCACGGGCCCGGATGTTGAGGAGAACACGTTGTTAGCTTGAGGAATGCCCGCAGCCTGGACCACTTGGTTTTCGCAGATGATCAAATGTGCCGATCTGAGATAGAAGCTACAAATAACCTCCCTACCTTTCTGATGAGCCGCATTTATTCACCACTGATCACCACACCAACCTGGACAAGTGCTCTTGCCAACATCTGATCACAAGATGTCTTTTTTGGTATCTCAAGCTGAAAGATGTATTCTGGGTCGATTGACCAAAGGTAGTTAGACCCCAACACATCCCCAAATCCACCCCAACAACCCTTCTCAGGAGGTTATTGAAGCCCTCAATGGCACCCTTGGTACTTGTAATCCATTCCTTGTGGGCTGGACACTTCACGCACGTCCAAGCGCCAAAAACAAACAACAACGGGAGACTGGGCAGCCAAGCACTGCAGGGCGCAATGACATCAACAGACTCGACCAGTGAGAGCATCGCTTGGGGCATGTGCTTGCTCCGTGGTTCAAGTGTAGTCTCACTGGAAGAAGAAGAAGAAAAAGAAGAAGAAGAAGAAGATGAAGAAGAAAAACAAGAAGAACACGTAGAAAGGTTCACAAAGCAAAAGGATCCCATCGGAAGCTCAGCCCCGTTTCGGATCGGATGCTCTGCGGCCACCTGGCATCTGCTGAGTGAGCTCCGGCACCGTGAGTGCGCGATATTGTTGGGAGCCACGTGAGGTCAAGGGCGCAAAACCCGTCATGAAGAAGTGCCTACAAGGTCGGTGCCCCGAGAGGAAGGTCGGTTCGGTGCCCGAAGCCACGAAGCCACGAAGCCACGAAGCCGAAAGGCCTTTTCCCCCCAAAGATGAACATCATGAAACGATTTGGACAAAGGAATCGAGTTGCATGCAGACCAGAATGCCTGAACTGTGCGATGTTGACTTTTTATGGCATCTACCAGGTGCACTCACTTCACCAAATACAAGGTGTTCACCCACCAGTGGTTCAGGTCCAATGGTGAACGCGTGGTCTGATACAGTTGGGTGTTTCTTTTTTGAAGGCGAACAAACCAATGTCTGCAATTGCTTTATGGGAACCAGGATGGTCTCAAACATGATCCGTCTCAGTTGGGCCGTCCAGTTTTTTAGGACTGGACGGGGTCACACTCATGTCAGTGTGCATGGAGGCCCCTCTCCAAAGCGCTAGGTATATTCAATATGATTCAATTCAATCTGAAGCAGATGTTCTTCAGCTCATCCTCCGAACAAACACCACATCACTGGAGTTCACAGAGTTCCGGTCTCTGGCGTATTGTTTTTGGGGCGTCATCTTTTGCACCAGTTGAGATGGCCATAGGTCTTTCGAATCAATTGGTTTCTCAGTCAAACCGTGCTTTTAGATCATCCGTGCGGAAACAGGCTGAGGTCTTGGGAGACCTTTTAGGGGGGTCACCCAAAGGATTTTCCGATCGAGTGGAAGTGTGTCACCTTCTCATGCAGGAAATTCCGGCAATGCCATCCTGCATGCCATCCTGTCAGCCGACTTTTTGAAGGGATGTGGAATCTATTCCTCTCGGCTCAACCGCTAAAGCCTGGCATGAACAGTCACAATGTCCATGCGTTTCACCCATTCGAGATCAGCACACTTCCAACCCAAATGATCTGGTAGGTGTTTGAAAACCAAGAAATAAGACCGCAATCATCCGCAATAAAAAACTGCCTTCGACTTATCTGACCTGTTCTTGATTAGGGTTGGCCATGTTCTGGTTGGTTGGCACTTTTGGTCTCTTTGGCTCTCTCAGTGGGTGTTGTGGCCCTCCCCTTCTTTCCAATTCCTTTGCTCACATAGCACCATAGCACTGCATGTCGCTTGGATGTCTAGTATACATTCCGCTTTCAAACGACCAGGATTCCATGGATCCCATGGACTATGAACAGCCCAGGAACGGGTGCCCGGGCACCTGCACGGATGAACCGAGAATTCAACAGCCCAGGCACAACCGTGGGAAGGGCACGAGGTTCACGGCAATCTTCCGCAGGTCGCAATTCCTAGGAGCGAGGCCATGCAGGTGGGCGACCTACGCAAAACATCGCAAAACCACCCCCCTGCTCGGTTTGGAAACACTAAGTTTCGTGGAGGCCAGACTCGGAGTTGGGATGCAGTTGATGAGAGATTGTTGTCCTAGGTTCACTAGCATCATACATGGCCCTAGTAGATGGCAGGTTCACTGCCCTAAGACATCCTGATGCCTGAACCTCTTTCCTCTTCATCCACTCCGCTTGTCGAGCTGAATCGTTCATTCGACTGAGGTCGGCTAAGCTTACCAGACTGACGAACAACGCCGAACTGAAGGAACTCGAGTTCTCGCCCCAGCGCGGACTCGCCCCAGTGTTTTCGAAAGTGGCGAACTCGGGCAGGTTTGCTAAGCAAACAACACCTCGAAACATGCAAGGAGCTTCGCAGGTCCTTTCTTGGAGGGAGCCATGGATTCTCGCCAGGCATCAGCTGTCCGGGGAAGCGCAAGCAGCAGGTGACGCCACTCATGGCCGCAGAGACCAAATGGTTCAGGTCTCCGTAGGTGGGTGTCGTAAGCTTCAAAGTGCGAAAGCAGATGTCATACAAGGCCTGAAGGTGGAGAGGGGCGGAAGGGAAGGGTATTTCACACGCACGTATGACATCACTCTTCCAGCAGTAATAGTTATAGAGTTATAGTTCATCCCAAGATTGAAATGGCAAATGTCAAGGCTGAAGTTGCCTGAAGTATGGATGCTGATGTCATAAAAGTACTTGAAATGTCTACCAAGGCCCGCACAACCCAGGTAGCTCTACCAGCCTATATAGGGGGTCATTGGAGTCTTCGATGTTCACGGCAACATAACCCAAACCCTGAGGCTTCGAAACACGTTTTGCCGTCGGTAACAGCTGGCTTCAATCTCAAGGCACTCAGTACTTGAGGGCTGATACATGGTGCGCACGCAAGAGATGGTTTGATGAGCAAACAGACCTTGTCGAACTTATTCTGTACTGATTTACTTGGAAGGGGGGGCTGTGACTTCATGAGCTGTTCCAGGCATCATCCTCTCCACGACTTCAACGCCGGCATGCCTCGTTGTCCAGGAGGAAGGACTCATCAGAGTTCTCCACCAGCTGATGGAAGCTCAAAACAGCCTCTGAAGGTGGGAAACTGCTCTGCATGGAAATTCACAACCAAACCCAACCAAATCAAACAGCAAACATATGTTTGATCTATTGTGGGTTCCAGAAATCACTACCTAAACCAGTTCTTTGATGTTCTTTGGGGTGTTCCTTCCAGGGCGGCTAGTTCGTCGCTGAAAACGGCTATCGCCCAAATTGGCACGTAGCCCCGCGTTGGTTTGCGCAGGCTCCAACCTCAAACCTTCCCTCCGTCCCTCTCTCGGAGGGCACCGCAAACAAGATCCCCCAACCGGTTGCATCGCCAAAAACGCCCTTCGTTCAGTGGTTATAGTATGTACCAGTGACATCATCTGCATGTTTCTCACCGCACCGTAGGACATGGAGGATCTTGGTTCGCGGGGAAAGTAACACCTATTCACCAGAAATTTCGGGCATTGACCCCCAGTTCGGAACCACATATCTGATCCGCCAAGCCCTATAATACATTAATTATAGATCAGTGAATCCCTTTCGTCTGTCGCCGCTTGGCGCCCGGGTGGCGTTGTAGGGTTCCACCACGGTGTCCGAGACTTTGGGCGATGGGATCACCGAGAAGGTCTCCATGATGCGATCCTCGGCGACCGACGAATTGACCGACGGGTTTCGCTCGGTTCGTGTGGCGTCCGGCGCAGATGGGCGTAGATGTTTGGTTCGTTGGGCACAGGGAGGAGTGAAACCGAGCGAAACCCCTGTGGTGAGTCTGATATTGGGATTTCATGACGTGAAACCAAAGAAAATGATGTTGATCTTGCTTTGAGAAACCTCTGCAGACTCTGCAGGTCTGCCTGGTGAAATATCAAGCCGTTTTGGGGGGTAAAGTAGCAAGGTCACAGCTGCAATAAAGGCTTGGGGAAGAATTCCCTGTCATGACTCAGTCAGCCAACATCAACTTTGCTTCTTGTGAGATCCATCAGGTGATCTCATCCTCCTACACCAAATGCTCGTTTCCTATACTTTCTCCACATGAGACCTCCAACCTACCCTCTTCCTCATCTACCTGGAGTCTCCTTGCCTCAGCACCCTGTAGAAATGAAGAAATGTTAGAGCAATTGGGGACAAAGAAGTACCATGACACCGAACACAACCGACCAGTTCACTGGACACGTAGAACTGGATGAACGGAAGCTCTGCCCGCCGAGGTTCCGGATATTCTTCCCGCACCTTGGAGACCAGCAAAGTGCCCATGCCAGCACCGGTGCCACCCCCCCAGGGAATGGCAGAGCTGGAAGCCCTGTAAACAGTCGCATCCTGTGGCGCGGCGGAACGAACGTGGCGCCACGCAGCAGCGCCACGCAGCGCGTGTACGTACACAGCGCCCTCAAAGGGCGCCCAATAAGGTGACGCCTTGTGTGAGCGGGGGCCCCTTGCTGAGACAGTCCAGGTGCAAAATGAGATGCGGAAAGGGGGGGGGCATGGCCATGGCGGCTTTTTGACTGGTGCATGCAGGTCTATGACAAAAGAAAGGGACCCACCTGTGGAAAACCACCAGTGGTTTGATTGTGACACATTTTTATGACCGGCTGGCTGGTGATTGATTGCAAACACGGGACACGAGATTCCACAAACATTTTGCCTATTCTTTCATAATTTAAACACTAAGGGGGGAGGCCCACTGGTGTAAATCAAGTGCCTTGGAAATCTGTTCTATCTAGGGAGATCACTACGTACCAGGCTGCGACACTTCGCCGAGAGAAGCATCTAGTCAAGGAGCAACTAAATGATCAAGGACGATCTTGACAAAGCACAAGCAGCGCTGACAATCCATGACTAAGCAACTGGCATATCGTCTTATAAGGTATGCTGCCTCGTGGGAAACACTTCTGCATGTGCTTTTGATGTACTTCAATCGGGACATCGACTCTAATTACCATGTACGTCAATGACTTCGGCTTCCATGATGAGCAGACATCTCTCTCTTCGGTGCTCCACGGGATAGCACCATTCAAAACAAGCCAAACGCTCTGAGAGCCGCAAAATCCTCAAAGAGTCTACTTCGCGGCCACCAAGAATCTGTACACCCTAGTGTAGAGGGAGCGAAAAGCCTCCCAAAACGGAACAACCCATCCGTCCAAACCAGTGGGCCTTCAGCCTCCTTGCGAACCACATCCAGCACCTGGACCAGATGAAAACCAATGAAAACCGTCCAGATCCGATGATTTTGAAGGTAGGACCCAGGTAGGACGTCGTGCCAAATCAGCGCACTTTACATTGCTCGGGCATGTTGGTGTCCTGGCATGTTGTCTTCAATGTATGATCGATCGAGCTTCTTGCTGAGAACAAATGATTGAACGAAGGGACATGTTCAAACTCTCATTCCCCAACAGGTCTCAAGGAAAACAACAAATGTTGACCTGAATCATTAGTGTTTATAGCCACTTAGCCTTGCACATCTCCAATGATGAGGTCGGCAATGGTAACAATCGGCTACATTCAAAATGCTACATTGAATAGAGACATACGTCCAACTCACAGCTATGGTAAAATCATATGAGACAGCGTCTAAGTCGTTGGTTTGGGCTGTATTCACAAGTAAATTAGGGCGTCCCCTATCGTTTTTTCTGGTTTTGACAATTTGGGGTGGGTATCGTTTTGGGGTAGCGTCTTTAGTGCGTCCCATATCGTTTTTTGGGGTAGGGCCATTTAAAAAACGACGAAACGTTCCATATACATTGGATGCATCTGTGCATCCTACTCCAGTGGATGGTTAGCAAAGGCTGTCCTCTAAAACAGTGATAATTGTTTACCGACTGTTACAGGTAATATAGGTCGGACACCCCCAACATATTCTATACCTCAAACCTGCTCAGCAGTCAATTGCGCATCAAAACAGCAGGGATGCTTGCAAGAAGCGCGGCAGAAGACACATGGTTTGCTTTGGTGATGTTTTTCACTTTATCTTTGGATTCGGCAATGCAGAATTCCTTTCCCCTTTTCTCTCTCAAATTCCAAGCATTGCAGGACAGCATCATGTTCCCTGAATAATAATTTGCTTTTAGTATTATTCCTTTCTCAACCTACACAACCCCTATCAAGTGCACCAAGTGTTAACAGGGAGTATCTTTCACTGCGTGCACAATTTCTCCGACGAGTCTCGTCGGCTCACAGCAGTCTGTCTGTGCCTCACGTCCTTCATTTACAGTGAGTTGTAGAGTGGATGGCACCCCAAGATGCCTTTGAAAGAAGGGGTCCATATAAACCACCCCAAACCTGGGGGGGTCTGCCCTCGAACCTCGGCCCAGTCCCAGTGCCCGGCGCCCACGGCAGTCTGCCCCCTTGGCACGGAGTCGATGAGTTCAGCACCCTCGGTGTAATGTCCTGCTCGCGACGGAAGACGCGAGCGTCGAAGAAGTCGTCGAGTGGGGAGGTGAATGGACTGAAAGCAGTTCTGACTGCTCTGGACACATGGAAATGGATCTATGGGGCTGCCAGTGGTCTCTTAGTGAGGTGATAGAGGTTCAATAAAGAGGACGGCTGGGTGAAAGGTCATGACCTTTCACGAATCCTTGTGTGTGGGAGAAGCAACTTGAAGCTGAAGGTTGAAATAATTTCGTCATTTCTGTCCATCTACATGAAATATCATGACGTCTAAATATAGAAGAACTCCTCAGCCCTGAGAGCCAAGCATCGCAACGACTCTTGGCATCTCTCTCCGTGTGGAGAGAAGTTAGCAAAGACCCAAAAACTGAACATGTTTTACTCACCAAGATCTTCCCGCTTTCTGCTCCATACCCTAGTAAGTAGCCCCTATATAGTCACCCCATAGTCTGCTACTTCTGGGTGCCACCGTGCTTACGCCCCCAACGGTGCCACCAGTCCTTTGGCCCAGTTGTTCCCGGCGCCCGTCTGCCCGAAGACGAAGTTGTCCGGGCGGAAGAGCTGGCCAAAGGGCCCAGCTCGGACGCTATCCATGGTGCCTACCCGGTGGAGCTGCCGCGCAGGTCGTCAGGAGAGTGACCAGTGGGGTTGAACCAAAACACATGGAATAGATTGATGGCATCTTCAAGGACAGCCCACCGTGGATGTTGGTTGGAGATGTCCATCGATCGAAACCGATTCCGAATGTATGCACCTCAAGTGTTTTGTGGCAGTATTGAACCATTTAGGTTCATGGTGGGTCTGAAATTTTGATACGTCGAAAACAAAAGGAGGCATTATTCACGTGGTGTGTCCGATGCAAAAGAACAAATCACCAAATTCTGCACTCTCCCACTACCCTGCTCTTGACAGCAAGTCACCCAGCCTGGTTCCAAATCCATTAGAACGGCCCTGGGGACGTAGCGACCACCGGTGGCTTCGTTGAAGTATACATTGATCCTCTCGAGCTGAAGGTCCGAGTCACCGTGGTAGGTGCCAGTGGGGTCCTGAGAAGTGGGCGTCGCAATGCTCCGACCGGTTTCGGGTTCCGCCGTGGAGGTTGAGTGGTTTGGACGATCTTCATGTGGAGTCAATACCTGGCGTGCGGCAAACCCTAAAAGAACACAGTGGCCACTTCATGGCAATTCCTCATTCCATGGGATCTGATCACTGGGAAGACCAAGCTTGACGAGGGGCTCGAACATGTGCTTTAGGACTTTGAGGAATTTTGTTTGGAAGACATGTTTGGCTGCTTTGCTGTTGGCTTCGATTTTCCAGGAACAACATGGTACAAAGCCCTGTGTTCAGGTTTTTGATAGGCAGAACACATATCAGAACCGAAGTCGGACCAAATGTCACAGCACATGTCAGACTTCACTGCAGCACAAAAGTGAGAACACACTCCAGACAATACTGCGTTGTTACTAAGAGTAACCTTGTGTTTAAAACTAGAAATGAGGCATGTTGTTAGGTTCGACATAAACGTTGTCCTGCTATAAAGTTAAGAACAAATATTGTAATATCATACGTAATTACACATGTACATTTTCAGCACCTTTTGAAAAAACACAAAAGGCACCTTGCGTTGTTGCTAGGTATTTGCCTTGTATTTAAAACTAATAATGAGAAATGTTGTTAGGTTCGACATTAACGTTACGAACATTATTGGATTATCAAACATAATTACATATGTACATTTCCAGCACCTTCTGAAAAAACACAACAGGAAATATGCGTTGTTTCTTTGTATTTACCTTGT
Source organism: Durusdinium trenchii (assembly GCA_963970005.1). NCBI lineage: Eukaryota > Dinophyceae > Suessiales > Symbiodiniaceae > Durusdinium > Durusdinium trenchii. The sequence continues at coordinate 501,741 of CAXAMN010022695.1, read as the reverse complement.
GTTGAAAGCTAAAAATGAGAATGTTAGGTTCGACATGAACGTTGTCCTGCTATAAAGTTACGAACAAATAATGGAATATCATACATAACTACACATGTACATTTTCAGCACCTTCCGGAAACACAAAATTGTTGGTAGGTATTAGCCTTGTGTTTGAAACTAACAATGAGAAATGTTGTTAGGTTCGACGTAAACTTTGTCCTGCTATAAAGTTAAGAACAAATTTCGAGAATATCATACATAATTACACATGTACATTTCTAGCACCTTCTGAAAACACAAAGGGCACGCGTTTAAAACTAAAAAATGAGAAATGTTGATAGGTTCGACATAAACGTTGTCCTGCTATAATATTCGAATATCATACATTACGTTTCCAGCACCTTCTGAAAAAAAACACAAAATGCACGCTGTATCCCGGTCTGAAAGATAGATGGTGTGTCAGAACACAATCCGAGCTTGACGCAAGATCAAGTGTCGGAACTTTGTGTTAATTAATGCACATGTCAGGCGGCATTTGTCAGGATAGGCTGTCAAAACATGTGCCCTGCCTTCTTCCAAATCGCCTCTCAGGGTGAGGATCACTCGAAGTAAAGGAATTGTTGACAACTAGGGCCTAGGGCCATGTCATGTCCCATATTCGACTATAGGGGCCGGACCAGAGTCGCCTCAAGGTGCTTTTTTGCCATGGAGGAGCGTCCGACTCGCAGACCCAGATCGCCAACGGTCACTTAGGCCTTTTCGTTACCCATTTGGGGTGGGACGGCCTGTTATCAACTCCCCAAAGGACATGTACGTAATTTTTTTCATTTCAGGGCTGTCTGCAGGCGTCTGCCTATAGCGAAGAGCGGTCCATTGCCAAGTCACTTCAGATCATTCAAAAGGATCTGGGACACCGAACGGAAAGCGCCACGCCAGTACACATTGGGCAAAGGCGTAAGGCGCAAGGCATGCACCGGCTCAGGGTGACCGGCAGGACATCTGTATGCCCATGATGAACCCGCCTCAAAGCATGAACTTGTACGGCAAGATCATGAACGTGTAGCAACTTAGGGCCTTGATGCCAGCTCACAATGACAGCATGCCGCCAAGCAAGGTCCTGATCACGGAGACCCATGCGCATACACCACACAAACAGCGCATTCCCAATGACTATGCATCTGTGCCACTGTCCAGCGGTTCTCACACTGCTCATGGAAAGCAGCAAAACGGGCCTCCTCATTCTGTTGGTCGAGTTGGAAGGAAATTCCCTGAGTACACAACAAGTGCTTCTCCTTCAAGAACTCGCCCTCCAGGTACTCCAGGTCACTTGCACAAGCACCAAGCATCAGTGGCCAGGCAAGGGCCACTGCGTCCTTTCTTGTCGTCCCAGGGAGTGCAACCAGGTTGTCATCCGGCAAGTCCTCCCTATGCGCCTCTGCTATGCCGAACTCCCTGATCCATGCTCCGCATCGGTTGAGGTGACCTTGACGACTCGCATATCGAAGGTGCGTCTGCAGACGACTGGAGGTCCAATAATGTTTCAAGCATACGACGCAAGTAGTGCCACGGATGATGCCGAATTCTACATTGGGCCAACCTTGCATCTGAACTTTAGGCATCCGCAGCGCTTTCACGTGCTCCGCAGTGGCACATGCACTTCATCTTATCCAGAAGGTCCTGCGAAGTTTCCTCCTCTGCATCAAGGGCATCAGGTGGCCGGTTCAATTGGGGCAGCATGAAAACATGCTTCTGCCGGCCTGCTTCACGATCCGCTTCCAGCCTGGTCTGCCCACTTGCCACCAATGCCAAACTTCATGGACCGTTGAGCCCCATGTGCTGAGGTCCATAGCAGATCCCAGCCAAGTAAGGTCTTCTTGCAAACCAGCCCACCATCCAGTGGGCAGCTCCTGTGCCTCCCTGCGAACTTCATCAACAATGAAGGTCGGCCCGTGCCGTGCAAGTCGTGCAGCCATCAGAAGACGTTGTTGTGCAAGACGAACTCGTACTGGGGCACATCCGGAACGGACAAGGATGTCGATGTCTGTCAGAACTGTGTTCCCTTGCACCTTGTTTTGGCGGAGTGTCCGCCTGAGAATGTTGCCCTGGCACACTTGGAGTCTCCTCAAATCTCCGCGTTGTAGCATGGGTCAACTACCACACCCATGATATAGAGTTTGGAAAAGATCAGGCTCTCCACAAGGAACAAACGAGTCGTCTCCTTCAAAGCAACATTTGTGAAGACTTGGCGTGCCATCGAGCGGAAAGCACCCCATGCAAGGCCCACACGACGCTTGACTTCCTGTCCAAGCTGTCCACCTGAAGTAAGTGTGGTACCAAGGTGCTTGTATTGTGAACCAAGGGACAAGGATCGCGCATTCTCCCCCTCCAGAGGCAGACGAGGGTCACGTCGCATCGCCGCACGTGCATCCTTGGAGCCCGATCCAGCATAGGTGAGCATGGCCTCTGTCTTGCCACGCGACATGTTCAGCCTCATACCCTTGCTCATGAATGCCTCCTCCACAATCACAAAGATCTGCTGGACTTCAGTACCAAGGTCCTCATTGGTTGTAGCTAAGACAGGGATGGCAAGATCATCAGCCCAGACTATTTGCGCACCATCAGAAGCTAATTGAGCTCTAGCAATCTTTTGTTGGCTCTGATGTCCAATATGGTCTTCGAGCTGTTGGACTATAGGCCCCACAAGACACTGAACATCGCATCTGCTATCCATGTCCTGCTGTGCAACTCTCTAAGCAACCTCGTGAGGGCAGAATCCTCCATCATGCCCTTCTGATTCAAGAGGGCAGCAACGCCTTTCTCATCAAAGCCCTCTTTCCCCAGAGCATCATGGAGAATCTGTCTGTCGCTTTCTCCGCCAAGTGATGATCCAAGGACGATCTCATGGATGACAGAGTGAAAGGCAGCACTGAGATCCACAAACATAATGGCCGAAGGGAGACCCGCTTTATATGCCCTTCGTAAAAAGGATTGGATGTACAAACTACCAAAGCAACACTCTTGATGAGCAAATCCACCCAGCTGGCCGGGCGGCTTCTGAATGGCTGCGTGCTCCATGATCAGTGGACGTAAAAGGGCATGGACACGTCGAACCAAAACACCAAGCAACATGATGCCTCGAAATTGGAAGGGCGATGTCGGAATCGGCACCTTCGGTAGCATGCACAAAGAGCCACCTTTCCATTGGATCGGTTCCTGTCCTGTAAGGAGCATCTTCAGCATCAGATCAAAGATCTTGGGTGCCAATGCAGTGGCACCAAAATGGACCCATTCTGAGGAGAGACCTTCTGGTCCACATGCTTTGCCAGGTCGGGTGGCTCGAAGGGAGTTCTCCATCTGCACCAGGGTGGGTACTTCACCAAAAGAGCACTCAAGATTGCCATTTCCCTCTTTTCCAGTGCCAGCCTCAAGCATTTCCTGGTAGAGGTCACGCAATCGAAAGGTCTTGGAGATATTGTCTCCATTGGTCTCGGAACCTTTCCTGTTGCACTGCAGGTCGGTGGTCTTTGCGCTCCTGCGCTTTGGGAAGATGCCGTTGCACAACCCGCCAAAGTGCTCTGCAGATCTAGAAGGATTGTCGCGCTCAACCCACTCTTCCTGGATGCGATCGAAGAAGGCCACATTTTCTTTCGAGACTCGCGGCCTTGTTTCTTGCTCGCCTGAAGGCACAGAAGAGATGAGTCCAATGGTCACATGCCCACTTCTCCTCGGTCTCAAGGCCACTCCAGTCGATCGGCTCCTCCCTCCATACCTGCTGCCATGCCCAAACAAACTGGCAATCCATGCCGTCGCTGTGCTCCTTGGGAGAGTAACTGCTGCCGGAGAGATGCTTTGGTCCTAATGGCCATTTTTGTGTCATCAGCAAAATATGGTTTTCTATGGAAAGCCTGTCGTTCAGGTACAATCGCTCGAACCCCAGCTTCAAATCGTGTAGCCACTTCGTTGGCGTGTTGGTGAACATCGAGATGCCAGCTAATAGGTGCCATGGAATTGACAGCCTGCTGCATGAGATCATCACCATCATCAAGAGAAGCCAGTGGTTGCAACTGTTTCCTCTTCCGAACCTGTTGAAGTGCGACTCCACCAGTCAGCTCCCCACAAAGTTCCAAACAGACGGCATGGTGATCATGGAGGTGCCCGTGAGCCTGCAAACCATAATCCACCCCAAGAATGGATGCTCCACAGACCCCACACTCGAGGAGCACCGATATAATCGATGCGGCTGGTGCGTCCACTAGGATGAGTCGAAGTATATTCCTGGTTCAGAGTGGCTATCTTCGAACGTTGAGGGGAGCCAGAGGCCCCAGTGTGTCAGCATCTCATGGAAGCATGCACCACTTTGTGTTTCTTCTCCTTGCCAATCCCCAATAGCCTCAGACACCACCGATCCCACTCGTGCATTCGCATCTGCAAGTAAGATCATTTGCTTGGCATCAGCTGCTTGAAGGATCTCCAGAAACTTTCAATCTCTTCATAAGGCCGGCCAGAATGAGGTTGCGTGTGCATTGACAATCAGAACATCCAGTGCCCCACACCAAAGGCGGGTGATCAGAAGCTCAGAGGAACTATGCACCACAGTCCAATTGCGTTCAGTCACCCCATCATCAACATCTCGCCCTTTCAAGCGGAAGAAACGTGTATGGAGAGCAAGGAGCACACACCCCTTGCCTGCGGCTGCTGGATGCGTGACAACAATTTATTCAGGATGTGTGAATCTCAACCGTTTCAAGCGAGTTTCCTGCAGGGACACCAAAGAGATTCTTTTCTTGTGACATTGATCAAGGAAGCTCATAGTAGCCAAAAAGGCTGAGAGAAACTTGTCCTTCATGGAGAGCACATTGCAAGTCACCGCTCGAAACTTGACCTCACATGAGGGCGCTTGCCTCTTCTCTTCTTGCCACGAATCCAATGCCTCAATCACCTGCGAGTCCTCTTCCAGCTTGATATTTGGTAGTTGGAGCGCTCCAGAAAAACAATGGTTCCTCAAATCCGGGCGTGCAAGGACCCAAAACCATTGCATCAACTTGGTGGTGATCACCTCCTCGTCACAAAGCCCATTCCAGAAGTCATCAGTTCTGAAAGTGTAGGCAGCCGCATAGTTGGCTAGAGAATCAGCCGCTTCATTCCCAGGAATGCCCTGGTGACCCGGGGTATGCACGGGTTCGATCACAACTTGATGACCATGCTGTAGCAGTTGATGAAGAGCTCTAGCCTTCTGAACTAGGTGACCATTAGCATTATACCATCCAAGGGCTGCTCCCGCCGCTGAGGTGGAGTCAAAGTGGTATGCAAAGCGGGGGGCGCCACAGCCAGCGAGCCCAAGCTTGTTCTCGGTCTTCTCTATCCATTCCTTCTCTTAGCAGGTCAGACAAGTGCAGCATGTGCAGGACCATCGTGAGCATCGTATGTTGGCTGTTCATGTTTGCAAAGTCCCATGCTCGCATGATGGATTTGTCAGGCCTTTTGGCTGTCCTTTTGCAGTTCCTGACTCTCCATGCCATCCGAAGCCATTCAGTGACAGAGTCGAAGCCACGATCAACACGGCTGTCTTGTCCTTGCTTGACAGCAGTCAATTCAAGGACCATGCTGTAGATGTAGTGCAGCGTTTCAGTGGACAGCAACAAACGGCTCAAGCCTGCTTCGCCTTTCACCACCGACTGTGCGATGCAAGCGGGTGTTACTTCATTCAGCACCATCTCCACCTGCTCCCACAACAGTCTTTCCAGTGCTCCTCTCTTGTTCAGCGAAACTGTGCACACTTCAAGCTCTTTGCGCTTTGCTTTCAAAGCAAAAGAGTGAACAAAAAACATTTGGTAGGGTTGGGTCTGTAGGGTAGGTATGTGGTTCTGTGTTATATGGCATCAAACAACAGCAAAAAGACACACACACACACACTTTGGCAGGTTGGGTCGGTGGGGTAAGTGGGGTTGTGTAGTCTGGTGCCACACTGCAGGTCACAACATGCATGTATGCACAAAGAGGGCGTTTAACTTTCGGCGGTCAACGAGTTGGAGATACAATGGAGCAAATTTTACGGGCGGGAAGCTGGTTGGGGGGGAGGGCACAGCGCCATGCAAACTTCTGGTGGCAAAGTGGTGCGGTTCTTCCAGTCTAGGAGTTTCTGCCCCTTTTCTGCTTGCTACTTTGCTTGCTTCCTTCCTTGCTGGCTCCCCTTGTTCCTTGCTTCCTTCCCTCACCGTTTTGCCTGCTTGCAGATTCCTAGCTTGCTTCCTTGCTTCCTCTGGTCCTGCAGAACGCAAAAAAGCACCCCAAATCAAATGGCAAGCAAAGAAGCGAAGCAATCAATGGCGAAAGTTAAAAGTAGAGTATACGTGCAAAGAGGCAAACAAGTCGAAGAGCAAACACACATAGAAAATCATCCAATATGATCATACATTAAAAGACTTTGAAGGCACAAAAACAACACCTCCAAAAAGACAAACTAATTGTATAACCAAATCAAACCATGAAATAAGCGAAGGTTGGGAGTTAACATTCTGGATTTCATGATTATTGTTCAACTCAAAGGGGACGATGCAAACTCTTGTGTTGTTCACCAACTAGGTCGTCAAGCCGCGTGGAAGCGAACGACAAGATGTTGAGCTGGCGAGTTCATGACATGTTGAGCAAATTAGGTCTTAATTTCCCCAGGTTTGAAGGGTGCATCTAAGTGGCTACATCAGTGACGTGTTGAGCTCTGTGCATGTATATGTTGAAGTTCCGATCTAGCATGATCTAGCTGAGTGCCACTAGTGGTGTTGAGCCGCGATAGAAAAGCTCTGCTTAGTGGCAAACAGGGTCCATGTTCAAATAGTCTCTCTGGGTTCATACAGCCTTCCCCGCAGTTTTTTCGCCAAAGGAGGACCGGCTCACTTGTTACCAGGTCCACCAACATAGGTAGACTATCCCATCTACTATCCAACCCCACCTTGTACTCGGAAAGTGTTTCTCTGACGTTCCAAGACGCAATGCCATGCTCGTCCGCGATGACCTCCCAGAATTTGGCGCCGATCTGATTGCCGCACCTGATGGTCGCACGTGCAGGCGCACGGTCGGTGGCGGCCTGAAAACAGGTAGTCAATTAACTGCGACACCTATAAATGGGGTTCATTGTTGTAGGAGGAAACTCTATAGTGGATAACTTACTCCACATGCTTATTTTTTTCTCTCCCTCTCTCTGGCAATTGCACTTCCAGAGTCGACTTGATAATTCCAAGGCCAATTTGGGAGGGGATGTCAAGGATGTTATGATATCCATTTTATGATAGAGGTTTAGATAATCCCCGTTGAACTTCCCATGGTCGGTCCGGGCTCCACATTCTATAGTAATAAAATGGGGGAACCTACGTACCTTTTTTGCAAAAAAAAAATGGATGACCCCAGCTAACAGGATGGACACCAGCCCACTATAGAATGGGGAGCCCAGACCGACCAAAACCAACCAAAATGACACCTTTGTAGACCTATAACCTAAAAAAATGGCCTAACCATAAGTTGGTTTACCCCACCCTCCTTCCAGACCTTCATTGTGTCAAGATAAACGCTCAAGCACACAGCTCACAAAAAAAAACATTTTATAAGGGGTCATGTTGGCAAAGAAATCTAGGCTTCTCAAAACAGCTGACAATGACCCACAACCACATTTCTCACTCTTGCTGCGCACGGTCTCTGTCTATGTTCTGCTCCTGAAAGTGTATATGCTTCGCATATACCATTGGACAATCCCCCATTCCAAAAAAAATACCATTCCGGGCTCTCCTTCAAGTTGCCCAACAAAGCCCAAACACAAAACTTCATGAACAGTCTGTTCACTAAAAAATGTCACAGCCATCCACAACACACACCCAGTTCTGGAAAAGACCAGATCTGGCAACACACACAAAAATCCTATTTAGCCAGCGTCATCCAGTGTCGGATTTTAATAGCCGACACTGGAAGTTGAGCCCAACGATTCCTAAAGAAAAAGAAGATGAGTTGCACCTTTCGGCGCTATTTTACACCTTTCGGCGTACTCGTTACAAGTAGCGTTTCTTTATTTTTTTTGTGGGCTGGGCGTGCCCAAGCTAAGGCCCATGAACGCCAGCAGGATGAAGACGATAAAGCCTGAGTCTCCTTAGTTCTTTCCTTAGTATTCTTCTCAAGAATGCTGTGCTTATAGAATGGCTGGAGTCCAGCACCTCAAACAGCCTTTGATCTGAGATTATAGGAAGATTGCCTTTCCATAGAATGGATAGGAGTCCACCAAAAGGGCTGTCCATAAATTGAGTGACCCTCCACTTTTGGAGTCTCTTCTGGAGAGCCATGTGGTTCGTAGAACCGTTCTATGCAGGAGCCTGGGGGGACTGATTTTATGGATGAACTTTTTACGAGGATTTTAGATACATATATTAACACATTTGCACCGCTTAATGATGAATCTCTCAACCGCCTCATGGAGTTTTGGATGATGTCTCATCAACCCCCCCGCACAGAAAGCTATCACCTGGGTTCAAGGGTGGAGCTGTTTGCCAAACGCAAAGGATGCGAGTATATACTCAGAATCAAGTGTGTCAGAAAACTTCACAGACTTTGTGAGTTGAACGGGCATGAAAGTTGTAAAGGTTGGCTGGGGATAGAACAATCATCCTTTGTCACCCTCTGTCAAAGTTTCTCTGTATAGATGTGAATATGGCTTTGGTTCAATAACAGGATACCTCGGCTGACCTACCTGTAAGGCCACTCGTTAAATGGTGGACCAACGGCGACCCATTCCCATATCTAAATATATGGCAATGGGCCAATGGGACCTCTTCTTTCCTTTCACACGGTGTCCATGCTCCGTGTGTCCACTCCCTTAAGACCAAGAAGGAACTGCTGTTGACAATGGCTCCACAAGCGATGCTGATCCACTCCCCCCCAACAAATGCAATCATTACGGTATAACACAAGCACAAGCACACACATTGGAAAAGAAAAGCTTCGGAACTCTGCAACGCCTGCTTTGAAGTTCGATACTGATACTGATACACCTTGAAACTCACAACCTGACTATGATGCAACCAAGGGTTTGCATGTTCTTGGATCGTCACAACCCGGACCTGCAAAACACTGGTCTAGAGCTGGACATCCCTGCTTGTGAATTCATTTACATGGGTCTTCCGAAGGTTTCGAGGCTTTGGCCTACACGAAAACGGCCTCTTGGATGACACATTGCATGATTATTCGAAGAAGTTCCAGGTAGTGTATATAGCCACTGGGTTATTTCTGTATTTGGCCAGTCCGCCTTTCTTTCTCAACTTTTCCCGATGTCTAGCTCAAGGCACTGGCCACCCTGGATGTGCACGAGCTCACGCATGGCTGAGTCGAGGCGTCACACGAAGGTCACGAGTCGGTCGCGGAGCACTGAATGTCGAAAAGGGCGCTGCGGAGAAATGTCTTTGGTACACATTGGTCCACATCCTCATGATCCATGTAGAAACAACGCACTGAACTCCTGGTTTTGCCGTGGAACGAAAATCGCACGGAAGGTCAAAGAAGCAGAACATTGTGATAGTGAAGGAACCGGGAGAAAACACATGATATTCCCGCAAGAAGAAGGTTCACCCACGGAGAAAATAACCTTACCTTCTGCAAAAACCGGAATACCAACAATTTGTTTCAACAAATGAACTGTTTAGACGTTTGGAGGGTTCACCCGAAACATTCAAACAATTAAAAATTGGCCGATGTCCCAAAAAACACCCGATGTGGAGAATCAAAACCGTTTGAGTTACCGCCAAACGTGGTAGAAACATGTAGAAAACCCATTATATTTGAGCGCACTTGCATTTAACATGCCAACCCTACCCCTTACTCTCAGAGGGTTACCGCCAAACGTGGTAGAAAAATGTAAGAAACACCCTATATTTGAGCGCGCTTGCATTTAGCATGCCAACCCTACCCCTTACTCTCAGAGGGTGTTTTTTCCGCTGGATGCTTCTACCCCCCACTACACCATCCAGTTGGGGGTGCCCAATTCACTGCCTTCGACGAAGTCGCGGCTTTGCCTCATCTTAAGATCTTCGGCCTGGTTCAGGCGGATCTGTTAAGCTGACCCGTGGGGTGGAGAGCTGGATGGATCCATCCAAATCTGGTCCTAACATCATTTTTTGAGGGGATCTGTACATATCTGTATTACTTGACCGTCTGATTTTTGGGGTCCTGGAAGGCTCTGTTCGCAAGATGTCCAACTTTGCATTTTTCCTGACGTGATTGCGTGCCATTGCTCTTGGTTCTCTGGTGAGTTGTTTCCCATGGATTAAAAGCCCTAAACACTATTTATCATTTATGGGAAACTGATTTGAATATATCCAGAAGAACAGAAGAACCGATTTTAACACCACTAACTCATTGATGATTCCAAAGAACCCGGAATCTTGAGTATATCTTCAGTATACAACGAGCGTGAAGATTGAACCCGCAGTCACGATCTGCACCCGCCTTGCGCCTTGGCCTTTTTCTTACGTCGCTTCAGCTTGGGCAGGTCCTCCCCGCACGGCGTCCCACCGTGTGGTCCGGTCACCATGATGGGGGCTTTATTCTGTTCATCAACGGTGAGCAAGTCAAATGAAGAAAAACATGGTTCTTCCCAACTGCACAGAATTTCACAGAAGTTTTGCATTTTCATCTACATGGCCATGTAAACACAACGCAAAATGGAAGCACACTTGCTGAACTGCCGCCGTCATCGTAGAGGCCAAGCATGTCCCAGGGGTTTGTGTCAAATATATTGGCAAGGGAAGCAGTTCTAAACAAACAGTGCTCAGGTGATAACAATACTGATGTTTGCTTCGTGGTGGTCACGGATCGCGCAAAATGGGCATCACGTCGCAAACTCTTCAGAGCAAAAGAACCAGCTAATAAACACACGTAGCGTAAAAGGCCGACGGAAACCAGCAATACGAGCAAGCAAGGGTTGATACGCCCGACCTCGAAACACCGGAGCATAGCAAGCAAGGACACGGGGACACAGGTGCACCCAAAACGGAGCCCCACCCGGGGTGAGAACAATAAACCAAGACAAAAAGGTCAGCTGTTCGGCGAGGGTGGCGAGTAGTAAAAGAATAAAAGGAACAGAGCGCAAAGAGGGGAAAGGGCAAAGAGCAGGAAAGAGCGGCATCAGCGCGGAGGGAGAAAACATACAAAAGCAACCGACAATGGCAACCCGCGAAGGGGGAGGACCAGAAGACGAAAAAGGGGCAACCAACAGGAAATGACGAAAGGACCCGCGCGGAACAGAATCGGACGCAGGCGACACCACCTGACAATGGGAGTGCTCCAGCTGCGCAAACTCCTCAGGGACGGCCCCCCCCTGGAACGGCCCCTTCACGAAACACATGACAGTCAGCAAGAGGGAAAAATAGACACACCTGAAAGTTCAAACACAAGACCCCACCTGAGAAAAACGCGTCTCTTGTGGAACAACCCAGCCTTCTCACCAATGTTGACTTTTAATTTTTTTAAACATGACATTATGACTAGTCTGTTTGATATCAACATTTTTTGATACCCTGGCCGCCCTGGCCTGTGGGTGATTGATTTGCTTCCCTCTTGCACCAGACCAGCAAATCTCGGTACCTTGTGGGTCCGAGCACTTTTAAATTTTTTGGCGCTGGAAAGCGTTTAAGAGCAAGCTCCAATCAATCTCGCAAACTTGGCTTAAAAAAGCAACACGGAGCAAAGGAACACACCAGTCGCGAAGCTACTGCAAGAAAAAATTGTCCCGGTCGCGGGCAACCCTCTGCGGAGATCGTGCGTGTCGAGGGCGCGAAATGCAGGATCGCGCGTGTCGAGTGCGCGAAATGCAGGTGAGAGTGCGTTTTGGCCCGGTCCGGCGCAACCCTCTACGGAGATCGCGCGTGTCGACTTTGTAGTACAACTAGTACGCGAAGCAATCTGTGGAGCTGGAAGCTGAGAACTGGCGACTTTGTAGTACTACTTGAGTACGCGGAGTATCTGGGGAGCAGGAAGATGAGAACTGGCGACTTTCTAGTACAACTTTAGTACGCGGAGTA
>CAXAMN010022695.1:472042-489699 GCA_963970005.1 Durusdinium trenchii | reverse complement strand
ACAACTTTAGTACGCGGAGTATCTGGGGAGCTGGAAGATGAGAACTGGCGGCTTTGTAGTACAACTTCAGTACGTGGAGCAAGCTGTGGAGCTGGAACCTCAGAACTGGCGATTTTGTAATACAACTTTAGTACGCGGATGAGTCATCTCTCGCGGCTGCGTCATCTCTCGCGGCTGCTCTGGCGCCCCTGCAGCTGAGTCATGTCTCCCGACCACCCGGCTCTCTTGAGAGGTTGACAAATTTTGGCTACTTTGCTTACTCATAAAAGTGGCTGCCACAAAAGAGTCATCGTGACGTTAGTATTTGTGTACTTCACCTTCATGACAAACGATGTTCGCTTGGAATACACGAGTCGCTTGCCATGATCGTGACGTCGTTTATACTCTCAGGTCGCCCTGTTCGTGGAAACTTCAGTGTGAAATGTACGTTCTTCAGTTCTATTTGAACCTCTTCAGCGTTGTACTTGCACAACTAAGGTTGACGTTGCGCTGCCGTTGCATCGACGCATCTACGTCTAAGCACGCTCACCTCCGCAGATCTACCTCTCCACCTCACCACACCCACACATCTGCGCATCTATATATCACATCTGTACATCCACACTGTCGCTCCTTCACATCTGTCCTGTCTTTCTTTCTTGCTTTCTACATATCTTTTCTCTCGTCTCTGTGCATTTACATCTTCGCACGCTCACATCGACAGATCTACATCTCCACCTCAATACATCTACAGATCTATATCGCGCCTGCACATCCACACTGTCACTCCTTCACATCCACCCTCTCTTTCTCTCTTTATATACATCTTTTCGACAGTGCTGGACAATTGCATGTCTCGCTCTCGGGCCAACCGTTCTCTAGTTTTTTTTTGTTTTTTAAATATATTGTCAGCGGGCCACAACTTAGTAGAATCTCAAGCCGCTGACAGAGCAACTGTCACCGCCAATGGAACTTGAAGCAGCCACACAGAACAATTGACAAAGGGAGGACCAGGCAACCAAAGACCAGCGAACCAAGTGACCAACTGACCAGGCGAGCAAGGGACCAAGGCACCAGGATCTTGTTTATGAAACGAATCTATTTCTCTCTATTTTCTTTGCATGATAGGATTAATAAGGATTAATCAATTTTTCTTTTGATGCGAATCAACTGATCAACTCTTTATTGATACCTAGCCCAATCTTTGCACCCCCACAATTCCGATTTGGAAGGCAGCTGACTCTTGCTCACCCTTTCGGCTCTAGATTTTCGATGCAGTAGCTGGCTCGCTTTCAACAAACCTGTGGACGTTGTTGGACAATAATGGCAACTTCAGCATAGCCTTCTCAACTTAGCTTAGCGCCGCCACACAGGAATGCCGAGACTGTACTTTCCTCTTCTTCACACTGGGGTTCTTAGCTTAGCCCTTTTCTTCGCACTGGGGTTCTTAGCTTAGCCCCTTGCTATGAGCAATGCACAAGCCACACAGGAATGCCGAAAAAAAATGTTAACCTGTTCTTCATACTGGGGTTCTCAGCCTAGCCCCTTAAGCTAGCCCCTTAAGCTTGCTATGAGCAATGAAGAAATTCTGCATAGTTGGAAGATCCACTCATGAGGAAAAAATGACATGAAATGACAACTCTATTCGGTTTGGTGGAGCGGCTGGGCAATCTCCGCAACATGGATAGGACTCTTGTCGACAACCACCTGTCTTTATATTCATCTTAAAGTAAGACATAACATGACCAGTTTAAACAAACATGACCAGTTTCCTATTGCTTTTTGGATTTTCAATGATTTTACGATATTACATTATCTAGTCCAGGATGACTCTAGTTGGAAGGAGTGCGATGCGAACTGGGATGCGTACGAAGAACAGGCTGGGTGAGTTTCACAGGCAGCTCCTGAGTTAGTCTTGCCATGTCACTATGCCTAACTATGCGTTTGTTCTGCCGTGAGGAAAAGATCCAAACATCAGTGGATCCCAATCACCGCCAAAGGATCCCAGCTTCACCGCCAGCCGCTTCATAAAGCTTCTTCAAAGCGATGCTTTTCTTTGGAAACCACTGGCCCATCAGGGCCCACAGTCACAGCCGTGTCTCCCTCGACGTGCCCGCTCCACGACCCATCCACGCGACCCGCGGCGCTCCGACCGGCGGAGATTGGAGTAAGGGCTGAAGGACGCCTGGCACGGAAAGACGGGTCGGTCATGGAAGCGGCCTGGAATGCTGGCCTATGTTCCTCTACGAACAGTGGGTTGTACCGGGGTTGTGCGCTTCTATGATTGTTTCGGGGAGGGTGTATCCCATGACTAGGGCTCAGTGGATGATGGGCTACTTCGTCAACGAAAGCACCAGTCATTCCAGTCAATGAAAGCACCAGTGTGGGCTCCTGTCCAAGACTTCAGAGACCCTTGCAGGGTCGAAGAGAACATCACATTTCTTATAGCCTGGCCTGGCCTTTCGAATGAATTCGATATCAACATGTGCCAACTCGGCTTGCCAACGCAGTAATTATAATCTATAAATGCCTGGATCTTCCAACTGTCCAGAATTTCTGCCTTTTCATCTAGCAAATCAACCAATGTTCGGCCAACATTCTTATAGTTAGAAGATAGTTGGAAGACCCAAGCTGATCCAGGTGTACAGGTCGATTCTTTCAACCAATACCACTGTCCATTCTCCAGGTGTATACGTATAGGTCGCCTTCTTGGAGACACCTGAAACAAAGCATCTCTTATAATTGGTGATTTCACAGCAAATGGCACAATCCCCCAAGTTTGGTGGTTTATATTCTGGACATTTCTGAACCCCCATGATAGAAGTCATCAAAAGGCGTCAATGGTCATACACAAAAACATCTGAAGCCACTGCAATAGCGCAGCGCTCCACCCGTCCACCGTCTTCCACCGCGCCGGCCTCGCTTCCGTCCGAGTCGCTGTCCTCGTTGGTCGAGAGTCGCTCACCTGCGAGCCGGGGTTGGTGCAGGTTCCGCGGGTTCCACAGGCTCTGTGAGGCGAAAAGCGAAGAGCATGGGACACATCGGTCTGAAGAAAGTCTACCCGCCACAGAACTGTTTATTTGGGGGGTAGACAAGTTTGGTGTTCTTTTTTTTGAGGCCTTTTGGGGTTGGGAGAACTCATGCCCTTTTGGTTCTCCCACGGTGCAAGAGTTCTTTTTGAAAAAACACAGTGAACGCGGTCGATCACTCGTGCAAATAGCGTTGCAACTACCTCCCACCGAAGAAATCCAACAAGGTGCACCTTGGAAGGTCATCGCCTATGCCTTCGTCGCAACGAACGACGAACTCAAAGGTGCAATCTGCACGGTCGCCGTATTGGGTGCTGACGGTATGGATCACCATACGCTCTTATTAAGTAGTTCAACTGCCCTTGAGGAGGGCCCCTCTTGCACCATCGCTTGGCTTCTTCACTCCGGCTTCCAGTCGCCCCTCGTGACCACGAGACCGGCTTCACACAGTTCCTTTTTTTTTCCGGATGCCAATCCGGCTGATTTCGCCTGGTAGAAAACCAGACGTCCACTTTTCGTGGGCAACTTGCACGATCCTCCTCATATGATCCTTTGGAGTCCCTACTCGCGCTAGCGCCCCATATATGCATATGTTCCAAGCAGTGCAAACAACCACGAAAAAAAGGGTCATGTGACCAGCAGTGCATCATCCAAATGATGCAAGATGTTCAGGTAATTTGGACATGTTTATTATATATTATATGTAGTTTTCAAATAGTTTTATAGCAAATCAGGAAGATGGACAATATAAGTAATATAAGACATGCTTTTGGTTTTATGATTTCTAGAGCTAGTTACAACATGTAGATGGTTTAATAGACGTCTATAGTATACTTACAGCTGCTAAGCCGTCTCATGCATCCAAGAAGTTCACCGCCCGATTTCGGCCGCTTCGCCGCCGACTTCACGCCTTCTCCAGATCCACTGAGGCCGGAGAGGACCTGCACGGTGAGTTCGAGACTGAACTGGTAGGCTACGACTGAAAAGCATCCGCCCCCCCCCGCGGGAGGGACCGCAAAGACTTCACATCCCAATGAAACGATTTTGATCGATCTATAGCAACATGATAGATCATGAGGGATTTTTTGCGGGCCCAGTGATGTTTGCAAATGACCGTTCCCACTTATTTCTGGGTGTGTCTTAAAGACTTAGGGCCGGGCAAACATGATACTATCATCCTGACGTGCTGGTTGATGAACATGTTCCGCGCGGTGGGCATCCCCAAAATAGAAATTGCATCAAGATCTTCTCAAGTCCAACCTTTTTGGTTGGATGTGCAAGGAAGAACTCCTGCCGTTCGCAAGAATGGCACACAAGACACCTGACAAAATGATCTATGTACCCAAACTTATCATAACAGCCGCAAGCATCTCTGCTGGTTGGACGGAGCATCAGAATTCCCTCTCCAAGTGCTTCTCTGTGGAAGGATCATACAGCTGGAGCATGCAGGAGCTGCTTGGGAACATGGTCAAAGGGCTCATGGGACAAGCCTTGCATCTGAAGAAGCATTATACAAATGAGATTCATGGGCTATCAAGGAGGCAACTGCAAATGACCTAGTTTGGAAGGGCACGATCGGCACGATGATTTCTTCTTGCGAAACAAGGATGTATGGACTTCCTTCGAAGGTACAGTAGCATTTGTGACTGGCTACCGCGTTTGCATGGGGTTCCACTTGATCTGCACTCCAGAACAGTCTATTGGTCCACCAATGTACTGGGACCTCAGCAGGGCATCTTGGAAAGGACCGTCCTTGAGATGTGACTACAGTGCAGCACTCCAGTACGGCCGCAGCGCTCCAATCCGGCCGCAGACTTCTGCTCGTACGGCTCGGACGTGATCTACACTCAGATTGAGATCCCAGTGGATCTCAACCAGACTACAGTGCTCAGCTTGGTCTTCTCCAAGGCACCGTACTTGATGAACCGGAGCCACGACAGCTTCTTATAATGTCCAGTCCTCTTCAATCCTGCACACATGACATCTAAGCGGAGTGTATTGTGGTGCCATTTCCGTCAGCATTTTGCCGTGCTGATGCCCTGGATTTGCCAGGACCCCTGGAGTTTGTGCGGCTCTGCCTGATGGAGACTTTTGGCAACATGAGATCGTCCATGCCCGCCGGGAGGACTGCGGGCCATTGCAACACTTGTATCAACTGGGGAGGTTCTCCCATGGGGCCAAACATGGTGCTCAAACAGCGACTGAATGTGCACCCAATCCACTTCTTCAGGTTTCCCCGTATTAAGATAAAGGACGATAAACACCTTGCCACGCTCTATTCCAGTGGACGATAATAGCCAATAAACACGTGACCCCCTCCACTCCAGGCTGCATGTGAAGGGATAAAAAACACCACTTGGTTTTGAATGCGCACCGATTCGTGTCTCCGGAGCACATCAATCATTCGAACCTGGAAGGGCAACCTGAGATTGCAGAAGTATCTGTCCCCACAGGAAAAGCCACCTTCCTTTAATTGTTAGTTCATTAATAGAACAGGACGAGCCTCAAATCTTGGACCAGCCGGCTATGGCGGGGGGTCTATATTATGTGTCAGGAGCCAACAAATCAGCTTGGACTAGCCTTCAAGCCGCGAGGGTGTTGTAGGGCCTAGGGATCCAGTCGTACCTTCTCAGAAGGTGATTGGAGACACTGTTATGTAGGTTTGGAGGGTCCAGTCGTACCTTCTGAAGGTACGACTGGATGCCTAGGGTACGTAGCCTTCTGAAGGCATTGAACGAAAACCAAAGCCCACACATCCAGTGCTCCCAGGAACTTCGCATCCAGCCTCACAAATCTCGTTGTCCCCCTGTGAGGGCGGGGATCGGGTCGAGTACTCAAAGGTCCAGATATGTGGGGAAAAACCTGACAAATGACGAACAGTGTTAAACTTGCTTACCGTATGTTTGGGGTGTGGCTAGTATGGCCCTCTTCTTCCAAAGGTGTCTTTCGAGTGAAATTGAAACGGTTCTTCGATCGCAAGCCCCTTCCGAACCGCATCTGTCACCTTCGACCAAGCTGATGCTTTGTTTACAGTATTTTCGCTCCCTACCTCTGGACTCTGCACCTATCGCTCGCTAAGAAGTCCGACCAGCAGACCGGCGGATCCCACAGCTCTGCGGATCCCGTCGGGAACACCCATCGTGGCAGTCGGACGACTGAGGACGAGTGACGACTGGACCGTGGCCCAAACCCGCCCGACCTAGGACATGTATCTAATCTATCTACCTGTGTTTTGGATGTGTTTTTGTTGGCGGCTTGCGGCTGGCAGTTCAGCATGTCTAGTTTGGGCTCGAGCGCTTGAACACTGGTTTTCCCAAAGAGCTCATCATCTTCAACGTCCCCATTTTCCCAGCTTCCATCCACTCAAATCGACCTCCTCGCCCAAAGACTGTCCAAAGCTTTCCTTGGAGAGGCTGAACCTAGCTGCTCGAGCGGTGGTGATCCATCCAAGAGGGCGCTTCGTTGACCACAAGCTTGGGATGAGACCTGTATCTTTCGGACCCTCGTGTTGGCATTACTTGGGTCTATCAAGCAGCTTATTTAGGAAGCACATGGAAATAACGTCAAACACACCAATTGGACAAGCGTACACTCCCTGCTTCTGTGATGCAGGACCTTGCAACCAGTGGGTTCTCAGTCATTGAATGGAAAACATATGATAAGTTCATTATCATTTTCTTGCCCTACCACAGCTTCGGGAAGGACTTCCAGGTTCTTGGGCCTCTGGCACAACATCCCACAGGCCCCCCTTCATGTTTACACACATTTACACAATGCGTGGTTTGCAAGCAAAGGAAGAGTACTTGGAACTCGTTGCGTTACGTTGTGTCCTGCGCACCTCCTGTTGGGCGAACATCCAGACCCAGACATTAGCCAGTACGCTACATCCACTTCAGTGGCTAGTCAAAGAAACTGCCACCCACAAACATCCCATGCTTTCAGAGATCTTCAGAGAACAAGAAAACCACTGGGCCCTCCCGACCCACGCTTGAAGAGTTTCTTCCTCATGCATGTGGTCGCTGTGGGCCGCATCGCCTCACAAACGCCACGTGCCCCCCAGGACGAAAAGAAAGCGGGTCCCTTGGGCGGACTTCAGTTGGGTGTCGAGTTCTGGAAGAAGGTTTCTCGGGTTCTGCCACTGTGGAGTAGTGTTTCTCAGGCAGGCTTTCTCTGGACCAAGCAAGTGCCAAGTGATCTATAACAGAGAAGTCGATGCCCCTCCAGAATGCATCCTTGTTTAAAACGGTGGGGTGGCACGGTGGCATTGTGTTCAGTTTTCACACAGCCACTGCACAATGATGAAACAATATTTGCTTTATGATATACCATCAGGAGGCCGATTTCTCAGCAACATGCAGGTTACAAACTGAAAACAGGTTGGTTCTTGGTATCCCAAGAAGCAAAACACATCCACAAAAAACATCCGTGGTTTCCACTTGGTGATGTTGATGCTTTCTTTTGGTCGACTACGTCAGGTTGCCATCACATAGACTCAAACAATCCCCAGCGCTGGCAAACCAAATCAATTTGCTGCACAATTGTCCTCAGGGTGACCAACTTCCCTGTCTGCGCGCTCATCAGTGTGATTTCCACCCAGGGGAGTCCAGCTTGTAAAAAAAACACACCACCTATGATTCCACTTGGTTTCCCAGCTGGATTGATGTGCAAAAGCTTCTTCAGCAGTGACTTCAACCTCGGGCTGATGTTGCGCTGGAAATGTGGCGTGGTGTTTCAGACTTTTCCAAAGACTTCTCTCAAGTCGAATCGATGGTTTTTGTTGCGTGGTTTCGTTTTCCAACCTCTCTGTTGTGCATGGACGGCACGGAATAAAGAAGAAAAGGCAGGGAACTATCTCCCTGGTTACAAGTCCAGTCTGACCCAGTAAAGCCTGGTCTTTTCCGTCCTCTACTACTACGTAGTGTTTTGGCATGACCAACTCCAGTGAAGTGAGTTGAGATCTTTGTCCTGTAGGGCCTGAATTTTTGCTTGAAACAGGTACACTCCCTGGAACTAACATGGAAGTGGAGAATGGGCCCCTTGGAAAGCCATGAAATCCGCTAAAACCAGGTGGTTTTCCACTTCCATGTTATTTCCAGGGAAAGTATTCTTTCTCCAAGTCTGAGCCTTCTGGCTCATTCCCGACGGCAGGCGCAATCTCCTTCTGCACCTGGCTGCTGATTTGGGCAACTCATGTGGGGTTGTAAAGAACCCTAGGAAAGTTGCCACTGCCAAAGCCGCGTTATGGTTTTTTTCCTATTATCGCTTTTCATGGGTTTGGGATATATAGTATATGGAAAATTTAATCGTTTTTTTTTCAAGGGTTTGGGGCATGTAGGGTCAATCGAAGGTAGTCCTGCCCAGGCCCTTCCCAAGCTGCAAGCAGCTGCAGCACATTTTCACTCGACTCCACTCACTGCCCAGGAACAAAACGGCACAGTGATGCGAGCTACGACTGTGACCAGAGCTTGAGATGAACACAGTGTCCTCAAGCATGTTTCAAAAACATCTGCCATCATGTTGTGACAGATTCGTTTTAACATGCAAGAAAAAACTTGGAAAGCAACTGAGACAAAATCTGTGATCATCAACAAGCCACGCAAGAACTCACCATGAAGCCATGCCGCTCACGAGGAGGCTGCATACTGGCAACGCAACCCTTTATTTGGCAGAACTTCGGGCACAAGGCAGCCATGAGCAAGTGAAGGAGAAACACAGAGGACCTTCTTTGAATGCTGTCATGCCAGCGGAGGGATGCACAGAGAAATGCAAGACATCTCAGAAAAGGTGCAATGTCATTAATCGATATTATATAATCGCTATTTTTTCCAATTACCGTTTTGTGGTGCTTTTGGTCACCTCGGATACTTTAGGTCCAGCCCTTACTAAATTGCAAGCAGGGGGGCTGTTACAAATCCCCATGTGCTCCAAGCCATGATTATCCCAAGCTGTGTTTAGTTGGTCAGACTTTGGAGGACTGAACGTACTGCTATGAGGTACATCTTTCTGTGCAAACAATAATATTGTTGAACGCAGGCGATACGTTGGATCATGCTGTAATTGGTAGAGGTGCTGCAGTCCCCCAAGAGACTGCCTGGAAAAAACAAAAACAAGACTACTCTTTCTCACTGTGATGTCACTTGGTTCCGTCTGTTGCTCCGAGCTTTCTGGAGTCTGTGACTGCTCTTCTTGTTCAATAGTGCTGTCCCCCGGTTTCCACCCGATTGCTTGACTGCATTCGGGCCTTTGGGGTATAGGAACTCTTCCTGTTGGCCCAGGTAGTCTTCGTTTGCCCTGGTTGGCACTGGTCACCGGTGCGGTCTTACTTTTCCTTTCCCAATACAAAGCATGGGCAGCTTGCCGCATCTTGCCGCATGGAATTTCTCACCCAAGAAAGGCCTCCATTTTGTTCAGGAGTCTCAAACACCTTGCCTGGAATCCGTTGACTACAATCATGCACTTTTGATGGAAGCTCCCAGTTTCCATGCACAAGCACACCTTCTGCCCCCACGAAACAAACCCCCGCACCAGCTTCTGAACGCTGTGGGAGTCTGCCATGACCTCAGCGGGCGGTGCAGTTTGGGTTTCCATTCGAAAGTCTTCTGAAGGCGATTTATGGAAAGCTTCCTTGTTCTCATGGATGGTGGCTAGTAATCCCTAGGGCTCCTGGCCCACCTCCGTTTCGGTTCGGTGGGCCAGGGGTGGGTTTGGGGGGGTCCAACCTTCTGGGCATATGGCTGGAGCCCTAGGGAATATTCCAGGATCAAACTGGTTGGAGAGGCTCTTGTTGTGGCCGACCACACATATGCATATTTCTTTGCATATGCTCTGGCAAGCCTGCGTCGTCTGCTGCAGTGGCTTGCCACTGCTGCATAGACTTGCCATGACTTGCCCATATGGTGAAACTGCAACGGACCATGCACGAGCTCTCGAGGGAGTCATGAAAGATGCTTTTGAAGGTCCAATATCCAACCCTAGGGATCCACATACCTTCTCAGATGGTACTTGGAGCCTCCAAGCCTGCATAAAGAGTATCCAATCACCTTCTCAGAAGATATGTGGATCCATAGGGCAAGTTGTCACTGGTTGCCTGGGCCCTCAGAGGAACTTTGACGAGAGGAACAGGGTGACCCAAGGGCCGGATTGACTAGATCTAGGTGGGTTTGCACGGCTATATTTCATGGGTGTGGCACTGCTGCGAACCCACCGAAAGGAACAACATTGACTCCATTTTTTTACTGATCTCGAAGTTGTGCCCACGTACCCTGCCAACTCTCAGCACAAACCCGGTTTGTTATGGAGAACCGGGGCCAACTTGTGAAATATATGGAATCCACTATGGAATCCATAATGAATTCACGTGTTAATATATAATTCCAAAGTCCAGTGGTAGAAGATGGTAGGAGTATGGTATGTGTTTTTCCACCGCCAAACCTCCCCAAGTTTCTCAATGGCTCAGCCCGTTCTCTGCTTTTCCCAATGCTCACGAGCCACAAGGGCTCCCAGGATGCCATCGAGCTCCCACATAAACTGCCCAGTGCAAAGCCTTGGCTCAACAGTGCGGAGCCTTGGCAAGCGAATTTGCGATGGGAGGGGGAGACAAACCAATGAATGCCATCGAACGAAGGAATCACGGGTCCCATGTGCCTGGGCCGTCGTTTTTGTTCGAGAAACAACGAGCAAAGCCGACGCACGGTGCCGTGTGCCGGACGCGCTAGCACTCGACAGGTCGACCAGGTGGCTCGTAGAGGATGCACCCCAAAGACCACATGTCCGCGGGCTTCCCATACCTCCGGCACTGGATGAAACGCCTTTTCTCTTGTGGACTGCTGGTGTGGGTGCTGGCAAGAGCAGTCGACCATAAATTTCCACATTCCTTTTGGCTATGCAGTTATGCAGCTAGTTGATGCTAGTTGTGCAGTCAGTGCCATCTGGGTTGTCTTTGGGCTTCAAATCTGACCTTACCACCTCCCCGCCGCGATGGAGGCCCCATGTTTTTTTTAGCTTCCATGTGGACCGAACACGATCCGTTGATTTCCGTTGTAACGCCCCCAAACAGCGCTGACAGCGCAGTCTTCGCCTCGAGGAAGACAACATCTCAGGTGCCATGTAGCAATCCGTTCCTCTCCGCGAGCGGGCCATGCGGCGCCGTGTCTGCCGTGGGGAAGGCAACCGAACACGTGAGGGTTAGGCGCGAGGGTCTTCGCGGATGTCAAGCGAGGGATGTCTACGGAATACAAACTCTGTCAACCTGCACTTGGCCAAGAAAAGTAATACATGATTTACATATTTCACTGAGCAAGGGTTGAAAGCTGGGAACACTTCAAAAACCACCCACAAACATGTTAACATGTTATGTTGGGCTTCGTTGGATGGTCAAGCAATCTTCTGGTGACACTGAACATGTTCTGATCCCATCATGACGCATGGCCTATGGATCATCCTCGGACATGGACACGCACCCATGTTGAATGGTTTTGATTGATCCAACATGATCAACCCCCTCATATATATACAGTATACATATATATATATATTATGGAGATGTAATTAGGTCCCATGGTAAAAACACGACATCTTCAACATGACCTTTCATCCACCAGTGAACCCCCCAAGCTCGGAACTCGGTCCTGCGTGCGTCAGGGTGGACGTCCCGGTGCACCGGTGCGTGTGCCTCGGGACGTCCAAGTGACGCGTGTTGCTATAGCTTGGAGTGACGCGCAACGCGCCGACTGATCCATGGGTTTAACATGGTTTAACTATTATAATGTGAGTTCCATATCTAAGTTCTATTCGTTCTGGCAGACATTGAGACTTTGAATCACGCACATGAAAAATCATGAATGCAAACAACAATACACACGTCCTGCATGACCAACAGCTCCAATATAGAGCAGACCAGCACCTTGCTGCCTGTGTCTATTTTCTGCCATTCACTGGCAGATTGGACAGCCATGCACTTGGGAGCAGCATTGTCTCCTGTAAAACCACGTTTCACCGTTTCGCGTTGATTTGATAGAACATCGGACAACCCCAAAAGCCAACTGGCAGTCAAATAGAAACTACTTCCCTAAAAACAACATCATGGATGCAACGATGCCATCCCTCCTGGATGGATGCCCCCCTCCGCTCACCTTACCTCCTTTCTTTTCAGTCACATCCGTCGGTCACGAGGAGTTCGTCCGGCTTCGGCACCGGCCGAGCGCAGGTGGCGGTCTGCGTCCGGTCTGCGTCGGGCGTCCGCACCGGCAGAGCCCAAAGTCCCCCAGGCGCACGTGGCCCTCCTCGGAGAGGAACACGTTCTGCGACCTGACGCGGAGCAGTCATGGTGGGTGGAGCAAGCGCATGAAAGTGAACCAGGAAAGTGAACCTGAACATGGCCCAAATGATGAGATTGTATACCTTAAGATACCTTAAGTACTATACAAGTATTATAAGTATAGAAGGCCTACAATCTCATCATTGGGGCATGTATAGAAGGCTGACCATGAGATCAGTCAGGATTGTATACTTATGATGTACTAAAAGTAATAAAGTATTATATAATCCTGACTGATGCAACGCTGGAAATCAAAATGAACCAAGGCCGCCAGCTGTCTCAATGGCTCTAAATCATGATCGACCCAATCAGTGCAAGTTCCACGGGCCAGTCACATCACACCAATCAGAATCGTCTTTGTCCATGAGATTCTATGAGCAAAGAACAGCATCTCAAGTCTGAAGTTGGGCTTTAGTCTGAACAGCACTGAAGGTTGGAAGACAGAAACTGTAAAACATTGTGTGCAATCACGTGTGTCAAGGTTTCTGGAGACGAGAAAGCCACAAGCATGAACGTGGCAACATGGCAAAAAAAAAGGTTTTGCTTCTTGGCCTCAACTTCGGTTCACGCATTTTGTTGACCAAATTTCTGGTGGAGGCACGTCATTTAACACAGAACGACGTGCCATTATAAGGCAACAGGCAGACATCAGACGCTCTGATGGCAGCATCAAAGGCTCTGAGGAGTCTCATGCTCTTTCGGAACTCGCCACCGGAACTCGATCGAACCTCTTTGAGGACCTTCAGTACGTGACCGAACTTGAGATCCCAGTGGCTGAGGTCACTTATATCGTCCCGGAAGAGGTCACTTACAAACTCCAAAGAGCTCCTGGAATTTCCTTCCTGTTCACTTTCAATTCTGGAGAAGGTACTGATCTTGTGTCGCTTTCTCAGCCTGCTTTGTCAAACAGGACGTCAAATTAGGACTAGCAGTCACGTCCAGTTCCTCGGTTCTCCGCCAAGTCACTTCAAGTCCCTGTGGATCACGTTTTTGCTGTGCAGGTACTGGACAGCCTGCAGAAAGCCGCCGGCAGCACCACTTTGATGGGTACCGTTCTCCAGAAGATCGAGGCACAGAAAACCCTTTTGCAGTCTCAGAGGTGTCAACACACCTGCTAAAATAATGGTGACACATTGGGATTCATCCGGTATCGTTGGAGAAACCGCCAACCAGGCCTCAAAAAAAACCAGCAGCTTTACTAATCTTCAGGACTGGACAACTGACAACTCGAACCGGCTTGAAGCGGATGCATCGCTGCATTCCGCATGGTTTCACACGGAAGTTCAGCTTCTTGGTAAATCGTCCACGGTGGAGGTCCACATTGCCATCCGTCCTGCCTGAAGCAGCTGAGCGAAGATGGTCCGCACCCAGTCCTGACATCAGCGAGCGCGAGCTGCGAAGCATTGCACATCGGAGGTCAAACGGGAAAAACAAATTAGGATTACAGGGTCTACTGGTGTACCAACATTGGTCCTTGTTTTTCACATTGGGTGTTTAAAGAAGAACCTCCTCCAAATTCAAACTGCTCAATAGGCTTTGAGCGACCCCTCCTGGCACCTCCGTGGAATGTTCCACGGGCATCGGTCGACCCCGCAGTGCCGCGACTCGAAGCGGACGCAGAACGGGCGGACCGGGGGGGGGTGGGTCGGTGAAGGCCGGGGGGTGGGTCGGGCCACGCGGCCATGCCTCGGTGAAGTTCAAGAAATCTTGTTCGATCTTCTCCTGGTGAATCAGAGGGCCTCGAGTTCTTTTTTTTTGCGGTGTAGACTGTGGTTTTGAGCGTTGGTGGTGTTGCAATACAACCCGGTTTTTCAATGCCCAAAGTTGCAAGAATCAGATTGGACACCGTGGAACATTGGTCCCCTCCATGTTCACATTCATATGTGTAAAAATGTTAACTGACTCGCCATGCGATCAATTGCCTCATGGCTCATGGTGACATCGTTCTTTAAATATATGATACATGTGGACCAACCATCACAATCAGGTTCGCAATGATCCTCCTTCTTTGAAAGACACATTAAAAAAAGAAAGCCCAACGGTCTCCCACATCTCCGCAAGATGCCTCGAACAGCGTTGAAAGCGTCGTTTTCAGTTGAGATGGAACCTTTCAGACTCGAACATCAACATACCTCGAACCCACGTGAGGGCAGCTCTGCGAAACCCATCGGACGATAAGACTAGGGACTGTGAACATGTTCAACTGAGTTGGATAATTTGCAATGGAGAAGCTGTTGGCTCAAAAAACCGGGAGCAATGGAACCCTGCTCGTCAAAGTTCAACCTCCAATAGGCAGGGTGATGATCCCTATCTATCCGTCAGAGATCAAGTTGTTCTGCACACAGAAACGGACCTCATTCTGGGAAGTGGGAAGCAGGGAAGCATCCAGGGCCACCTGCCAAAAAAACATGCAACACCTCGATTCGCACAGGGCGACTGACTGGCCCCCCTTTGAGGCCACACGGCCAGATCCCGCCTTTAGATCGCCTTCAGGGCAGAACTCCATGATGATGATGAAGTACCTCACAGCTTGGGTGAACATATATTGACAAATCACAGCTACGGTGAAGATTGCTCTGCTGGACCAATGTGTTTGTTGTTGGATTAAACAAATAGTAGGTATTGGTAGGTGTCCTTAGTGTATGAAAGGAGGTGAAGGTCCCATAGAATGAACAGTTCATCGTCTTCAACGCATTGATTGGACCTCGGGACCTCTATCAACGCTCTCGGCATATGAAGGCGCGTGCTGAGTGGCATGTGGAGTCCCTAGCACTTGGGCTACCGCTTGGTGCAAGTGTAGCTCACGGAAGTTAAAACGGAAGTACACAAGTTGAGGATTCAGCTTCAAACATAAACCCATTTGTGTTCATTTGTCCGATTTGTTCACCTTCAACCATAAACCCTTTATGTCCGATTTGTTCATTGGTGAAAGGTTAGATGTCAGTGGATGTCAACACAAACACACACACGCACACACCTCAGGTGTTCTATATATGGGAAAAAAAACTAAAACATTTTGTGGGGAAGGGCCACACATCAAAAACCAACGTGAAAATCAGCCACCCTCAACACCTGGCACATTTGCACAGTTCCACAAACGGTAAGAAAAACGGAACACCTGGACTTGGACCAAACGTTTGCTTTACCCACGGTTTTCTCGGATCAATCAGTCAATCAGTCAACCTGAGAATTGCATCAAGGTGGCACCACTGGAACCAGTGTACTTGGAGACAACCCAAGAAAACACTTGGCCACACTCTCTCAGCACTTTTCTCTCGCTGTCCAAGGTCTTTACGCTGTTTCCGCGTCTTTCGCTTGCAACTCGCGAAAGAGCTGAGTTTGTGCATCGGAGAGTTTGGGTGAATTTATATACGCGTGTTGACATTGGCATTCTCTGCACACATCGGTAACTATACGTATATAAAAAATGTATGTATATATCTAATAACTATTATACAAATATGTGTTATATATATTATGCAACATGTGCATTTCATATTGAGAATCTTCCACATGTCCAAACGATCCGTCAATCTGTAGTAATAGGTATTTCACCAAGCTAGCAATACACAGTAAGCATCGAAATACAACTTCGGTATACAAACACTGGCTGCAAAAAACTCTATACCTTTCAAAGCAAAGTAGCCCTTACACTCCCTAATACAGTGATGAAATCTAAGACTTAGCAAGTATCGGACCCCCCAATGCAATTTGAAGCAACTTCAGGTTGCTAAGCAGGGCACCGAAGCACTCTTCAGCAGCAGGCGCGAGCAAAGGCCAAAAGTGTGGCTCTGAGACAAAGCAGTGGCCAAAGTCCATCTGGAAAAACCTAAGTCATCTGCATCGGTCTTTGGGTCTGGACCTGGGTCCTTTGTCGAAAAAGATCGACTTTCCCAGGGGACTTGAGATCGAATGAGGCCGACCTCAAAGCTCTTGAAGAGGTCTCTTACAACTCCTGGAGGATTCCGGGACATGTATTTTTCTATGTCTCCGAGTCTCAAGTCTGGTTGAGATCGTGACATGACACGGCACCTCAAACAAAGAACAAGTGGTGTTCGGTCAACCCGTGTGATTCCGATAAAAATTGTTCCATCTGCCTGCCGAGTAGTCGTCGACATACACCCTTTTAAACAGGGTTCAGGTCCGCAATCTGTCCACACATATATGTATACTTATATAGTCTGCTTACTCAGCCAAGACTCTGGAAAGGGGTGGGCCAGGGGCCATTACCAGTGCACATGCTTGATCTCTCCACCCATACAGGCTTTGTTCCATTGAATCACATCAAGAGCGTGGGGAATTTAGTGAATGTCAACCTATTAATGGCTTGGTGAGGATCGCGAACTCTCACAGTGGATCACATTGAGACTCTCTTTGGCCGCCTGAATTCGGCTACCTAAGCTGCCAAAGTTCAATAGCTGAAAGTCGTGTTCACATGGGGGCCCGCTGCATATTCTTTACTTTTGGCACACACAGCTGGTCAATGAAGGACACATTGACCAAACAAGTCTTGGCGCCAAATTGCAAGAGGCATCACTAGCGCTGCACCGTTTTCAGCTGATCTCCGAGCTTCAAGCCATGCTTGAAACAAAAGACATGTTGCAAGTCAGCCTCGGAAGGGTCCACGCTGGAATCTGGCAATGTTTGCTCGCGCGGATCTAGCGCAGTGCTAGCGCGCGGCTAGCGCATTTTTTAGCCAGCCACTTTTCAAAAACCTGACGACGTTCTGAACATGTCCTAAGGCAAACACTAGCGTCACTAGGGCAAGTCTACCGCAAACCTAGCGCCCAGCTGCAGAATAGGTGTGTTTAGCTGGGGGCCCGCTACATACTCTAATTGAAAAGCAACATCATAAGCTACTTTCGACCCCTTTATCTATTTCTTTTATTATAGACTTTTGGCCGGCTCCATATATAGAATGAGCTTAGCGTAACATGCCAATAACATCCATGATACAAGTAGGTCAAACGCAACGTCAACAGTAACACTATATTGGACATGTTAAAGCAAAAACATATTCCTATTCAAGCACTTTGAAAGGGGTAGCATGGTACGAAGGTGACTGGATACTTGAATTCATGCTTTCAGCCTCTCTTTGCCTCAAACGCCGACCGGTCAAAACGCTGCACTTCTCACTCTCAGGAGATCTCGCGCCTTACGCACAAAGGCATCACGTGTGTGTAAAATGGTGTGACTTGGGTCGCCAGTGACAATGCAACCGGTAATGAAACTGAGCTGCAATCATCCAAAACTCCAGTCGATGTTGTTGACAATGATGATGTCACTGGATGATGATGATGATGATGATGATGATGATGATGATGATGATGATG
>CAXAMN010022695.1:429443-454846 GCA_963970005.1 Durusdinium trenchii | reverse complement strand
CTCCACCTAATAGCAATATACTAGGTGGAGGCCATCAACCTACTAGCAATGGCCCCCACCTGAAAGCGATATACTGGGTGGAGGCTATCAACCTACTAGCGATGGCCGCCACCTAATTGCAATATACTAGGTGGAGGCCATCAACCTACTATAGCGATGGCCTCCAACCTAATAGCGATATACTAGGTGGATACCATCAACCTTCTAGCGATGGCCTCCAACCTAATAGCGATGGCCTCCACCTAGTATAGCAAGTGCCTCCAACCTACTAGCGATGGCCTCCAACCTACTAGCGACGGCCTCCAACCTAATAGCCATGGCCTCCAACCTAATAGCAATGGCTGTCACCTAGTATATGCGACGGCCTCCAACCTAATAGCGATGGACTCCACCTAGTATAGCGATGGCCTCCAACCTAATAGCAATGACTGTCACCTAGTATAGCGATGGCCTCCACCTAGTAGCTTCTTGCTATTAGCTTTCTGAGGATCCGCCACTGGGAAAAACTGGGAAACAAGTTGAAAATCCCACACGGCCCACACGCAAAGAATACTGTGAAACAAAAAACACCACACAAACATGGAGGGCAGCAGAACGTTCGGACATGTTCAGGGAAGGGCGATCGAACTTCGGGAAAACTCAGCGGATGAACAGCCGGTCCGGTGATGAACAGCATCCCGAGGTCTAGAAAACATAAACCCTAGAATCTAGACCGTCAAGTCCAAAGACTACATTGTCCTTGGTGAAGCACAGAACATGTCCCTTTCAGGTTCCCGAAAGATCATTTGTTTTGCAGTTTGTGCCTTTCATGGCAAACATCTTGCTGTGTGTCCTAGACTCGTCACTGCTGACTGGTGTAAAGTTACTTACTCTTTTAAACAAACAGCCCCCCGCAGTGTCTAAAGAGCTTCGCAAACAAACAAGGCGACACAAACAAACACATGCCGCGCTTCGCGCTTCACCAGCCAGCAATTACACAACATGAGCAGCCTGGGTGTTGTACAGTTGCACTCCTTTAATCTATGAACCTCCACTTTCGAACCAAACAACGACCTCCGAGCTTTTGGCCTCAAAGATGGCCAAACATTCAGGCACCCGGTAGTCTTAAAGATCAAAGGAGTTGAAACTTTAGCCATCCACTGCAGCCGAACCTGAGGAGGTCATTCCATGACCGTCGAAGTCCGACTTGCCTTGTTGTGGTCAATCCATGAGATTTGTCAATGATCATGCATGCAAAGAAAAACTAAATATAAAAACACGTGAGTAAATATGACAAACATGAATCACTCACTCAATCAGGCAATCAATCAATCAATCAATCAATCAATCAATCAATCTATCAATCAATCAATCAATCAATCAAGCCACCAACCAACCAATCAAATCAAATCAAATCAATTAAAAATAAATCAAATCAAATCAAATCAAGCAAGCAAGCAAGCAAGCGACCAACCAACCAACCAACCAACCAATCAATCAATCAATCAATCAAATCAAACCAACCGACCAATCAATCAATCAATCAAATCAAATCAAATCAAATCAAACCAAATCAATCAACCAAATCTACTAACCAATCAATTCAATCAAATCAAATCAAGTCAATCAGTCAATTCATTGAATCAATCAAATCAAATCAAATCAATCAGCGAACCAGCCACTCAGCAAACAAAATTGTTGCAGTAGATGATAAACACTGCAGCGACGCAGTGATTCAATCTGTTTTCGTGCTATGGAACAACGCATCGGCGAAGATACCCTCCCAACAGGACTTCTGAATCCGACAACACGGCCGTCGTTTTGGTTCCTTGCCCTTTTCTGAGGATTCATCCTTGTACGCAGCACGCCTAGGTGGGCTGGGAGGGAATCCCCTCAGTGTCGGACCTTTGGCACACTGGTGGCAAGTGTAAAATGCCCCTTTGCATGGCAACTATTGGACCTAAAGGGTGAAAAGGACATCAGGTTCTGTTGAGTATTGAGAAGATGGTCCTTGAGGGAAATGTTGCAATTTTGACAACCACCCCCTTAGAACATACCCCCTCACAGTTGAAGCCTGTGTATTTTTGTGCAATCAGAGCTGCGCAAAACGGAATTAACAACTAGAAACCGTATGCGGTTGGAACAACACACAGCAAACAGGAACAACCTAGAAAACACCTGGCGGTAAATACCTCATATTTCACCTACTCTGCAGTCAGTTTACATGAATCATGTCATGTCAATTTGGCTGTTTGTCAATGTACATGTGATGCACCTGAAACACCGAGGTTGTCTCGGCATGGAACCAAGCTGCTGTCCGTCCGCCCACTTTTTCATGGCCTGGCATCCGGCTGCTTTATGTTCGCGCACATCACTTTTTTCACGGTGCTCGTGATAGTAACTGAAAAATTATACAACGTATATACGTTTAGATTACCTGAGTTTGTGGTTGTCAAGTCTCACCAAACATGGACTGTCGCCAGCCTCGCGTTTCTCTGAATAAAGTCCAACCCGCCGTTCTGTGTTCACGGGTGGGCGTCCATTGCAATACTTGGAGTCTACTTTCCGCTTTTCAGGCCTCCTCGTTTTTGGCGCCAAAGAAGCGCTCCTGGGGCGTGGAGAGTGTCTCGAAGCAGATGGCCTAGATTCTGTCTCGGGTCCACGAGTTCTGCTTTATGCGTTGTTTCAGAAAAGCACGCTGTAAGCATGAGACCGTTCCAACATACACACCCTTACACATACCTTTCTGAAAAGGCCTGGCTGACAGGTGTGCAAAAGAGCCCACACTACTGATTGGCCAGCTTTGGAGGATTTTACGTGACCTCGGCCCGACAAATCCATTGGCTACTGCTCTGCGCTTAGGCTGGCTGGTGGAGACTTTTCAGGCAGCACCTGTCGGACTGGGCTCAGAGTCTCATGAAAATCGTTGCTGTGTGCGGCACAGCTGTGCTTGACAAGCGCAGTGGGGTGGATATTCTTGAGTTTTTGCGAGCGTTCAGCGGCTTCAGCGCTGCGCGTTCAGCGTTGCCTTCACGGTTCAGCCATCAACAAATGTTTCGCTCCTGCCTGGGGATGGTGTTTTGTCATGACGGAAGGATATGAACCTGATATTTATTTGATGTATTGCGTCAGGCCCTGCTGACTTGCAGCTGTAAGCCAGGTCAAGATCTCCCCTGTGTGGACTCAGCAGGCATAACAGCTTCCCAAAACTGACTTTGTCACATATAGAACCTACTGCACAATGCTGCAGTCATGACCTGGGAAACACCACACGAACGTTGCAAACTGTCATTCTCTTATAATAAAAAGGCAACAAGGAGTTAGCTACTAGTTACTAGGTACGGTTTCGTGATTCATCCTGCGGGTTGTGAGCATCAGCCACTCCTGCTTTCTCGGATCTGACCTTCTGCGTGGGTTCGATGGCCTGATCATCGATGGCCCTCAGGCATATGACTCCAAAAATGAGTCATGGATAGTCGTGGCAACAAAAACTCCATGAGGGGAGCCTGAGCACTTGGACTCGATCCTCCAGACACAGGGCTCAATCCTGCTTGGCTGTTGGAACCGAGTCGGGATGCGCAGCAAAAGTGGAGACATGGACTTTGAGGACCCAGTAGATATAAACCCGTCTTGAAGACTTCATCCCCTTGAGTTCTTGTGTCTGGTGAGTGGTGAGAATGACCCAAGAAGTGGCCGCGTGAGCAGGACTTCCCTCCCAAGCGAGGAACGGCACTAACACTCGGCAAGTCGTGTCCACCAAAGGGGACATCACAACAACAGCAACAACAACAACAACAACAAAGCAGAACCGTTGCACAACATGGTTTCATTCAACCCACCTGCAAAACATAACAAACACATGGAGAGAAAAAGGGGGCTAGATCCTCTGCCAACGAAGAAAATTGCTTAGGCTTAGGCTGCCCAAACAAAGGGGCCCAAACACTCCAAACCTTGCGACGATAAAACCGTTTGGGCGCGGAGACCCATAGCTTCTGGCACGAACCGACCGTTAGCCAGGGCGGAATCAACCCAGAAAATCACGCTCCAGGACCTTCGAAGGGACCTGTTTGGAGTCAAGCCCAGGGATGAAAAGGGTCACCTTGAAGGTCCTGGCTGACTTTTTGTTGGCTTCGGCCCCACTTTGGAATAACTGCGTAGTTTTGTGCCTCTGACAGAAACCACTTCTGAATCCCTGGATGGGATCCAAAACAAAACTTCAATTGGGTTGACCCACGGTCTCTTGTGATGAATATATGTTCGAAGGCAACAGCATTATAAAACATCCACGAGTGCAGGCTTAGCCTTTTTGTACACAGCGATGACTCTATGACTAGTTCACGGGTTCTACAACATATTTTTGTTCACGATTGTATAACTGGATCATGAACTACCACCTGGTACCGCCCCAGAGCGATAATTTGCACTCCACGTTGAAAAGTTAAGTTTAACCTGAACGCAAACAGCGATTGCTGACGGCCGATGAACTGATTCTACTAGACCCTACAACACTTGCCTACCAAGACAAGGGCCGGCCAACGAAGACACCCAGAAAAAGACCCTGTAGCCGTCATTTACACTTCGCTCTATGAACGCTCTATGAACTTCGCTCTATAAACGTTTGTGATGCTGAGATCCCTGTACCCAGGACGGTTGAAATTCAGCAGGATGATCTTTTAATTGAATCGAGGTTTGTCAGGTTTGAACAAGCCTGCGATATAGACGGCTGCAGTGAAACGTATACAACAATGTGGCATGAAGACGGTACAGGTAAGTGATATATCTGAACACTGAATACGATCCAGGAACAAGTTGCGTCAAAGACTAACTATCACCATACTATCACCTACATGCAATATACCCACCACTTGCCCACTATTATATTATAAATATCATTAAATATCCAACCCAAGGCAGAAACTCTGAAACAAAAAGAACACACAAGCCATCTCTATGCTTATCCATCTCTTTTGAACCACATCTCTCACGGGCTCCGTTCGGGTTTTGCGTCTCGTCTCCACCATGTCGTACTCTCCCCGCCTTGGCCTCGTCGCTCCATTCGCCCGCCTCGGTCTTGAAGCCTTCGGGGGTGGGCCTCGGTGAGCGACGGACGAGGAACCCAGGCGCCAAACTCCGGTGAGACTTATGTATCAAACACGAAAGAAGAACAACGTTAGAAAACATGAGAAAGCCACATGCTGAATCCAAAGAAGACCGCCGGAGTTTGATTTATCAACTAAGAAAACAACATGCAGCATCCAAAAAAACGGTCTGAGGCCATACATGAGATTTGCCCTGAGACAACAAAGGATCGACTGGACGTTGATGAAAAGCTGTCCCTTTTGACTTGAAGGGTGTAAGATATCACTTTGGCGAAGTACTGAGGGCGATGTTGGTGTTTGGCACATCCAGTACTAGACACTCAACCTTTTGATATGAGCACAATCCAAATCAATCCACTTCTCAAACTGGTCTCGCCCCAAATCCTCCATCATCCTCCACCCCTCCCCGATCCTCCCCAACTCCAGCTTTCAGTCTGGGTGTTCCGGGCAACGACATGGGCTGCTTCGCCACCGTTGGTGCCGTCCCGAGATGTTCGTAGCTTCGAGCCCCAGCAGATCGAGACCCGAGACGAGACGAGGCGTCGAAGGAAGGCCACGAATGGCCACGAAGGATCGGGTTCGACACGTTCGAGAAACTCGAAGGTGTTGGATGTTGGATGCTATGGATGAATTGAGAATAGAACGGAATACCCGCCAGAAAGGTGGATGTGAATGTCCTTGTTCATCCTTTTTTCCATGTGAATCTTTGGGAACTGACATGAGCCTCTTGGACTTCAAAGCACATCAGCAACATTCAGCAACTAGCATCAACTCTTGTGTGCTGAGATATCAAAGGACATCCCAATTGACTGAAGGGGCTCTTAGGCCAAACGTGCAGATGAGTCTTCAGTGTGAAGGGGCTCTTCGCAAGACATTGGAACACTTCCAGCCACAGGGACCGGCCCCTTGAACCAGTGCCTGGTACAGTACGTCCCTGGTACGCGCGCGTTGTTCTCGCAACCCCCAAGAGCACGTCTTGGTCTCCAGCCCCCCGTACTCCACATGCACAAAGTCCTCCTGCAATACCGGAAGAACATGACCTGTTCGGAGAGACCACCCTCTCCGACCTCCAGTACTCCAATATCGAATGTTGGGTGCCTTCCGTCCTCCAAGACCCTCCAAGACCCGCGACCCCCACGGCAAAGGTGGGGACTTTCATTGGGGTGGAGGGATCAAGGGACAATGATTCCTTCGCTCAAAAGGACCTTTAAAAGGAGCCTTCTAAGGAGCGAAGCTGGCATGGTCTCCTTTCTTGGCGAAGAAGGCTGCAAGACAGCTGCAAGGTGAACTGCAAGACTGGTTTTCTGCGAACGAACCTGCGAGCTGCGTGACAAACGAAGTAGATGTTCAACCCACCAAAAAGTGTCAAGTTCAGGTCAGCCTTCGATTCCTTCGATCCCCTTTCCTCCACTTTCGGAGGACCCGATCGCTTCTCCGTCATGCGATGTGTAGTGTGGATCAAAACAAGAGCAACACCTAGACCTAGCAGAAACGTGTTCCGGTGGGTGGGAAACACCTTTAAACCATGTTCAACGAATCTCACCAGGTGCTAACCATGCGGTTTTAGTCGCACCTGGTTGACCATCCCCCTCCTCATAGGAGACGATGTGACGATGGCGGAGCATGATCAACTCCTGGAGGGGTTTTGGTCGAGTTTCGAGTTAGGCAGGACGATCAAGTTGCATCAATGGGCTGTTTTTTGGGTAGCTGAAATTGGAAGATCCAGGTCAGTGCATTCCTTGGGAGACATGGCACCCTTCATCCTGAGGCAGCTTTTCAGGATCTGGATTCATCATGATTCATCGGATGGCAATGGGTTCCAAACCCTTAGCCTGTCCCTGAGTGACTTGGTGCTCATCGTGAAACCATCGCATTGGCCATTCCGAACTCGGCCCGTCATAAACCGGTGCAAGCACTCGGCCCGTCACCCGCGGACCGGCAAGGATCCGAAGTTGGGGTGGTTAACCGGGGTGAATGTCTGGCGTCATATAATGTCATATATAATCCCAAGCACTCCATGTATACCATATATGCCTACATTGAACCTCCAAACCACCCCAATGTAGTACAATGTAGTTAAATATGGCAGTCCCATGTCAGCACTTGAGCTCCGCGGATTCATTGCAATAATGACATGAGTCATTGCAATGTCCACACACCTGGAAGCTCTTCGCTTCTGTAAAGCCCAACAGCCGAGTCAGTATACCCAAGACATCGAGACGGCACCGAGGGTTTCCTCACGCGGAAAGAGTCCTTGGCCTCACGGCTATACTCATCCACTTCGGTGATCTCCCGCACGGGAATCCTGAAGTCTCCAGGCTGACCTTGTGACCTTGACCTATAAACTAAACACTGATCCTGTTCGTCCTAAACCATCCCAAGTCTTCCTGTTCTGATGTTCATCCTGTGTATTCCAGTCATGTTTGTGGTCAGGTGATGCGGCCCTTAATAAAAACAGATACTAAGTATATCAGTATATCATATATCTTTGAGACCCCAGCGGCGGAAGCCTCGCAGACCTCTTCACCCTCTTCCTCTTCCTCTTGCGCTTGCCGTAGACTCGCTGTCTGTAGCCGCTGCAACAAATTCCTGTTTTACAATCATCAGGGCCGGTTTCCACAGTCCGCTCCCATTGCCTCTTCACCCCCCAAAAATACGCACCTGCAGCACCTGCAGCAAGTGCAGCAACACCACGCCGGCGCGTGCGGGCCCCCGGTGCTTGGGGTCGCCGAGCGGCTTCTTGGAGACGAAGCGGTGAAGCTCCGGCAAGCGCTCGACCAAATACACCGAGCCTCAGAACATCCGACCGACCAACCGACCGGTCCAGCTGATGGACCGAGAGAAGACTCTCGTCTGACATGGTTGATAGCCGTCTGACATGGTTGATAGCCCATAGAATTAGGTCACTCCAATTCTGGGCTTACAATATGTCTACCGCTGTCTACCAGTGGAAATAAAAGTATAGTTATAATATCAGGATCTGGTTAGCACTGCTACAGGGCAATCGAGCAGACCGAAGCTCTTTTGAGTGCTTGCAGAACTGGAGCCCGAGCTATTTTAGGAAGATCAGCGTGACATGCTGTGTTTCCAGGGTGGTTGTGAAGTCAGCGATCAGCAAAACCACCCGGGCTTGTCAAAGCCTTTGCCTTCTGCCAAGTCTACTGTCTACTCATTTACATGCCCTATATACAGTGGATCAACTCAATGAACCCAATTACTATGGATTTGGGGTCTTTGGGGGGTCACCTGATGCAAGGCAACGAGTACTCCCAAGCAGGAGGGACTGCCATATGATGCCGTCCAACGACCCGAGACGACCCGGTCGTGCGACCCGAGTGGCCATAGCCGCCGGAGCCCAGAAGGTCCAGGGAGCGGTAGCCATTGCGACCTCGAAAAGGGCGGCTTGGCTCCGGAACGGCTGGGCGGGGCCAGCGGGTTCCGGCCGACCTCCTGAGAAGGAGAAGGGTGGGAGGTCTAAGCACCGAACCTGAGGATATG
This sequence comes from Durusdinium trenchii, assembly GCA_963970005.1. Lineage (NCBI taxonomy): Eukaryota > Dinophyceae > Suessiales > Symbiodiniaceae > Durusdinium > Durusdinium trenchii. The sequence goes on along the minus strand of CAXAMN010022695.1, from coordinate 446,270 downwards.
GTTGGAGCTATAGGGTTTGATGATGGAAAACGCATGCAAACGGGGGGATGTGATGGTTTTCTTCTCTGAAGCGAAGCTGTTCATGCATAGCGCCGGTGTTCTGCCGAACTTCTGGTCAGTTTGCAGCAGGATCCCGCTTTTTGTGTGCTTGTTTCTGCTGTCCCACAGTCTCACACTGTCCTGATCTCTCCGTGCTGGTCAAGAGTGTCAACATGAACACCGGGAATGCCCTGTTCGGCTGGGCTGGGATGGCCAGGCCTAGTGCATCGTTTTGACTCTGTGGACCCTTTGGGTATACCGTATACCCCACTACCAGTGACAGTGGATGATGATTCGGCCTTTCTCAAAAAAACGTGAACTGCTTTTCTGGGCCCTAACCGTTAACCCTACCTTTGCTTGGAGGAAGGGGACTGGTGGATTCCCCTCCCCGAACCACAGACCGATCCCAAAGAACCGGTCCGCCAGGGAGCAAAGCTTGCATGAGCAACTTCGCCGGGTGCAAATCTTCCAAAGATAGATGGCACCTCATCGAAGGGGTCTGGAAAGGGCGAAACCAACAGGTCGCTCGTATTCGCGCGGAATCACGAAAGGACGAGGCTCCATCGGAGGAAGTGGAAGAATCGATCCCAGGAAGATCACTTCAGCTCTACAAAACAGGCGGTTGGAAATCCAACGTGAGCGACACGGCGACACGGGTCACGTCGGGTCGCGAAGAACCCCAACTCGTGAAGGCGGACGACTCCAAACTGCTACGCTCCCTCGCTGTGAGGCTTTGCAGGTCCAGCGCCCTTGCTATGAAGGTCCGCCTTTGCCATGTCGTATGTGTGATTCCATGTGCCACACCACGCGTGTTTCCACAGCATGAAATACAGCGACAATACAAACACACGCACCTCTGTCGCCTCTGGCCTTGGATCAAGTAGGGTAGTCCATCGGACACCCATTCGATGGTCCTGGTATTATAGGTTGCAAAAACACTCCCCAAAACCCAGCTAAGTCATGTTTCCACTCCTGCCTTGATGCCAGCTGGGCAACTGTGGTCAAACAAAGTCCAACATAAACTCATAAACACAGAATGGATGCATCAACCTGCAGATTCGTCCGCCCTTCCACAAACCCCATGAGAAGGTAGTTTGAGCCTCCAAACAGCTTCTCAGCCACATTTCTGCTCGCATCTGCGGATGCCACACTGTCTTTTGCTCGGACTGTTGCCAAGGTCTAGAGTCTGTACTGTCAAGCAATGATCATGTGAGCGGAGGAGGAATGTATGTCTGCGGGTAGCGTGGAGCAACAGCTCTTGCTCCTGGGCATGAGTGAGAATACTTGGGGTACAGAGATTTGTTCCTTCAAGATTTCATACAATCAAGAAGTGCCGCCGATCTTCACGTCCACTGCACTGGCAAACTCTTAAAACAGTATATATAAACAATCACCATTCCAATATGAGTGGGGGGTCCAAACGCCCATTTAATAGAGGATATTGGCAAGGGGATTGTAAACACATTCTTTCCACTGTCCACAATTTAAAGACTGACTGGGACAGCCAGTCCCAAAGGCTGAGGACATTCCATATTGTGCTGGTCACTAGGATTGATGGACAGCCAAATAATAACACCGAAGCTCGTGGGAATCCCAATTCCATGTGACATGTGCCACTTCACAGCTGAAAGGGATATATACACCTTTTCCTTGACAAGTCACAACGACTGAGACAAGTTAGGCCGAGAATGGCTTGACTTTGGTGGATGCGATGTGCAAAAGGGAGGAAAACACTCAACAGCGAGAGATGGAGCAACCCTGCTGGAAAACTCCATTCACAATGTCTTCATTTCGCCTAAGAAAACAACTTTGTAGATGTCCATGTGTTCCGCATGCATTCCGCCTCCCACATGCCCTGCAGAAGCAGGGGAAAATCGCCGTCTTTTAAAATACGGGCCAATGTGGTCCACAAAGCCGCGAGCGCCCGCGACTGTGGTCAAGGTCTCATCCCCACGATCAAGAGATGTCGTCCGAGTCAAATGATGCGCTTCTAAGTTCATCCTAGGGACCTAGCGTTCCAATATCGTGTGAGGTGTTGAATGTGTTCAACCAGTTTGGAGGGTCCAACGAAATCAATGCATCAACGGGTGCTTCCAGCCATAAACTACTAAATGGTTCTGAACATGATGCCAACACCTCAATATTCAGCACCAGAGGCAACATCCACAAGATGAATGATCTGCTGGTTTGGGTGCATTTTAGCACACTCTGAGAGAATCACTGAACTCAACCCCTCCCGGAATATGCCGACAATCCATGCTTGATTCCCCTTCCTCTGGGTCGGTTTTGGGGGGCCCTGAGCATGAACCCTGGTCGTAGAGCGCCATCGTCAAATGACCCGAAAACCTATCCACTTGCTGTCCGTCTGCGGCCCTTCAAACCTGCGGGCGCGCGGTGGTGCACGGTCTGAACTTCATTCCGTCACACAGATATATATATATATATATGTTGATCGACCGCGTATCATGTCAGGACGCCAGGGACTTTCATGCCCAAGGAGGAAAAGGGCTGCATGGATCGCGGCTTCATAGGTGTGTGCTGCCAACATTGGTAGCGGGGCTGGGAATAGCCCGGCTCCCCGGTGACTGGAAGTCGCTGGAGCGTTCGATCGACCGCGTTTTTGCCATGGAATCTGGCTCTGGTGGACTTCGCTATTTTAGCGGAGAAGAGAGCGACCACCGCGAGTATCGTCGGTGGAAGCAATGGGTGCAGAACAAGATGAGAACGATGGACAAGCTGACAGAGGAAGCGAAGGGTTCCTTCATCTGGACGCTTTTGTCCGGTCGTGCTTTAGAAGTGGTGGAGCACCTCCGAGAAGAAGATTATCAAGTCAAAGGCGGCGACAAGGTGTTGTTCGATTTGCTTGACCGGCGTTGGCCGGAGCTGGACCGGACAGACGAGATTGGAGAGAACATTGCTGCTGTGTTCGCCCTCAAGGCGAAGGAAGGCGAATCTCTTCGCCAGTGGTGCGCTCGCTCACGCGAGTGCTTCGACCGCTGTGCCCGGAAGACCGGGGTGAAGTTTCCAGAGGAGGCTCGTGGTTGGATCCTCCTCAACTGCTCTGGGATGTCTGAAGGTGATCGTGCAGTTTGTTTGGCTCGGGCCCAAGGGGACCTGAAGTTTGACACTTTGTCTCAAGCAATGCGTTCCTGCTTCCCTGAGTATGTGGTGGCGAAGAAACGTTTCAATGCCGCTCACCTCGTGGAAGACCCAGCTGTTGAGCCACAAGACCCAGTCGAGGAGTCGTTCAAGGACGTGGAGTTGTTCCTGACCGAACACGGCCTGGCTGGTGAGTATGAGGGAGTTGATCCCGTTGATGGAGATGAATATGATGAAGAGGAAGCCGCTGAGATTTTGGCTGCCACTTGGCGTGAACGCCGAGCTGAACTCAATCAGGTGCAAAAAGGACGAAAGTTCCACTCTCATGACAAAAGGGGGACATCGTCATCAGCTGCATCTGGCAAGGAGTTTCGACGCTCCTTTCGAGTTCAAGTTGAGGAGCTCAAACAGCGCACTCGCTGTAGACGGTGCGGGAAGATTGGACATTGGCAGCGTGAATGCAAGTCCCAAGGGGCTTCTACATCCGGCTCAACCCCTGCAACCAGTCATGCTGCAGGTACAGTGGAACATGTGCATGAGATGCCGGAGCATTTTGTATGTACAGCTGCCTCCGTGAACCTGCCGTCTCACGAGGTCCTTCTGGTGAGCAGTCCAGGACACGCCGTCCTCGACAGTGGATGTGGCAAAACCATCATCGGAGAAAAGACCCTTCGAAAGGCCTTCGCAGAGATTTGGGAAACTCACAAGCTGCCATCGCCGCTGGAGAAGAAGGAACAGAATCGTTTTCGCTTCGGTAACGGGGAGCAAGAGACAAGCTCCCGTGTGGTGGAGATGCCGGTGTTCTTGGCCAATCGGCCTGGCTTTGTGACGGCAGCGGTTGTGCGAGGCGATGTTACGCTCCTTTTGTCTCGGCCCGCACTCAAGAAGTTGGGTGCCACATTGGATTTTGCTGGAGATTCATTGACATTGTTTGATGGCCAGTCGTCCCTTGCGCTGGAGACGAATGCTGCTGGACAATACACCGTCAACGTGTCGTGTTTTCCTGAGGATGCTGCAGCCCTTTTTCCAAGCCGAGTCAAGCCGTCCGAGAAGCCTGAGCCACCACCGGCTGCATGCCACTCGGTGCAGTTCGATAAACCCCCTGTTGGGAAAAAGAAGGATTTTTGGGAGTTTAGACCACAAGAGAGGCTCGTGATCCGACATCATCTGAAGCCTAGGCGAGCCCTGTTTACTCCTCACATGTCTCAGTGCCCTGTCAGCCTCGATTCGCTCGGTCCGACTCGTCTTACGAAGTTCGACGTTGTCACTCCGCACACCAGGGACCGTAGTGACTCTTGGAAAGATTCGATGGTCGCACACACCATTGTAGGACATGAACCATGGACGGGACAGACCATTTTCAAGTTAAGTGAATATGCTATCCCGCCAGCCTTCGATGCTCTCGAGGAACAGCTGCAAGTGTTGCGCATGTCCGCTCGACAACACCGACAACTGATGGCGCAGGTATAAGGGATCATTTGCCGTCTTCGAACGTCGGATCGTGGGACGTGATTGAGGTGTTTTCACCTCCTCGTTTTGCTTTAGAAGGGGCGAAACTGGGATACCGAGTCCTGTCGGCAGATTTGTGCACTGGTTGGGACTTCAGGAAGAAAGCTGATCGAGACCGTTTGAAAGAAAGCCTGCAATCATCCAAACCTCGCCTGTTGGTTTTATGTCCCCCTTGCACTTGGGCCGGTGGTTGGTGGCATTTGAATCGGTTGTACATGGGCCCAAATGAAGTAGTGACTCGTGAAACATGGACTTCCTTGTTTATCCAATTCTGTTGTGAGCTCATGGAGATTCAACTGGAACTGGGTGGAAGGTGTCTGTTCGAACATCCTCGGGATTCCGTTGCATGGAACACCCCAATCATGAAACGCCTGATGCATCGGATGCACCTGGTGTCCGTGGATATGTGTTGCTATGGGTTACGAGTGCCATCCGGGCCGCTCATCCGCAAGGCCACTCGCTTGCTGGTGTCCCATGCTGACATGAGATGCCTGAGCAGAGCCTGCCCTGGTCCCGAGCACAAGTGTCATCAGACACATCGACCTGTGGCGGGCCACGGGCGTGGAGTAGGTTCCATAAGCAAACATGCTGCCAAGTATACCCCGGCATTTGTCAAGGCCGTACTGAGAACCATGACTGAACTGCCGTCAGGAGTGTGTTTGGCCGTTCACGAGGGTGATATGCATGTAGAATGCCTAGCCTCCCGCGCCATAGAAGAGCTTGAACAAGAGAATGAACAGAAGTTGCACGCCAGCCTTCGACATCTCCATGTGAACCTGGGTCACCCCACAAACGCACAGATGCTTCGAATCCTCCGCCACGGTGGTGCGTTTGCGGGCGCTCTCGAAGCGGCTCGGAAATTCAAGTGTGACCACTGTGAAGCTCACAAAGCTCCAAGGCTGCCTGTTCCTGCTCAACCTCAACGGATCGTAGAGTTCAATGCGCTCGTAGGCATAGATGTTAAGTATTTGCCCGGTTGGTCAGGAAATCAGCGAATCCCCACACTGAACATCTTGGATTATGCTAGTTCATTGCAAACCATGGTGCCATTGTTCAAGAAAGAAACCGCACACAGCATTCGTCAAGCCTTCCAAGAACGTTGGATGTCGTGGGCAGGCATGCCACATGAGATCATTTGTGACCCTGCACGCGCAAACATCGCTGATGCATTCTCCCTGGCGATGGAACAGGGTGGCGCCACTTTCAAGCTGACAGCGGCTGACGCCCATTGGCAGCTAGGGAAATGTGAAGTACATGGTGGGTGGTTTGCCAGAGTTCTCGAAAAGATCATGGCTGAACATGTACCCCGCACACAAGAAGCCTGGCTCGAATGTGTCCATGCTGCACACTGTAAGAACCAGTTGGTTCAGGTTTATGGGATGACCCCCTCACAATTTGTGTTCGGCAAAAACCCCCGGGTACCTGAGAATCTGATGGATGAACCTCTGGAGGTGATACCTGCTACTGCTGCCCTCTACGAAGAAGCCATTGCTAAACAGGTAGCCATTCGGCAAACCGCCCGACGTGCTGTGTTGGAACTGCAAGACGATCGCTCGTTGCGTCGTGCTTTGGCCGCTCGTCCCAGGGTTCAACAGACCTATAGTCCCGGAACTTATGTTGCCTTTTGGAGATCTCAAAAGTGGGTACATGGTGCTCTTGAGAAATCGGGGCGCTGGTGTGGTCCCGCAGTGGTTTTGGGGTATGTGGGTCGAAATGCAGTCATCATTCATAAGAGGCAAGTTTTCCGATGTGCCCCCGAGCAACTTCGACCGTCTACTCAGGATGAAAAGAAGCTAGTTGAGACCCCCCAAATGGAGTTCTTAGGTATCAAGCATTTGATCTAGGCAGTTCATAGACTTGGTGCCAGACTCATACCCTAGCCATCCAGAGGAATCCGACCTGGCTCCACCGCCAGTTAGTGCCCCTGCAACACAAGAGCCCCAGTCCATCTCTGATCGTGTCTCGGTTCCGATGCCACTTGATGCTCCACAAACAGTTGTGCCCGAACCACCGCAATCCGAGTTCGTAGATAAGTCATGGGTGCTTCCGGAGGAACCTCAGACCGAGCAGCCAAAGCCAGTGTCTGCCGAATCTGAACTGGCATATGGGCCTGTTCGTCAGCCTCGTCGCCGGATCCATCAAAAGGATGGTCCTATGGCCTTGTACCGCCCGGGTCCCATGCTGCAAGAGGATTTCCAAGAAATGATGCAAGAAATCGTTCCCGAACTGGTGAATCAAGTCCTGTCAGAAGAAGCAGCCAGTGATCCGAGCCATGCCTGGTCCTCGGCGTCCCAGCCGTCTCGGGGTGTTAAACGATCAATCGACGGCGCTGATGACACTACTGCCGAACCGGCAGATAAGCGACCAGCCTTTGATCCACCTGACGAGGCCTTGTTCGCTGAGCCGACTGGTCAGACTTTTGCTTGTGATGAGATGGCAGTTTGTTCAGTTGAGCTACTTGATAAACACCTGGTTCCTCAAGCATCGGATTCCCTGTCCCTAGAGGACAAAAAGGCATTGGTACGATTGTTTCGAGAAGGTGCCCCTCATGAGGTCATGGTAGCTGCTTATATGAAGAAGAAGTCCTCGAAAGAAATTCCTGCATTTGGTAATCCCCCTGATATCCAGAAGAAGGTCGATGAAGCTAAGGTATTAGAATGGGGTACCATCACCGCCAAGCATGCAGGCAGACCTGTCCTAGGCCCTGAGGCAGATGAAGTCAGGAAGCATTTGAGCCATCGCATCATGGGTAGCCGTTTTGTGATGACCATCAAACATGAAGATGGTGCTGATCCCCGGATGAAGGCGAGATGGTGTCTCTTGGGTCACCTCGACCCAGATCTCACGGCCATGCAAGGCCGAGATTGGCGATCTGCAGAGTCCCACCTTGTCTCAGGTTGGTCGAAACCTAGTGTTTCAGCTGATTGCTAGCAATAAATGGCGTATGGCCCTGGGAGATGTGAAGGGCGCCTTCCTGTCTGCCGGGAACCTTCCCAAGCGATACCGACCGCTCTACGCCCGCCTTCCACCAGGCGGTATTCCTGGTCTGCCAGATGACGCCTTGATTGAGGTAGTTGGTCATGTGTACGGATTGAACGATTCCCCAGCTGCATGGTACAAGAAGCTATGTCAAGAACTACTGCAAGTTGGTTTTGAACGTTCTCAATTCGACTCGTGCCTTTTCTATTTTCGGGAGAAGGGTAAGTTGACCGGTATATATGGTGTGCATGTAGACGATTGTGTCACTGGGGGAGATGGTGTAGGGTATCAACAAGCAATTCAGAAGCTTCAATCCACCTTTGAGTTCCGAAAATGGAGAACCGGGTCAGGTGATTTTTGTGGTGCACAGTACACTCAATGTGACAAGACATGTGAAATCACCATGAGTCAATCGCAGTTCGTAGAAAAGATCCGACCCCTCCATCTAACTCGAGAGAGGTGTCAAGAGAAGACCAGCCCGCTGACCGATAAGGAAATTAGCTGTCTCCGGGCCATCAATGGCAGTCTTAATTGGCTGGCCAATCAGTCTCGGCCTGATCTAGCTACTCAAGTTTCCTTTTCACAACAGTCATTCCCCAAACCGACAGTAGCTGATGCAATTGCAGCAAACCAAGCGATTCGACGAGCGAGACAACATGCTGATCAAACCATTCGTTTTTGCTGTATTGAACCAGAGAGCCTTGGACTGATGTGTCACTCGGATGCAGCATTTGGCAACGCCAAGGCTGGAGCGACTCAGGCCGGTTTCATTGTCAGCTTCACTCATAAAGCCATAAATGATGGTGCCGATTGCGCCTGGTCTCCGGCTTATTAGAAGAGTTTTCGCCTTCCCAGAGTGGTGAATTCCACTTTAAGTGCCGAGGCTCAAAGCATGTCCGTGGCCTCCAGTATGGTAGAGTGGACGAACTTGATCCTATCCGAAGCTTTAGATGGCCCCCGATGTTGTAGGAGTTTATGGTCTGGGTTGGGTAACCGCTTGACTCTAGTGATCACTGATTGTAAGTCACTTTATGATCATCTCCTCTCGCAGTCGTCGCCGACTCTCGACGATCGCCGTACCGCCATTGACATCGTGATCCTGAGAGACAGCATCTCTAGGATGAAAGCGTCCCTAAGGTGGATCCCCACGGATCGAATGCTGGCTGATGCCTTGACCAAAGAATCGCCGGAAGCGTTTGACTTGCTTCGTGCATGTCTGAGAACCACCAGGTATCAGATCAGCCCTGAGGCACTTGTTCTGCAGAGAAGAGCTAGCGAGCGCGAGCGTCGAAAATCGTTCGCTTCGAAACAGGCCCCACAGCCTCCTAAGGAGGATAAGGCATGTTGAGTGATGACTGAGTTTTTGACGGGTTTTGCATTCGTGTGTTTCTCTTTACATGGAGTCTGGATGGGCGACTCCGTCGTAAGTGCATTGGAATGTTGTCAAATGTCAAGCACTCGTAATTCAAGATCATTTTTGTGTACTTAGTTTGATCCCTGGCACACGCTGACTGTGAGAATTTTTGATGCAGTGAGTTTGTTGTGAGCTCTGCTTTTGGACACAAGTCGTTTCGTCCGCAGAGCTTTCTCCACAGTTCCCGAGCGAGTACGAGCTTTGTTTGTTTTTGGCACCAACCCAGAGTACGCCTTAATGAAAAAATTCAATAAAGTTATTGAAAAAGGTTGTTGTTATTGAAATGAACTTTTTATTGGTTTAAACCAATAAGGAAGATAGTGTTTTCTTATTGAAAATTTCAATAAGACTGTATTGAAAATTTCAATAAAGTTCTTATTGAAGAATCAGCAGTTGCTTGTGAACATGTAGAAAATTTTCAATGAATTGATGTTAATGGAAAAAATCCATAAGTTGGTTGTGGAAATGTTCAACAAGATGATTCTTGAATGTTGCAAGCGTTCCAAGTTCATGGGACTGTGACTTAATCTGCTCCATGCACTGGGTTGAGAAAAGCAGTCTTGAACAAGCTCAAAAGTTGTGTGGTTCCTGTGCAAGGGATCTTTACTGGCCCTACTCTGGTTCCTGTACGAGGGATCTTTGCTGGCTGTAGCCTGGTTCCTGAAGAAGGGATCTTGATGGCATCCCAGCAGCTTCAGTTTGATCCTTTGGATCTTTGCCCTGGCAGGTGGATGCTCAGCAGCAAAGCAGCACATGCATGCCTGGCTTTTGCATTTGCACTTCCAATGTTTCAAAGCCTTTGGTCTGGCACTGTTTCCCGGAACTTCTTCTTCAACTCCTACCTGCAGTGCTGCAATTGCAAGGGTTGGGTGTGGGCCAGGAAGGTTGGCGACCCTTGCTGGGGTGACAGGTGCTACCTGTGCAGTACCCCTTGGAGGCAGTCTTTTGAAAGGCATGGGTGGCACCTTTGGTCTAGGTGGGATGGCCCAACCCAGTGAGTGGGTCACCACATGGGCTTTGTGCAAAAGCTCTGTGCACTGCTGTGAAAAAAACATACAAATGCGCTTCACTTCTTCAGTGCAACTTCCACTGGCATGTCATTGCAGTAGTCACTCTGTGGCCCACTCTGAAGCTGAGGCTCACTGGAGTAGAAATTGTTGTCCTGAGAAAGGACAGCTCTGCAGTATAGGCCCTGAACAAGGGCTAAGGTCCTGCACAAGGGCCATGTCTTTGATGAAACAGGCCAGAAAAAGGAAATTGGGAGCAGGTAACAAAGCACCCAAAAAGAGACAAGGCTTTCCAGAGGTCGACCAGACCAAGCTGGAGGACAAGTTGGATGATTACATAAGATCTCTTGGGGTGGCACAGTCTTTCAACATGTTCGAGTACAACAATTTACAAAGCCAGCAAGCACATGCGCCATCTGCAATCTTCAAGCTCCATGGGTTGCTGGAGGCCTTGTTGACAGCAAGCCCCACCTCCCAGATCAAGTACAGGAACTTGAGGGATGCTTTGGAATCTATGGTGCAAAAATATGGCCATGAGCTGCTGTCCCAGCATTGGACACTGGAGAAGCACCTTCTGACTGGGAGGGCTGCTGACAGCATCACAGTTCTGCTGAACCATTGGAGGCGGTGTGTGGCTTCAGACACACAATGGTCCAAGTTCATCAGCAAGCTCAGCCATGCCCAGGCCAATGTACTGACAAGATTGAGGAAAATGACCACAAGTGCTCCTGCTACTTGTAGCAAGAAGGTTTTGAAGGAACACAAATCAGATGTGACCATGGACTCAGAAGGCTTCCCCACAATGTTGCAGGATGAGGAAACCTCCTTGGAGTTGGTACATGGGGAAGATGAAACTTCAGATGAACCTTGCTGCAGCATCGATGAAGCTGCTGCATTGAGGGAGCCACCTCCAGTGCTTAAAAAGGATTGGAAGGATGCAGCTGGCAAGCCTGCAACAAAAAAGCCAGCCTCTAGAAAGGCAAAGGCAAAGGCTGGTCCCTGCAAAAGGGATCCTAAGGATGCAAAGGGCATTGTCAAGATTCACCAACCATCTCTGTGTACTGGAGGAGGAAGAGTACAGTCCTACATCCAGCATGTTCCTCCTCCAAACAAAAACAAAAGGCTAGTTGCTGCTGTCACACAGAAACAAGCCAGTCACACTACAAAATCTCACAAGCAGCTGGTCATGATGCTCATGGAGGCTTGCAAAAAGCCAGGTGCCAGCAAGCAGTCAGTGCTGGAATTCAGGGAGGAGCTCTTCAAGAAGCATGCTAAGAAGTGAAAACTTTTCATGGGATCTTCATCCTAGGTCCTGCACAAGGGCTTTTTGACAAAGTTCAGCAGCCTGCCTCAAGCCAATTTTTGCCTGGAACAATGCTTGTGTGTTTTTCAGGCTTCAACTTTGCAGCAAGTTGCAAAGGTTTCCTCCACCTGCTGCCATTGCTGCTCTGTATCTTTAGGTTCAAGCCAATCTTGGATTGGCTAGCATAGGTTTTTGGAACCTGCAAGCTGCAGCCCAAAGGGGCCCTGCTCAAGGTCCTGTGCAAGGGCTTCTGCAACCTTTGAGGTCCTGTGCAAGGGCTTCTAACTCTTGGGTCCTGCACAAGGGCTCATGTCAAAGTGGGGTGACAGGAGCCCAGACTGGTCCCCATCCCCTTGGAGATCAAAAGATGACAGGTGGGGGAGAAAGCAGACGAGCTGGGCAGACTGGGTGTCTGAAGATGAATGGGAGGAGGACTGGGAGGAAGAGTCTTCTGACAAGAAAGAAGACAAAAGAGAGAAGTGGCAAAAGAAGCCATGGGAAAACAAGTCTGGCAGTGCCAAAGAAAGGAGCAGGTGGAAGTGGCTTTCTCACCAAGGTGGTGGAACCAGCTCAGATGCCACAAGGCTTGGAGCACTGGGGGAGAGCAGGGTGAGGAGACTGAGGAGGAGGGAAGATGAGAGAGATCAGAAACTCATGGATGAGATGAATGCCTTGAAAGAACAGCATGCCCAGGCCATGCAGGCAATGCAAATGATGCAACAGCAACAGGCATGGCAAAACTGGCAGGCCTGGCAGCAAGCCCAATGGTCTTGGGGGCAGTACCCACAGCCACAGCCATGGCAAACTGAGGTGAAACCAAAGGAGGCAGAGGCTACCAACTCCAAGGGCGACACCTCCAAGGCCCACCAGAAGAGCCCAAACACTGAAGAGGACTACACCAGCAGCAGCTCCAGCTCTGAGTCCTCCAGTCCCAAAGGAGGAGCTCTGCTTGCTTGATTTTGTTTTTTCTTTTAGAAGTGCAACCTTTTGAAGTGTTATTAGGCAAGAAAGGCAAAAAGACAGATGCTGAGGTGGTCAGAGGTGGGAAGCACACCTGTTTCTTTGTTCAAGTAAGGCAATTTGTTTGTTGTTGATCAGGTGCCAAAGCAAAAGCCAAAGGTGGCAAGGGTGCTCCAGGACTGTGTTCCTTTTGACAGGGTAGTTGTTGAGCCCAGCTTTCCTGCAGGACATGGAAAAGATGGCAAGGGCCCTGGAAGTGGAGGCCAGTTCAGTTCACCCCAACTCACTGAGTTCAATGGAGTTCAGTTGAACTCACTTGAGCCCACTTCAGTTCAGCCACCTGCCAGGAGGAAAGCCCTCTGGTTCTGCTGGGTCTGAGTGGCAGGTGAAGGGGGGGAAGAAGAAGAAGAAAACTCCCTGAGCCAGGGTTGCTCTCAACTAGGTCCTGAACAAGGGCTTTGGCAGAACTGCTGGGGGAAAAGTGCAATCTAACATGGGCAGCCCAAGAAGTGTCAAACACTGTGTGCCAACTTGATCACACAGTGAACTGACAAAACTCATTTGGCTCAAGGGTTAGACCCAAGGGCTCCCAAAACAATAGGTCCTGGGGAAGGTCACCACTTGGCAGAAGATTTGGCCCTGAGCAAGGGCTAGGACATGCACCAGCCTTAGCTGCAAGTGCTGCTTTTGGCACTGGGGGTCCTGCACAAGGGCCCAGGTAGAGGCACATAATTTTTTCATGGTGAGCAAAAAAGTTGAGCCAACAATTTTTCAGGTTTGAAACCAAAGACCATCACATGACATCACATGATGTCATGTGATGGTGGGGTACCATCATATGATGGCAAAACCAAGGATATGACACCATAATCTGTTGGCCTGGCATCACATGACATCACATGATGTCATGTGATGGTTTGCTGTTTGACCCACATACTCTGCTGGTGAAGGAGTTTGGCTCACAGCAAATTTGCAATCATTGATTTTGAGTGTGGGTCCTGAGCAAGGGCTTCCCCAAGTTGTGTACAAGGCTTGGTCCTGTGCAAGGGCTATGGCACCCAAGAAGGTGATGAAGGTGGCCATGAAAAAGGTGACCAAGAAGCCTTCAGGCAACCCTCCAGTCCCCAACAAGGATGAGGAAATGAGTTTGGAGGACAAGATGGAGTTGTTTGTGAGGAGCAAGCAACAGAATGTTGCCAACTGGCTGGACACCTTGACCAAGGGACAAAGAGAAACTTTGTGGCAGCGCTTCTCCAGGGCCAGAGATGGGCTCAAGGACCCAGTTGTTACTAACATCTGGGAATCCCAGTGCAAAGGTCCCAAGTCAGACCCTCTCAAAAAGAGGTTGCTTGGTGTGTTTCTGAATGCCCAAGGGGACCTGAAGAACAGCCAAGCCTGGCAAAAGGAGATGGTGACTTTGAGCAAAAGCACAGGTCTCTTGGACACATATGCTTTTGATCAACTTTTGCTTGTTTGGCCACCACTGTTTTGACAATTGCCCCACTAAGGCTCCAAGACTTCTGAGTCATGGGTGCCTTTCCAGACCATACTGCTCCGCTTTGGGCTTCAGGAAGCAATGCGCAGGGTCACAGTCCTGGCACTTGCTGCTGACTTTCCTATTCATGCACCAAGTATCCCTTTCTGCATCTGAGGTGAACAAGGGTAGCATTGCATGCAGGAGGGATCCAGAGGACACTTCTGAGTGGCAGTTCTGCTTGAAGAAGGAGCAAAAATGGGAGCAGACTGAAACCAAGCATGAGCACAAAGGGCACCAAGTTGGAAAGCAGGAAGCTGTCTCTTGGATGAAGCTCAAAGCTGCTGCTGGTGTTGGGACACAAGAAGGTAATGCCACAGAGGCCTTGGAGGCTGTATGTGGCAGGAAGGGCAAGGCAGCTTTGGCCATCGAAGATGGCAATGCAAAAGAAAGTGAAGATGAGAGCCCAGCAAAGCCAGCAAGCTCCAAGAAGAAGAAGAAGCAGGATGCTGATGAGGTGGAGGCAGATGTGCTCAGTGACATGGGAGGCACACCTGCATTCCAGGAATGCAAAGTCAGGGTGTCCAAGATGCTGAAGCTCCTGCAAAAGGTGAGGAAAGAAGTTGGCAGCAGCCATGATGCTTGCCTCAGGGAGCCTGAGTCAGCACTCAAGGCACTTCTGAAGAAGAAGGCATCTGCAGAGGTGGCCAAGAAGAAGCTGTTTGACTGTGCACTTGCCATCAAAAAGGCCAAAAGGCTGCAGGGAGAGGATTCCTGAGCAAGGGATGTGTAAAGAAGGGTCCTGCACAAGGGCTGAAAACTCAAGTGGCTTGTGTGGCAAAAAGCTCACTGGCAGTCACTGGCAAACCTCCAGGGTTGGGCATGTGCTTTCACTGTATGTGCATCAAGTTTACCTTTGATTGGGTAGCCCTTTTTCAATTGCTTTTGCATTCCATCTGGGTCCTGAGCAAGGGCTCTTTCTCAATGCAGGGCCCTGCACAATGGCTCCAGTGAGTCATGGCAAAATGGAAAAGGAAAAGGGGACATGACCCTGAACCAGAGAAGTGTCAGGAAGAGCTCTCACCACTTGGTTTCTCCCTATTGGAGCAATTTGCCAATGGTGTGTCTGTTCCTTGCCTGCAGATTGCATGTTTGTGCTAACTGGTTCTTTTTGTCTTGTTTACTCCTCCAAGGGGCCAGCCATCCAAAGCATTGCTTTGGCTGCTACAAAGAGTGGTGTGGTGGCCCAAGATGTACAGGAAATAGCAAGCATGGGAAACTATGGCAGGTCTGAGAACCATGTGGCCACCCAAATGACCAGGAGGTTCTGTGAGTCTGATGAGCTTGGTGTGCCACAGCCTTACATTGTCGAGCTTCCAATCCAAGCTAGGAGCTCTGAAGGCTGGTACATGACCAGCAAGCCACTTGGCATGTTCCTTCCCCATGAGTGGTTCAGCTGGCTGGAGAACCATAAGGAAGCCTCAGGCTTTGCTCACCTGGAAGCCTTTTGGGAGGAGCACAGTGCTGATGATCCCAAGTTGGCTGGCAACCCCATCGTGAAGGAAGGGAGGCATCATTTCTTGCCCATGGTACTCCATGGTGATGGTGGCCAATTTCACAGGGGTGACTCAATCCATGTGATCAGCTTGCGCTCTTTGCTTAGCAAAGCAAATGTTGCTTCCTCTCAACTTTTGCTCATAGCAATTCCCAAGCAGTGTTGCCACAAAAGCAGCGCAGCTCATGATGATACCATGGCCCAAGTATGGTCTATCTTCAAGTGGTCACTGAACCACATGTTCTTTGGAAAACACCCAGAAGTGGACCATCTTGGCCAACCATGGCCTGCAAACAGCCCAAGAGCTCTCAAGGCTGGCACTGCTTTGAACACCCAGGGCAAGTGTGGCTGGCTCTTTGCTGTTTCATGTGATGGAGAGTATCAAATGAATGAGCTAGGACTTCCTGGCCATGCTCACAATGCTTGCTGCTGGATGTGTGGGGCAAACAAGTCAACTGTCCCATTCAATGACTTCAGGCCATGTGCAGCATGGAGGAAGACCAAAGTTCTTCACAAGGGCAAGTGCCCCACTTCTCACCAGCTGGGAGAAGTCAATGGGGTCACTGGTGACACCTTTGCCTTGGATACACTTCATGTCATGGATGAGGGAGTAATCTCCCACACTGTTGGAAATGTTGTATTCGATTTCATCTGCAAACCTGGATGGCCAGGGACAGTGGACCAAAAGCTGAAATCTCTATTTGACAAGGTGTGTCAACAGTACTTGGAACAGAGCATTGAAGCTTCCCACAGGATCAAGAGACTTGTCCTCTCAAGCTTCACCAACCCAAAGTCGAAGTATGAGGTCTTTCCAGACATGAGTGGAATCAAAGCCAAACAGCTTCGGTGGTTGCTTCCTGTGCTCTATGAAATATGTGTGACTGAACTTGGCAAGGCTACAGATGCTTACAACAAACACAAGCTGGCCTGCCTTTACAACCTGAACAAGGTGTATACAATCATTGATGAGCAGGGCTTGCACATGGATCGAAAGGCCCACAAGTCCTTGCTGAAGAGCATGAACTTGTTCTTGGTACACTACACAACTCTGAGTTCTTTGAGCATAGAGCAGGGGTATCTCCAGTGGAATACGATCCACACGCATCACCTCACTGCCCATTTAGCTGAACAATCAGAGTGGGTTAACCCCAGATTTGTGGCAACTTACCAAGGCGAAACAATGGTTGGATTTATGTCTGCCCTAGCACACCAGTGTTTAAGTGGCACACCATCACATCAGGTGCCTTTGAAGGTGTGCTGGAGATTCAGGCTGGGACTACACCTCAGGCTGACTGGTGGCAATTTGGATTTGATGTCTGATGAGGAGGATTCCAACTAGGTCCTGCACATAAGGGCTTTGCAAGTTAAGTATAGGTCCTGCACAAGGGCTCAGCCTCACTGACTTTGGTGTGGAAAAAGATCCAAGCACAGTTGCTGATGCATATGGTTCACTTCACTTCCATGCACCAAGACAAAGACTCAAAAAAA
>CAXAMN010022695.1:397096-429433 GCA_963970005.1 Durusdinium trenchii | reverse complement strand
TCAAAAAAACCTTATTCACTAGAAAGTTTAAACCAATAAAAAGTTTATTGGTTTGAAAACCTAAACCAATAAAGCCTTATTGGTATATTTCAACAAACTTTATTGGTTTACATTTCAATAAAAGTTTTGTTTTTATTGAAACTGGTGGGCTGTATTGAAACAAGCGATATTTATTGATTTTTTTCAATAAGGCGTACTCTGGGAATCGCCATGGCATCCAGCAAGCCATCGTTCACTTTGGCCGAGGCCGATGAATGTGTCCGCCTGGTACGGCTGGCACGCAAGGCAGGATGGTGGAAGTCCGTCTGGCAGCGGGTCGTGGATTTGGACGACCTTGCCGAAGATTTGTCATGGGAGGCCGTGTCTCCTAATGCCCTCGCTGGCTCGATGACTGACGGCTCCAAGCGCCTCCGTGATGAAGGCAGCACGTCGAAGATGGTGACCTATGCGCCTGCCGGATCTGGCCATGATGTCATGAAGAATGTTCCCATGCCCTCGACAGGGTACCCTGTTGGAGCTCCGAGTCCTTCAGTGGCACTCCCAGATGGAGTACCTACCGTGGAACGGTGGGGTCAGACCCTTGTGAGTTTCGGGAAATTTAAAGATGCCAAGACATATGCAGAGCTTTTCGACTCCACGGATGCATCCATTGCGTCCTATCGGAACTATTGTGTGTCCCACTTCAAGAGTGGATCTCCGGGTCTGAAAGACCTTGTTTCGTACTTCAAGGCCCGTGGTTTGAATGATGCAAGTCAGTGCGTCATTCCTGGAAGCCATACCTCTCGGCATTTTAGAGAGGATTGATAGGAGTGTTGATCGACCGCGTATCATGTCAGGACGCCAGGGACTTTCATGCCCAAGGAGGAAAAGGGCCGCATGGATCGCGGCTTCATAGGTGTGTGCTGCCAACATATATATATATATATATGCTGTACTTTGGTTTGCCATGGTTTGCCTGAAAAGAAGATAACAGTTATAACATAAAGGATATACACAATGACCCCCCTTACTTTTACACTATATGATGCAACTTTAAAAATAAAAACTCGATCGACACGACCAATCGACTGCCGAACGGGGCCACTGACATGGCCAAGATAACTGTGGCAACCGCCAGGGGGTTAGGACCCAATCCTTTCCAAAGCATTTCCATTTGAGGGCCCGGATTCTTAGGGTAGGGGAAATCATACTGTCTAGTGTTGCGTACTGGGGACAATAGAATTGATTCTTCGACCAAGATCCAATTAGCAACAAAGAGCTGTCCAAGTTGAAATGTTTCTTTTTGAAAGTACTTGAACGGGTTAACAGGGTTAACCACTGAAGATGGGCAACCCTGTTTTCCTGATGTGGACAAGGGAAAGCCAGCCTTGATTGCATGGGTAGTATTATGAGGACAAATGCGGCAGTGAAAGCAGTGAACTCTCCTTTCAGCTAGTGCAGCCAGAACCTAAGTCTTGAGTTACAGTTCAAGACAACCACGCACTTTCAAAGGTAAGAAATATGTCTGGGTCAAAGACAAATAGACACAAGCCACGGATGCATTACCTTCACGGTCAGGTATTGTCCGTGACAATGTGTCGATGTTTCTCTGACTGAACGAATCTAAAAGGCAAACCACCTACCAGCAGTTCCACAAGGATGGTGTATGAAGGCATATGAATATCATATGAAGCTCTCCCTGTCATTGGTACCGTGTTTGGCTCTCCCGCCGGTCTCCCTGTCTAAACGCCACAGCCGGGTGTGTCGGACAGAAAAAGAACACGCCAAGAAACTGCCGCCAGCTTCTCTGGAATCTCTGTGTATTCCGCCACAATCTCCTGAGCCCAAACCCGTCGGGTTCCGGATCCGCGGATCTGCGCGGAGCGCAACGACGCGATCCTGCCTCCAACAAATGCGGACCGAAAGGATCCGGTTCTGGGAAGACAGCTTTGGAATCGTCGGCACGTGTCCCTACAAAGGTTGAAGAACCCTATATCCCAATATATCCCATAGGTACCCCACCCTATAAGGTCACTCAACCTCTCTTGGTAGTTTCAACCTTTTCGATCCAACGATCAGTGTGAACAGCGTGAAGTCAATCGTTGCGGCGCCAAGTTGGGTGCCAAAGCGCTTTGATGTCGGATAGACAGGAGCTTCATAGTCACAAAAATTCAATCAACGGGACCCTTGAACAACTATATATGCATGTCATGTAATACATGTCAATCTACAATTAAAAGGATTGTGCGCGCTATCATGGGTACTTCTAACTGATCCAGTCCTGAACTTCTCAGTTTGTCCCAGGCTTACACATGTCAACCTATAGTTATACGGCTTTGTACTACCAATAGCTGATTCAACCTCCAAATCTGCTCCTCCGACCCGACGGTCCGTAGGCGTCGTGCCTTGAGGCGGTCGCCGGTCATGGTTTCCAACTCGCACAGCTCGTCGGCCACGCGGTCCAGGCATTCACGGTTCTTCATCAAGATGGTCAGTGCATTCCTATCAGTGCCGAGCGCGAGGGAAGCATAGCGGAAAGCGTGAGCGCGGGAAGCGCGCCACGTGGTTTTTTTCGCGGAGCGGCAAAACGTGAGCGCAAGCGAGCGCAACTGTGTAACTCTCAAGGACATGCACCCGGAATTTGATGGATGAGTGACATATATATATATATATATGAGCGTGGGTCAACAGTTCTGATGAAATTCATGGTCATAAGGGGCTTCTTACGCTATTGCGTCCGCTGTGCTTGCGCGACTACATAATTGCACTTGCGCGCAAAGTCTTCTTCATAAGAGCTTACGCTTCGCTTACGCATGCTTGCACCTGCGTGGTTTGATTGATTTGTTTCCATTTCTGCACGGCTGAGCTTACGCACCCATTTGTTCTGCAAGGAGTTCAATTAGAAGACACAGACCAAGAACTTGATGAACTTGAACAAGCTTCATCTTTGAATGCCAGTCTTCTTCGAGATCTCTTGGAAGTTGGCATCTTGCTACTTGTGTGCGTTTTCTGTACCATATAGTCACCCGCTGGTCGATTGATCCCCGGCCCATGTTAATATTTGTTTTTGGTTGCCATCGTGGACTAGGATGCACGAGCGAAACTTTTGTTTATGATGTTTATGCTTTGTTTACGCGCGGCTTACGCACATGTTCACGTGATCTTTCTTTCCAAAACACATGAGATTTGAATGGGATGGACAAGATAGCATTGGAACAAAAGCAAAAACAAACTCGAACATCCAGATTTTGGATTAGTGGCGTGTGCCGCGAGCAGGTGGGGGCCAATTAATTAGGACATGTACCTACACAACCAAGAGGTGTTCCTGTCCAAGGAGGGTCATGTGGGCGGGTGAGTGTGGACACCAGCAGCTGAACACCACCTGCACCAAGTTTAACTTGGTCTGGTTATACTTCCGAATCTTCCGTTCAGATCCGTTCAGTACTGCTTTCTGCCACTCTATGGATCTCTGTGGGGGAACGAACCCATCGGGGTCCCTCCGCGGGCGTTGGGTGAGAAGATTTCGCGGGTGGTCCTTCACCGGAAGACGAAGGTACCGGGACTATCCAATAGGTGTCCTGGCTGGACTATCCTGCACTTCTTAGAGATCTCCATTGGACACCCAGACAGGATGGTCCAGGTAGAGATGAAATTTGTTCAAGAGGATGATGTAGTGGCTGGGATCGTGTAAACAAATCCTTGTGAAAGCCTTCACCCGCACCAATCCATATCATACATCCACTCATCCATGATCAGTCCGGAGCTCAAATAGCACTCATCAGAGATGTGTTTGATAGCTTCATCAATCTTCTTGCTCAAGTCCTCCGCTGGGCAGCTCGCAGGACAACCGTATTTTCTTTTTTATCGGCCCAGAAAGGACACTTCTGGTTTCAGGACCCGTAGGGGAAGCCGAATCGCTGGAGTCTCTGCGGCCGCCCACACCGTCAAGTGATCCCGTCTTCTTAAACGACCCCAGACTCCGAATCCTATGAATCCTTAAAAGGGACTGACTGTTTTCAGGTCTAAACGGTCTACCTCCCATGCAGTTGGACTGTACTCATAAACAACACTTGGCAAACAGCAATCCAGAAGCTTGCCAAGTGGATGCGTATCTTCAAGGAAATGGTGCTTCATCTGCAACATTCTGCAACGAATGGATGTGTTCGCCTCAACTAGGGTGCAAAAGGAGAATCCAAATGAAGCCTAAATGGTTCCTCCCATGTTGGTCCGCCCTCCCTCTACTTTCAGAGCCTCCAACAAAAACATCAACTGAACAAACCTGGGTCATCCTGTCTGTCCTGGCGTTCGACTACCCCACTAGACAGAACCTCCATCCACACCGAATCCGATCCTGAGAGCCTGATCCGAAGAATCCGAAGAATCTAACTGGATCGATGATCGATCTCTTGACTCCAACGCTCAAGCTTCCGCGGCTCCGTCGCGGCCCCCGCGGCTCCCGAGGAGTTCTCTCCTCGGAGTAGCTGGGTCCCATGAAGCCCCCGTCGTCGATGGCAATCGACCCCACCTGCGCAGTGACTCAAGTGACTCGTCTTTGGAGTTTGGATTTCCGAGTCCGCCCGTGTCGAAATGAGTTTTCGAAAAACTGAGCCACTCTCAAAGAAAAGATGGGTACTATTCTTTACATGAGACAAAACAACACCTAAACAGCGGAAAAAAAGGGAGCGTTCCAACCAAAAACATTCCAAAGATCCGGTTCTGTACCATGCAAAGCAAGGTGCTCCCCCCTGACTCGACTCGAAAAGCTCCGTGCCTCCGACATTCCGAACTGAGTCACCATGGAGCGCGCCATGCGTTCCACCTGGCCGCAGTGGTGAGAGGCACAGCCAAAAGGATGAGAAAGAAGGGGAAACGAATTCTAGTCTGTAGATGTCTATAGCATCTATAGCATGAACTAATTGTCACCTACTTTGGTGGCTATTCTGGTGGGAATGGTGGAACCTAGGCATCTAGCAAAGTGACTCCGATCGAGAAAGGTCAGGTGGAGCAGCCGAGTTCGGAGACATAGGTAATTAATATCAATATCTTAACTGGCACAAGTACTGGATAGGAGAAGCAGCAATAGGCATTGGTGGAACATGGTGGAACACTGTATTTTGGACAATCTGAAAGCATCATTCGCACCAGCTGCGGCTGCAGGAGCAGCAACAAACAGTAGCTCGGTGCTATAGCAACCATTTCTTTTCGAACTTCGCATACCCCGTGAGCCCAGCTCCCCTGGTGCTTGCGCACCAAAGACCATGAGTCAGCGAGGGTGTTGGTGTAGTGATTCAAACGTCGATTGCCGACCTCGCCCCCCTGGCACAGCGATGCCCATGTCTTGCTGCGATCGATTGCTGGATGCCTTCGACTCCACACAAGACCGGCTTTGACAGGATAATAATACCTATACGCTCCGGACTGCCATATATGCCTGCATTGACCCCCAGTCAACCACCCCAACTGATCGGCATATATGGCAGTCCCATGGAGTGTCTGGGATAGATATATACACATGTAAACTCAGTCAAGTGAATCGATTCAAAACAAAACCAGCACACCGAAATTGATGGGACAAAGGACAACAAGCTCTGACCGATCCCATCGGCGTGTACCCAATGGGAAGCTCGCCAGTGACGCGGCAATCCGACCAATGAATCACTGCTGCACCGACCCGCACCCAGTCCTGTGCCTCGCCTTTGCGTACACCCAGACCTGCACCCCACCTGCCACCAGGAGAAAGTGCCCCGCCTGTTGCAGGTCCCCGCCAGCGCCGGTGGTCACCTGTCCTGAACCGAAGACCAACTGCTCTGCCGCACGGCCACCCAAGGCGCCGGCGATGCGCGCCTGTGGAGTGGGCGGAGAAGGCAACCGGGGGTGAGGTGTTTGAGAGAAGGCAAGGTGTTTGAGAGGTGGCTAATTGGAACTTAGAACTATCAAATGTAATCAAGTGTCAAAGACGTGTCAAAATCAGCTACAGTACAATAGGATAAAATAGGCTCGTACGTGCTGGAACCGGTGTGTCGGCATCTTTGCAGCTTGCATATGCTTGCATTCTACATGCCACAAATTCTTCAAGCCCTCACCTTCCGTTCCTTTCCCGCTAAAACCATCACAGCTTCGGATGCTCAGAATTGACGGCCTTGAGCATGGCGGCGGAGATCAAGCTTTGATCCTCTCCCGGGGTGAACCAGGTGAGGCCCTTTGCTTGGCCACGAGGGATCAACGTCACCTTGTTCACCTAAGCTCGGCAGCGTCGGCTTGCGCAAGCGCAGCTTGAAACATGCGGAAAACATGGTCAAAACGGGTGGTTTTGGTCGGAACGTCACAGCGTGAGTTGACCGAATATAAGTAGGGTCCACTCTTTCCATCATGCCTACGGCAGTTTTTTTCCAAAGATCGTCATATGCTTTGTCTTGGATACATGCTTGACGACGCAAGCAGCAACAACAACAACAACAACAACATAGACTTAGACTTAGACTTAGACTTAGACCAACAAACTTTCCCCGTTTTTGGGGAGCAGCATGCTCATTGAAATCTCGTTGATCCCCCCAAAAAATAATTGCCAATTCACCTGCCACCAGTCTGAGACGTGGACTTACGTCGACTTCAGCCGACGAAGTCCAATTCTCCAAGAGGCTGGGTCGTGGTATGGGAGCAAAGTCCCCACGATCGCATGGCCAGCCTAGCGTCTCCAGTAGCATGGAGTTTCTGAAAAACAAAAATAAAGGTGCCGTGCACGACATGCAGAGTAAACGGCAAAATTAACCAAATGTGAAGCCACTGAAACCAAACTCTTTGGGGCTCTGTCCGATACTGGAAAAGCTGCAGATCCTGCGGATCCTTGATTCACACTCCCCTATGCGGTTGGCGAAAACATGCGAAAACCCTACCACGTTAACCCACCACTTCCCCTACCGAACCATCCGCTTCACCGGGGCCCCGGGGTGGCATTTTGGATGTATGTCGTCCTCATGGTAAGCGATGAGCTTCTTGCTGGCATTGTCGGTCAGGCTGCGCCCCTCCAAGCCCGCAATCACGCGATCTGTGGCCTCGCTTGGACAAACGGAGCGCGCAAGACGCGTGCAGGAAGTGCCTGCGGAGACGGAGGGGAGAGCGTTTTCCACCGGCCGGCGGAGCCAGCGTTGTAAGGTCAGGTGCTATATATGTATGCTCAACACTCTGTCTGCACTGGGTGCTTGTAGAGGTCGGGGTCTTAAATGCTTAGTGCCAGTGGTTTGTGTATCGCGCGTCTGTTTTGTGGGGCCTTTGTATCACTTAGATTCAGAAGGGGTGGATGGGGTGCGGTGGGGGAAGGCCAGGCTGATGATGCGGATGAGGAGGGCGATCACTATCATGCCTTCTTTGTACACTTCATTCCAAAAAGTATGATACACTCAGACTTGGCTCAAATGAAACATTGTCAAACCCTCTTTGTAGAGGCAAAAAGACAAAACTTTCAACAAAGCAAACGCATACCATATCATACCATGTGTTGAAAAGACCATTCTGGATTGGAACCTCAGTGGATTGGGAGAGCCATTCTGAGGGAAGTTCCTTCTTCGAAGTGAGAGCCCAGCTACCGCCGTGCCCTTCCTACCGGGCACTGGTGTTCTGACGAGAAACATCGTTGATCTCATCCATGGTAATGGCCTGGCGATCTCTTCGGGACGACACGTTTCGACTGACTGGGGCTGTTCATAAGCGGAGTGGTGGAAGGAAACATGGCCAGCTGTTCAAGTCCGGGAGTGCACACGGATTAGAGGTGCAGAGGATACAAGTGGTGATATCGAAGGTCTAAGACCAAGATACGACATGGATACAAGTCCCAAAACACGCCATGCATGGAATAATATATGAATGCTATGCCCACATTGACCCTGAAACCACCCCAAGGTAACGTAACGTACGATATGGCATACAAGGAGTGAGTCGGAGTGAGTCACGTTCATCTGACTGATCAGGTCAAAGGTTGAAAGGTGAAGGTAAGTCTCGCCATACAAGAGATTTGGGGCTCCATAGAGGTCTGTCATCAAGTGTCAAGTTGGCATGTCTACCAAATCAATTTCCACCAAATACATATCACATCACACGACCCCAGGGAGAACCAGGACACACAAGGAGATCCTTCTCAGTAGCTGGGTTGGATGACACCATATGACACCCAAAATGCTCACTCCAGCATTTTCCAGCTATCCTCCTATAAAACATGGACCAAGCATCTCGGGATCACCTCTTGAAGGAGTGCACATCTGATGACCCGCTTTGTGCTTGATTGGAAGACAAGCAACAGAACCAAAGAAGGGGCGCGCCTTCTTATTCCGCCGCGCTGTCAAGATGGCAGACCTCTCCCAAGGGGACTAGGAGATGAACGGAAGAGACCGAAAAACCCAAGGAGGACTCCTCTACATTCTGGAAGAGTACTTGCCCTTCAGTTTCAGTGTGTGTCAGAGGTTTCTGGCTGAGACGTGGGAAAGAGTATGTGACCGCCAAACGTCAACCCACAGGAGAGGTGGTTGACAGAAAGTCTTGAACATCCTTCAGAAAAGCACCAAGCCCTACTCATGTGAATTGACTGGCTCAAGGCTCAGTCAATCATGTCTGTACTTATGCAAGCAACAGGGATTGATGATGGTTCATGGCAGAATTTGCCAGAAATCTGCGAAGAAGTCGCACCAACTATACTACAGGGAAATCTGGAGCAAGGGCCATGTAGACGCCAAGTACGAGTAGTCATGACCTTTGACATCAACCAATTTTCTTCGGGCTGGTTGACAAGAAACAGGCGATCATCTACTTGGAATGTCTGCTGTTCGTGTCTCCTATGCCACTTGCATCCACTCACAGATGGAATCGCACAAAACAACAGGCTCTGTTTCCACAGCCATGTGGTGCATTTGGCGGTATAGTATGAACTTGAACTATGCCGACTACAAAAGAAACAAACACATTAGATGCATGGATGCAAGACCCCGGATGCATGGATGCAAGACCCCGGCTACATTGGATGTAAGGCGCCCGGGTGCGGTGGGAAGTGGTCTGATCAGGCAGAAGCACGTCCCAAATGGGCGCTCGCTCTCTTGGTCCAGGCGGAAAACGAAGTTCCGATGTATTCAACTCACTCCGGAACCAACCTCAACATAATAGACACGATATTTATTGATAGTCAGATTTGTTTAAACTCACCCAACATAATCGCAGTCTTTCGCTCCTCCGCCGTTGTTAGACTTGTGGCTCATTCATGAGGTTCTCGAGATCTGCCCCGCTGAAGCCGGCGGTGCGCTTGGCGATATCGGTCAAGGTGATGTTCTCCGCCAGCTTCTTGTTCCTTTGGCACATCAAATCTGGTGGGTGGGTGGGCTGGTTCAGGATGTTGTTGAGAGTGAGTTGTGCAAAAGAATGGCCAAGAAAGGTTGAGCAGCCCGTCTTGTGGCCCATACCACAGTTCCTAGATCCGGTCTGTCAACCTCATGCAATTGGGGGAAAAAAGCAAAAAGTGGCACAGATTGTGAGGTCAAACCCCAAAAAGTGCCACAAAAGGTGGCTCCTCACGCAAACCTCACATGATGTGCACATCATGTGCATCCTCCTCCAGTCTGGGCCCAAGGGGCAAACAACCGGCAAACCAGAAAATACGTCCATCATGGGGAACACTCAGAGTGAGATGTTCATGGCTTTACTCTGCGGTCGAAGGCACGGTTTCATCCATCAACTTGCTGGTGCTGAATGTCTGCTCATGCGGTTGCGGTGCTCAGTGGGATGATTCTAGGAGTTGTCAGTGCTACTGTACCCCGTTTCGAAACGCAGCCAAGTGAATGAAAGAAGTAGAAGAACTACTTTCCAAGTGATTCTGGACATAAATAGATGATAAAGAACTGCAGTCATGCTGTTTCACACTCTTAAGACTCTTAAGAGGACCTTCCACTTCTGACAACGTTGAATGGTTCCCCAAATATCGGATCAGTGGTTCTTCTTCTTCTCCCAAAACAGGAATCCCTCCAGCTCCACATCTTCGCTATGTCCAAAAACCATCATTTTCAGGTCTGTCCCCAGCCCACTCATGCCCACTCACGAGGCCCGTCACGTGCACTTCTGCAGGTCCCAGGCACTTCACGTGAACCTTGAGAATCTCTTCTCGCCCCTGAACGTCGGGCAACGCCACCTGAGCTGTGTCGAAAACCTATTGGAAATGGCTTTGTAATCCTAGCATCCTTTCGCGACAGGCTATCGCGGTCCTTTCGCGACCACAGTCTTACCTTTCGCGGGCATACACTATTTGATACTGTTTGCTCAGTCCTTTCGCAGGACCTTTCGCGAGAGAAGTTGGGAACCACACATATAACTCTACTTCGAATGATCCCCACCATGACATTTCAATGTTGTGTGATTGTGTGTTTTGCGTTGAGCTCCGGTAGTGCCCACTGCGATCTGGCACTTGCGGCTGAGGTCCGGTAGCGCCCACTGCGATCAGGCACTTGCAGGAGGGGAAGGAGGAGGAAGAGGAGGAGAAGAACCTCCTTCTGAGAAGAGCTCTGATATAAATCCAACAACCCTCACCTCGCAGGTGGGGAACAACATGCGTATACCTCTACATATGCATAATAATAAATCTGTATTGCCTCCTTCTAGCAAATGTTCATTTTCACGTGGCAAGTAGAAAATACAAATCGATGGGCTACATCCTGAACATGGAACCGTCACCTTTCTCAAGCCTTTCGCGAACCTTTCGCACGCCTTTCGCGGATTTTCGACCTTCGACTTCGAGAAACCCGTGGTCAAAACACGGTTTCTAGGTCCTAGGTTTCTGTTTATGGTATTTTTTTGTGAGAATTCCTTGCTTGCTATCTGACTCGCCCACCATGGGCACTGGTGCAATACAGAAAAAACCGTTCAGTTTGGGGCTAGAAACGTCCTTGTATATATATCTACGCAAAGCTCTCATGGTGACAATGGCGAAGTTGCATCAAAGCAGCGTAAAGAAAAACAGCTAGCACTGGAAACAAATCCTACATATCATCCAAACCGTCCTTTCGCATACTCCTTTCGCAACCATTTTGTCATGGTGTCTTTCGCAACAGCTTTCTCGAAGCTTTCGCGACTTAGGTTTTGCCTTTCGCGGGGGTTATGTCAGGACAACTGCATTACAAAAACTCTTCATGGAGGTTTTTGACGTGGCTCACCTGCACTCGCCGGTCGAAGCGCCCCGGACGCAGCAGGGCGCTGTCCAGGATGTCCTGAGAGCCGGTGCAGGGAGCGAATGGAGCGAAGGAGGACGTGTGGGAGGGATTTGCGTGTCAAAGGTTTGAGGAAGAGACCAGATCCTGACTGAAAGTATCCTGTGGCTGTGGATACCCTAAGATCTATCTATAGCTAGTCACTGGTCCTAGACTATTGTACATTAATTAGCTGCAAGATCCATCGATGCATTGTGAGATCCACTTTATTTACATGAGATAACAAAAGGATGCATAGTCTGATGGCAGGCAAATGGCCCACGTGGTGTTCACATGCCTGCAACCAGCAGGGCCGCAGGGCCTTCTTTATCCTCCACCAAAGCAGCCACCATCACGAGCAACATCGAGCAACGTACTCACATCTGAGTCTGATTCTTCTCCACCAGCCCACAAGATCTCGATCATTGGGTCGCAAGGAACTTGGTCCTCAGTCCCTCCTCACACTAGAAACCATGGGTGAACGGACACAGCTGGGTGAACTGACACGATGACCGAAACGTCCAAGGCCAACCAGCGGCGACCTACGAAGCGTCCAACCAGCGGCACCGATCCGGTCCGAAGGTCCGAGCGATTGGTGGCGGCGACCACGATGACCCCAGAGTTCCCCTCAAAGCCATCCATCTCGGTGAGGATCCTTGTGGCACGAAGACCCCGACAGGATGAGGAAAACCATGGAAAACCGTCGTCTGGATGGGTCACCAGCGCTGTTTCGGCTTCGGTTTCGAAGAAAAAGGGAATAGAGAGGGTCTGCAGGGGTTTAAGGCGCAGACCATCATGCCCAGGGTTTCACTAAAAGCAACCATCAAATGGTCAAGTTTTTGAAGAATCGTGAACTCAGCAGTGTTCGAGAGAGTTGTTCTTCGTGTGAATTACTGCAAAGTTGTTGGGTCCTTCGTTGTTCAGGGAAAAAGCAACGCATAAAATAGTGTGAGGAACCATCAATGCAAGCTCCAGCTACATGCTACAAACGTACGATATTTCCACGCGTTCACCTGTTGCACTAGCAGTTCTCCCTTAGCTCAAGCTAAAGCCTCTCTTAGGTGAAAGGCTCAAGAAAATGGACATCTTTTCTACCTCTTCAATGGTGATCTCCTAAGCCACCCCAAAAAACATTCCTCGCCTCGCAGATGACCCGCATTCGTACCCGCGCGCATGACGTGGCTGAACGGTCCCAGTGACTGATTCAAGGTCTGCTCACGCTCGTCGTTGCCACCGCCCATGCCAGCTCCTCGCTGCCGACCAATTGCATCGATCTCATCGATGAAAACGATGCAGGGCGCCTTCTCCTGGCCCGGTGGCGGCTGACGGTGGGGAGGCCCAGCGGATGCGTGGTGGAGACATCCACTTCAAGGGTACTTTGGGTTCGAAGACAGAAAAAAAAACAGTTCAATTCCAAAGCTTTTTTGTACTTGCAACAATTCAAAAGATATCTTCTCCCAAACTTGCCTTGAACTCTTCCTGAAATGGTGCTCCCCTCGGAAACTGTCACGTTCAATCTCGTTCAATCTCGATCTCACCGGCTTAAACTGTCGCGTCCCCGTCCTTCGCCGCGTGTGCCGCGTGTCTCCCAGTCCTTGGCCTGTTTGAAGATGTCCCGCACGCGTGAGGCCCCGACGCCCACGAAGAGCTCGATGTATTCCGAGGCCGAGGACTGGATGAACCTCGGTGCGAGGTCGGGTGTGCGAGGTCGGTGCGAGGTCGGGTGCATATCGGGTCTCGAGGTCTGAGGTCGGAAGGAGGTCGGTGTTGGTTTCTTGGATTTTTTCCCTATGGCCCTAGATGTTTTGGACCGGAAGGGGGTCTCATGGGGTCTGGGATGAAGTGGGGAACCACCAGAATCGACTGTATCCCTTATAGTTTCCGTTGACTTTTGGCCACCCTGTTCGTCCGCTTGGAGTGGGGAGACCAATCCCACCAAAAAAAATAGATGGTTTTGTTTAAGGTTGTAATTTGGAGCCGTCTGACGAATCCACTCATAAACTCACTCGATCCCTCTACCAGCACCACCCAAAGGATTGTTATTGCATGGACGGAAAATACAATCAGGGGGTCTATGAAGTGGTGCTGGTAGGGAATGTCGAAATCTTCTCGTTGTTTGTTCAATGGCTGGCCAGGTTTGTTTTTGATACCAACGTTCTTGCTCATTGTGCTACTGTGATTGCTGCTGCTGTTGCTGTTGCTGTTGCTGCGTGGTGTTTGCTTATGTTGTCTGTTTTTTTTTGTGTGTGTGTGTCAGGATGCTTTGACGCTCCATCGGATGGAATCTCTTACTAAACACTTTAGACAAAACCACTGGGAGCTTCACAAGAATGTGGGTTGGGTCAAGATTCACAGTTGCAAAACAAGTAATTGCTGTATCGCTTGGTGACTTCCATCATGGTCCAACAACTACGAACCAGCCAGAATTCTGGTGCTCAAAATCATATGACACTTCAGGGAGTTCTTTATTATATACTGGTGTAGTCAGAGTCATGTGTAATCATCCCCTTACTCAAGCAATTGGCCTGTAGTTTACAGGCAGTCTCTCATCTCATTTCAAGGCACCCTGGGGAGACTCGCACCTGCCGCACCTGCCGTGTCTCAGCCGCCTCCCCCTTTGCGGCGAGGCACGGTACACCGGACTCTCCAGCCAAGGCCTTGGCCATCAAGGTCTTTCCAGTGCCCGGAGGCCCGGTCAACAGGACGCCCCGAGGGATCTTCGCCCCCACCTTCACGAAGCGTTCGGGGGCCTGGCCGGTTCGATGGTTCGATGCGGTGGATGGAGCGGATGGTTGGTCAGGTGGGTGGATGGAGCTGGAGCTGGAGGGTGGAGTGTGGTTGGAAAAGTGATGAAAAGCACCGAGGTGAGTGGCACGGTATCCCCAAGCTGAAATGGTGAGATGGCAACTTGGACGATATAGAGCAATGAATCATCTGCAGTGGGACCAAAACCCGTGCGCCAGCCACTTGGCTGTTGCTGAAACCTGCATTCTCGAGGAACGATCGCATCACGTGGCGGCGATCCTTTTACTGATTCGATCGACATCGGCAGCGCCGATGTCAAGGCTCTTCCGCCCGGTCGTGTGGGAGTGCTCCTCTCGAATGACCATCCGTAACACGGGACTAATCACCCAACACGGGTAGATGCTCTTATTAATGTTACAGTATTAAAACACGCACACAACTAAAACTTAGTTGCCGGGCTGGTGTTCAGTTGGAAAAAGGCTGAATCAGTCTAAATACTATTGAATCCGCTAATTCTTCAGCAGAACAAACCAGGTCGAGCACGCTCCAAAGGCCAGGAAAAGCATGCCTTGAGGAAGTCGACAATCTCCATGAGCTCTTCTTTGGCTTCATCGATGCCCGCAACATTCTCAAACTTGACTCCTCAAAGTGAATGGCTTTCACGATGGTTTGAAGAGGATACAACACCTGAAGAGCATCCATGATCACCATGGATCCAGTCCCCGTGGGGGAACCCGTGGTTGCTATTTTGAGTCCAGGGCCGACCAACAAGAAGATTCTGCAGACATACCGTGCCTTCTAAGCATCCAAGACCATTGCTTGTGCCGGGGGCAGGTATTTATGGTGAGGTTTGCCTGCACTCTGGGTCTGTCATGATCCCCACCATCTCATGCACAGCATAGCACCCTAGATGGAGCCTGACCAAGTCTTGATCCTTTCAGTCGCTTCCAGTTGACCAAAAGAGAAAGGACACCAACTTCCCGTCTTTTTGTCTGGTCAAAACTCCTGTGGAGGACAGTCATCCTACCCCTTGCCAAGGTTTGACGTCTGCTCAATGTGCGAACTGTTCGAGCCAAGTGCTTAGCAACCACTTCGAGAAGTATCGCTTAGCGACACCACCACCCGACACCAGAACGCCACACCGGCACCCACCAGCCTGTCTCAGGTGTGATCATGATCCTTGGCAGGTTTGCGCACTGGGTCTCCGGTTGATTCATGACACACAAGCCCTCGGCAAATACACATGGGATAGAACCAAAAGACACTGGTTTTGGAGACCAGGTTGGTCTTTTGTATATATATATATATCAAAGGAAAACATCCACAACTTGAAGGTGACTAAACTAAACATAAGTCTTTGGTTCACACTTCCATAAATTCAATAATAGCTAATAACAATATCTATAATATTACAATATATAATTATGTACTAATATAATATATATATATATTTAATATATAATAATCATATATAATAATACAGTATGTCTTACCTACTGTCTTACCGATTTCACCATGCAAAACACAACCCTGGTGCCTGGTGCTGATGGACCAGGGTACCCTGATGAACCAATGTCTTCTTGCCTGAAAGACATCATGCATCCCACCCCGCCCTTACTACTCCAGCCCGAAAATGCAGAGACTGCAGGGGAGACACGGGAAAAAGCACCATGAATCCCATCAGGTGAGAGAGACCCGTAGCCTGTAGGTAGCTTGGACCCCCACTTCTACCCCAATGCCTGTGCACGGACCGCCTGCCGCCCAAGGCGCTTGGCTTTACCCTGGTTGCCGAAGCCCGGAATGCCGCCACCAGCCGGACCGCGCGAGCGGAGGAAGAGCAAGCCGCCGATGACGAGGAGAGGGAAGGCGATGTCGCCCAAGACACCGAAGAGGGGATTCCTGGAAACGAAACGTGGGTTGGGTTCAGGGTTGGGTTGAGGCACAGGGAGGTGGACAGATTGGTCGGGCCCTGGCTGATGCTGGTAATTGAAGATTTCTGCTGCTGCTTTGAGTTCTGCATGATCTCAACACTTGTTGAGAATGCGCATAAATCCTCTGGGGAATCCATAAAAAGAGCGTTCGCGAACGGAACAAAAGTGCACCCTTTCGATAATTGCCACCAGTTCTGCCTCGAAAACGGAAGTGGACCAGCGCCCCAGTTTGTAGAGAGGAAAGCCGTCTTCCTTTGGGGCCCAGGTCAACGTCACCCTGAGGACGGTTGGAGGGATATGAGTAGATCTCACGTTGGAAGATGGATTCAGTACGCAGCATCGCATCCAAGGACATAGCTACTTGGGATGTCCAAACCAATGAGTGGTGCAAAGAGGAAGGTCGACCTTTACCATTACACACCACCTTAACCATCCATCTTCACTCGAAGGAACACATGTAAAAGCTGTAAAATCTGTATAAAAACACATCATCATCCATCATCACCCAAACTGCAGGTTGCACAGAAAAGGGTTCGTTACGTCGTTTCTACGTCGAGCGGCGGCTTCTCCGGCTGGTGAACCTCAATTTGGACCTTCTTCGCCGTGAGCTTTTCAATCAGCCCAGTCGTGGCGCCTGGATGCCACGGGAGACCGGGGGTGCGAGCCACGGGGGGCCTGCATGGTTCAGAAGGAAGTGTCATAAAGGAAACGCCATGAAGTCATGTCTGACGAATTCCAGACAAAGAATGAGTCCATCATGAGTCGGATGGGCGACAAAACGCCACTAAAGCATCCATTTGGCGCTTTTGGTCATTTAGGTCATTTGGCAGTGGCTCAAAGCAGGGGTTCATTGGGTTTTTCCCACCCCAAAATGAACAGACTACAGATTCCGGAGGTTGATCGATCGACGGTCGAGACGACACGGAGCTCCTGTTGGACGAATTCGGTGCCATGTCGGGTCAAGCAGCGGATTTGATTCACCAGTCACAAAGGGGCGCCGAACATGTACCATTGTCATCCCTTGTCACAGCCACTGGATGGGACAAGCCAAACCACCCAACTCCGTGTGACTCCTGGCACTGCCAACGGCCTGGCAAATCGCACACCAGCTGCTGTTCTCGGCCGGCCACATTGACCAGCGCCACGGCAGTGCGGCCCAGGTCGTAGAAGTCGACACGACGCCTGGGAGGAACGTCGTCTTTGGGACTGCCGTCGGTTGGAGCAGGACCGAGCCGAACAGTCAGGAACCAGGGTTTGGAGCACAGCTGGGGATTTGATGTGGTATATAGATTTGGATTGTGAGGGTCATGAATATCCCACCGTGATTTCACAGATTGGGGCAAAGGTCGGGTATATAACCATGTTTAATGGACTTTGAAGCTTTGGTAGCAGGGCAGGGACGCTAGTAGTAATTACTAATTACAGCATCCAAACTTTATCTTATGTTTTATAGTATTTATTCTGATTTATTCTTGTTGTTCTTCTTCTTCTTCTTCTCCTTCTTCTTCTTCTTCTTGCGTAATTACATTGAAGCTAATCTGCCAGTGACTACAGCGGCATGCAATTACAGCACTGCAATGACGAATTGTCTGGCATGTCATAGTGTGGTGACCAGGCCGTTTGATTGCTTGCTCATGGCCACGAAGAGATTGAGGAACCAGATGGAACCAGGGAGCTGACACCAATTCAGAAGACGGGAGAACAACAATGTCAATCCCAAACACTCCATGGGACTGCCCTATATGCCTACATTGACCTGTCCAATGGAGTGTCTGGGATATGGGCCGTCACTGCTGGTGGCTATGTCTATGTGTCTAAGAAGAGTGCCAAAAATAGGGCTGGAGATGGCCTGCAGGAGTCCGCTTTGCGCAAAGTCCGCGCGCTTCACTCAAGTCACCGTTGTGGCTAGTTACTACAGTGGTTTCAGAGGTTGGATGGCACCGGCACCCCTACATGTTTTAGACGGATGGGGGTCCATATAAACCACCAAACTTGGGGATTCGGATTATGTCATCTACTCTGAACCCACTGTATATACGGGTTTCACAAGTTGGCGCCACTGATCATCATGATCATTGCAATTTGCTCAACAAGAAAGACCTCGCATGTCTGCTTAACAGCCGGGGTGTGGTCTTTGTCGCAAGGATAGCCTCTACCAGACTGAGGAAGATCTCGCGGTATGTTGACGAACCTTCAGATCCTTTGCGGTTGCCGGCTCTTGTGCGAATCAGGGCTTTGCTTGAGCAATCCCCAACAATAGTGACGATGTTAATGTTGATGCTGCACAGTGTGGCATTGCGACAGAAACACGCTGGAAACTGATGGAAACTCAAATCTTGTCAGTGCCTTGTAGCAGTGCGACAGAACTCGATCTTTGCGTTGGGTGTCTACCTATGTCCTGCCTGTGTTGCTTTTAGAATACTGCCGTGAACACAAACCTGCAAAGGGTACAGTCACCGTCTCTGTAGAGTGGAAGGGAAGAGTCCCCATGACTCTCTGCTTTCTCAAGAGGCCACAATGTAGAAGTATCAGGTCTCCCTGGTCCCTGAGCAAGTGTTCCTGTATTACAGTGATAGCGAAGGATCATTTGGCGCGATGCCATCGGCTTCCTACTTTCGCAGTTGTGTTTTGCGGGGCCAAGTCGCAGGTCAGGAACCTCGACACGTGACAGGGGCTCCGAGGGTGTCTGACGTGCCGCACGCGTTTGCCGCGTGCGCTTTTACCGCACGCCAGCGTAGCGACCAGGGCGGGTGAACTGGTCCCATTGCTGGGTTGTTTTCTCCCAGCACACTGGCATAGGAGAACTGCGTGTGTGTGAAGTGGGAAGGGACATGGTTTTGATGCAAGACCACCACGATTTAACTTTTCATGGAGAGCCGCTGTTTTGTCAGTTGCAGTAAGAAGCAGAGCCCCAACTGCCCCCCAGTTTGGCCGTTGTCTGTTGGGGGAAGTGGCATTGTGGATTGGTTTTCCACGGATCAAGGCACAAGACTTGCGGAGCAAGGCCCGGCGTCGTTTTTGCCTTCGCTCCTTCCAACTCTGGGGGCCGCATGAGGACGTCCTCTTGCGTCTGATGGTCCAACCTCACATCTGGTGAAACAGTGAATCCTCAGGCAAATCACGCACAGCTAATAGCAGGAGTAACAGTAGGTGGCGCCAGTTCATCGTTATCATCGAGCTGAGTTGACGGTCCTTCACCATCCTGCAAGGTGCAGAAGGTTGCCTCAAACCCCTTAGGGTAGCTCGCCTGTACTCCTCTTTCTGCTCTTGCTTTGCTTTCTGCACCCACTGTTCAATCTCGATCTTCTCCATCGCAATGGGCAATGGAAGTTATAAGCGGTCAAAGGCAGTCCATCCTGTGATAAAAACTGGTGGAAGCTGTTCAACCCGTGCTGAGTCCAGGCTCTCCTTGGTGAATAGGTTTCCCCAAAGCCAGGTGCAAGCCGGATAGACTACAACTATCCAAGAGAATGGCACGTGCAATGGCAATCGGCCATGGTCCCGATTCGCAAAGTGGGAGAATTGCAGAATCGGGAATCTGGTCTACCGGTGGCAAAGGAACGTGAATGCATGCTAGAGATTCATCTCCGACACTGGAAGAAGGCCACCAAAAACCATTTGCTAACCTGCTAACCTGATCAAATTCATCTACAAGATGGGTGCTGAAAGCGCCGGGTTGAAGGTCTGTCCATCCCGGGCTCCTCTGGCCCTCTAACCGCTTTGTATGGCATTGTTCCTGTGTCTTCTCGTCCAAACTTCTGTTGGTGTCCGTTGATCCCAACTCCCAAAAAGAAACACCTGCCAAAGGCATCTTCCCGTCCCCCCACGTCTTTGGTCACACACACCCAAACACCACCTTCACGTGCGAGTTCGCATTGAACCCGTTGCTTTGACCGGTCCCAAAACGGTCCCCACCGGTCGTCCGTCCGGTCGCCAAGAGGCACGGAACCTTCGTCCACGAACTCCAGAAGTCGAGAATAGGTCACCCGTCCACTGACGCGAGCCTGGGCCCAAGCGGGCGCGCTGGAGGGGCGCCATTCGGCTTGATGGGGTGCGCCATTCCATTCATGGGGCGCTGGAGGGGCGCGGTTCTTTTTGTTGGTACCTTATATAGAAGCTGAGGTCAAGCTCGATAGTTAGACCATCAATGCAAATCAAACAGGGTCTTTTCCTGTATCGAACCAGAGGTCAAATGAGGTTCTGCATGGATTCTGGGTTACTGTATATTTAGCTATATAGAAGTGCAGTTCGACGATGTTTGGCGCAGAAGTAAAGACTCCTTTGAACGGGTCACCGTGCATAAAGACCATGTTTCAGTTAGAGTCGAAAAGGACTTCGATGCCACAAAAGCGCTTCGTTTACACTGCGATAGCATTCGCATTGTTCTTATTCTGACCTCCCCCAAAGATCCAGCAGCGTCCTTCATGGGTTGACAAAAGATTGACCACCAAGAGCCAGGTGTCCTTCCACCTGGAAAATCTGGGTCAAAGAGATTTGTCCAAAAAGAGAGCGCCAGGTGTCCTTAATGCCGGAGTGCCACCAAAGTTACTGGGTCATTAAACTCTTCCATTTCTTGATTATCAAGTTGATTCTTTAATGGCTTTGGCCATGTGTTGGCTATAGTTCTTTGGATGGTTTTGGGATGCCATCATGGCTTCCCAGCCGTTGGAGACGGTTCTTTGCTGGTTTGAGTGGTTAAATTATCAAATGCTGTTTTAATATGCTTAAGTGACGCAGGATGGTGTTGGCAAGTGTTCTCTATGATATGTTTAAGCATTGCTGTTGCTCCACCTTCTCCGATGCCAAGATGCTGGCGCCTGCTGCATCTGCGGAGCCCCGAAGGGCTGCATGGGCGGCACGGCATCGTCCGCGAGCGCAGGCAGCGGTGCAGCGGAGGCGCACAGGGCCACCATGGTGGACCTTAGGAGCTCTGGTAAATATGTTGGGCGGACATATCATACCCGATATGGGATCCGTTTTCGTACCGAACCTCAGTGATGTTGTGTAGGTGAAAGGGTCCGGTCCAGTCATACCGAACCGGGTCGAATGAACTCGGATCCCTAGGGATATGCCTTCAACATCTGGGATATAAAGAAGGGATCAACGGTCTGCCAATAGATTGAGAGGAGCATTGGCATCATTTGGCACTGCGAGAACACGAAAGCTTGAAGCGAACCACCAGTTGGTCTACACAAGGTCATTTCAGCCAAAAACACCTTGGAGAAAGCAGTGGATAGGTCCTTGCGTAGAGTTCTTCAAGACTTTATAGGAGGTTTAAAGATTCCCTCTATAAATCAAGGTGGCTCTCGGCAAAGACTTTGTAGATTCCGTGAAGCAGAGTAACCACCACAAGGTCCGCATCTCGACACCTTTAACTGAACATGTCCAGTCCCAGTCGGCTCCCACCCCATCCTGAGAAGCCAATTCTTGACCCTCGTTATACCACGCACCCAGCCCAACGACCTTCGACTTCGGACGTGGTTGGAGCCCATGTCCAGTGTATGGCAAACATCGAATGATGTATCCACAAGTGATGTTCACCTCCAAGGGTTACTAGCACCCAGAAGGCATGATCAAGAAAACCAAGCATGTGCTGCTGACCGGCTTTGTGCGACAACACGCAATTTAAGGGCAAATACTCGGTTTTGCTCAAGGGACCTAAGCATATGCGAACATCTATTGAGGAGCTTCATCAAATTGTGACCACAGAATAGGAAAGTCAAAGCAAACTCGCCAACATGCATTCCAAATCGGTTCTACATATCGTACAATATATAACATGAATATTGGAAATTGCAAAAACACTTCCACTATGAAATGTTGAACCGAAAAAACACATGGTTATCAAGAAAGCAACACATGAGAGAGTTCAAAAGAACTAGAGTTGGGGACCTCCAAGCAGAAAGGCTTGTTTCAGGAGGGACCCAGGTGATCAGATGACGGGCTTCAACAACAACAAACAGCCTCGCATATCTTCGCACTATCCTACCGTGACCCAATCTTCCAAGCTGCACTGCCACGGACTTCACCAGAGACTCTGGAAGAGCTTGGCCATTGGAGATGTCTGAAGCCATCTCCTAGATGGGATGGCAAGTTGTGTGGCCTGGAATGCTTGGACAACCTGGAAAGTTGATATCCAACAGCAAGAGTGCTTCCGTGTTGATATGTCTTGATGGTCTACTTACACGGTTTAAATGCGATTCATGCATGATGACCAGCAGCCCTCATCCCTCTCCTGCACCTTCTCCATCACAACATCACTAGTGCATGCCTCGGATACCAAGGAGACTTCGGCCGCCGGCCAACGCAGAAACAGCAAACTCCGGCCAAGGCAGAAATACCAATGCAACAATAGGTATCTGAGTTGGTTTCTTGGGAATCCAACCAGGCGTTTCTAGCAATACAAAACTGCCCTGCCCGTGGCTACAAAGCAAATAACTTGGTGGCAAACAAAACACATGCAGGTTGCTACAAACACAATCTCTGCTTGAACTAACCACCCGTCTGCCTGTGCCCCATCCACCCACTTCCAGAAATCATTTCCAGTGGACTCTTTCTGGTTCCGCAGCCAGCCCCAGGCGTGCAACTGCAGCACGCGCGCTCCGTCCACTCCGGGCAGAAGCGGCTTTTGGGACCGCGCTGGTGCCGCAGAACCCACGGCGCGGGCAGTCGGCGCAAGCGAACATCATGGGCTTATCCGGGTGGACACACCTGCAGAATCTCGCGGACACGACCAAAATCGGACCCTGAATCCAAGTCGAAAGTGTTTCACTGGGTCAGGAAAAAGGCTAGGGTCTTCACCATGGAGCTACCTTGGACACTTAAAGATTGAATATGGTATGACTCAAAGTGCCACACTTGGCAGGGTGGTGTGAAGGCGGGGCCGTGACCTACACCGGAATTGGCCGAAACGATCTTCTAGACGCACCCAGCACCACCCAGCTCGGATGCTTTATAGACGACCCCGTGAAGATGTGTTTTCCATTTAATAACCACCCGACCTGGGTGGTAAATATACTGTATGTCCATAATCCGCAAAATGACAGGAAGATCACACAAACCAGCACCGTCGTTTGTGTCAACTTCGTTGATTGAGGGTAACTTGCTGTCTTCAACGAAAACATATTTGCCGTTCAAGCCAACTCATCGCATTCAAATAAGCCGTCCAAATTTCCTTAAACTCAGTACGAGTATCCACTGAAAGACTCAAAGCACTGCTTATACTCCCCCCAGAACTCGTGGCGCAAATCCCGTTCTTGTCCAACCTCTTTTGAGAACTGAGCAAAGAGTTCTTTCAAGGGTATACTGTACAAATCAAGTGTAGAATGCCAACATAG
This sequence comes from Durusdinium trenchii, assembly GCA_963970005.1. NCBI lineage: Eukaryota > Dinophyceae > Suessiales > Symbiodiniaceae > Durusdinium > Durusdinium trenchii. Next base: position 406,228 of record CAXAMN010022695.1, on the reverse strand, counting down.
GAACAAATAGTCAAGGCTCAAAAGATTCAAAGATTAAACGCTTATAATTGATCTAAAACAGCTTGTGAGGTGTTCATCTGACACACACTACTCACTACTCAGTCCTCAGATCCCTTGCGCCTTTTTCACCCCCCGGTCTCCACTAACAAGGGCTACGGCTACAGGATGCCGATCAGGTGCGCGCGTTCGTGGGGGCCTGCTCTTCTTCGCCACTGCGGTGACCTCCTCTCCAGCGTAAGCAGCGACCGCCATCTTGTTGCTCATCACCAACTTCCCTTCGGCTGCTGCCTGTGAGGACGGAGGGTGCCAAAACAGACTGAAGAACAGCAGGTGACTGACTGCCGGGTTTTCAGAGACTACAGGGACTGCAACCTGCAATGAGATGGTCGATGTACGCATCGACCTGGTATGTGGAGGGAGTGAAGTCATCACCTGTTTGGTCTCCGGATTTCTCATCCCAGGGTGCCATGCGCTTTCAGGGAGTGCGTATGCTGGACTGGATCGCACCTGGACTCGGGAGGATTACTATCCATCTCGGAACGTGCCTGGAACATGTCACTGGTCAAGGAAAGGTGCAAGCCTTGCAGGTGCTTACCATCAACAAATAAACCTGCCAGTGTCTTGCTCTTGCCCAATGACCTCTTTTTCCCCATTTTCCCTCTCATGGGTTGACTCCAACCAGCGATCCAGGGATCCATTATAGTCCGTTCCACTGGTGAATGCAGTCTTCTCCCAAACCCTCCGTTCACCTGACATCAAAGACTCAGGCATCACTTCACTGGCTTGCGGGTCTTCGTCCATTCCATCACATCTTCACATTAATGCTCCATTCCTCAAAAGCAAAGTCGTTGACTACTTGACCACGGCTCCCTTGCCTCTTCCCATCTTCATTAATCGTTCAAACATATTGGCCTTACGCGGCTGTGCGGCTCTTCGCTCGCTACCTGGCTGCCCTGGTTCCCTCCCCACAGCTTTCTTGGCATGTTCTCCCGACTCATCAGCAACCCATCGCACCTGGTTAATGAGCTTGAAAAGCTCCTCTCCACTCACTTTCTCCTCACAAAAGCGGAGGGCCGCGTGCATTTGCGCTTTGCTTGGCAATCTTTTCCAGCGCACAGACTGTGCACACCGAGCCATACCGAGCCCATTCATGAAACCGTCAAAATAAGGAATCGATGGGTGACTCTGAAGCGCCACTGGGAAAAGCACATGTGGCATTTGCTTGGAGGGCCAGGTGACCGAACGCCGCGGCATCGGATGGTGGAGGCATCGATGGGGTGTGCGGTGTGCGCACACCCCGGCTACGAACTCGCAGTGTGGATGAACGTCAGGGAAAACAACGTGAGTACCAGGAGTGCAAAATGGTGTAAACCGCGAATATATGTGATGATTTTGAACTTGTAAGGAGTACTGTAACCGGCTGTGGAGGTGCTCTAAGATGCTCCGTGCCTGAGCCAGACCTAGTTCCTCTCCAAGTCAAACAAAACGGAACATGCAATCCCTGAGCTGCGATGATGCTGCCACAACCCAACCAGTGTCATGTTTGTAGGGAGGTCACTTATACTAGTATATATCTACATACTCAGTTGTGGCTTCAGCTCAATGAATCACACATAATGCAGTATTGAATAGTATTTATTTATATGCAAGTAAATAATGGTCCCAATGTCCTGCCTTAAAGCACCAAAAGCCCTCGCGATGTGCAGATGTGTCTATCGCAAACGCTCCATGGGACTGCCCTATATGCCTACATTGACCCCCTGGCACCACCCCAACTGATCGGCATATATTCCATACATGGAGCTTCTGGGTATGACACCCAAACCACACTACCCGGGTGATCTAACGGACTGCCACCTGATCCAAGAGCATCTTCGCGAGCTCATCCAACAAGTACATGTTGTCTTGCAGCCTAGAGGTAGTCATTGCATGACCCCCCCCCGCGATGGACTTCAGCATTTCTGGCATTCTGACAAGCTGATGTTTCTTATCACCAAGTGATGATGATCACAACAGGTCTCAGGACGAAGCAACACCCGACTGTTGGGCCCATCACCAATCATCTGCATGTGAACATCGGATCATCTCCAGTGATGAAGAAAAGGCATGGTCAACTCATAACTCAAATTTAGGGATCCAACCACCTCAGAAGGCATGTTAGACCCCCAAACCCACCCCAACCACCTGAACCACCACAGTGCCCTAGGGCAAATGAAGAAAAGGCACTCTTTGCGGTCGTGCTTCCGAGTCACAGGTTCGGGCTGGCTTTATAACACATGAACATCTAGCTGCGGCTGTCAAAACTCCCTGTTCAATCTTATGCCATCACATATTACTTTTTGGGGGGAGGGGGGGCCATCGCTTCCCTCAGTTTCGACGGCTGCTCGTATGAACCAATCACTTCCGACAGAATGATCTGAGTCTTGCGGAATGGACGCGAAGAGTCTTGACGTCGTGTTCCGATGTGTTCCACCCCGATGTCACCCTGTCCGAGTGTGCGGTCGCACGCCGCAGCTCAGTCGATCCACACGAAACAGATTGGTTTCAGAGTAGCGATTTAGATGGCACAACCTGCGGCGTGCGACCGCACAACAATCAGTCCATTGGCTATACTCAAATGGACAAGTTTTATAGCTGGAACTAGAAACTGACCCCTGAACATCGTGATGCGGTGCAGATGATTCCCTCACACCAAGCAGTACCAAGGAACAGCTTCACACCACGTTGGTACTGCTCATCGACAATGCGCTTCACCTGCGTTGAAAAACCCAGCGAACCACTTGGACCGGCTCACTCGGGGCGAACCACGCGGTCCGCTCCGCTGCCTTGTCCTCCCGGTTTTGGACCGATCCAAACACATCCCGGGGCCGAAGGGGGAACCGATTTTGGACCAACATCCGAGCGATTTGGCTGATGAGGCTGCCGGGCCCGATGTTCACTGAAGTGGGAGACACACATGAAGCCTGACAAAAGAAGAAACATGTCTTCAAGGTGTCGACAGTCCTAATGCTATATATAATATAATTGTCGAACAATGTTCACCCTCTATGTCTTCAACCTGCTGCCTGCTTTAAAAAAGAGGTCACTATATATGTCACATTGTGCTGGTCCATGCAGCTTCAGAGCAAGCACCGACCGGGTACCGGCTCGTCAGTCAGTGTTGCGCCTCTCCGTCGACCTGCTGCTTGAGTTGCTGGGAGACAGGAGGAGCGCCTTGTCCCATGAAGTCACGACCTCTGAACGCAGCGCACGATTTGGTTGGTGGGAGTTATAACCGAGTTCCATCCACTGAAAAATTGAATGCACATAGGCTACAGGCGAGACCTTATTTATGGCTGCTTGCAGCTTTAAACAATAAAAGGTGGGAGTGTTGCTTGGTTGGTTGGCCGCCCACGGCCGCCCATGTCAAACATGCAGCTTGGTCAAAAGCATGACCTCAAGACCCAAAAGTAACGACCTACTATAGGAGCTCTTTAACAGCAAGTCCAAACCTGGAAAGGATCGCCATCTTTCAACCACTGTGAATTACCTCTCTAGGGCATTTGGGTGTCCCTTACGAGAAGATCAGGCACACCTTGACAGGACAGCTTTGTTTCATCGGATCCACAAACCATTCGGCGGATCCACTTCCCCTGGGCGCCGAACCCATGAAAGGCCCACCTTGCTGTTGTCCTGGAGGCGCGGATGGAGCAGGTGGTAGGACTGCGGCAAAGCCCACGGTGAAGGAGCCGACCAAATGGTAGTTGATTGGCTCCAACAGCTGGAGTGCTGGTTGATTGGCTTGGTGATTCTTTCTTCTCACCCATGTTGGGGTGCTCCGGTGCTCATGCCTGCCCAGCTACAAAATAATATAGGTATAAGGAGTGGGTCGAGAATAAGCGGTAAAACGACACTCATCTACCAGGAGTCACATGGAGTTGGAAGGTTTGCCTCGTCCCACGTGGTCGTGGATGTTCCATAAGCACCCCTATCCGTATCCAGTTCAGTTCGGCACCCCGTCTGGTGACTCCTGGTAGAGCATTCTAAGGCTAAACCATCCCGGTCACACAATGTGGCACGATGTGGCTGATGGCTGATATCTGCATCCGGCCAGGACATCGTGGGCCAGCTCCATGAGGTGTTTATCCCCCTGCAGCCGACCACATGGAACCCCAAAACCACTGGGTTGTAGAGCAAACATGGTCGAAGCCACAGGTCGGTGACGGTCAGTATGCGAAAAATACCCACCCGACCCAACCTGCTCTGGTTAGTGGTGAAGCTCTGCAAACATTCAGCTTTTGGGCCTCCGTCGACAGGTTTGTGATGAGTTCTCCCTGAAAAGCTCCTGGTGCAACTCCTTCTTAGACTTCTTAGCAGGAGCTATCAATCTAACGGCCGGTGAAGACAAGGAGTTTACTAGGACCTTGATCATTTTGGTACTGAAACCAAAGGAAAACCTCGAGCTATTCAGCGCTTCTTGTCTTGAGAAACTAGTGAACTAACTACAGGAACCATCAGGAACCCAACCTGCTCCGATCGTTGCCTTCGCCAATATTTCCGCTGCCCTCTCCTCCCAGCAGCCGTTGCCCCACTGCAGGCGACATGCCCAGCTGCATCACCATGGCCTGTGCCACCTGCGCCACGACAACTCGGCGACTCAACTCCCCATGCCCTGTGACCGCCGTGACTCTGGGGCTCCACCAACTCCACTCCACAAATGGAAGTATCACCGATCACCCCTCTTTCCTTATTATCTTTGGACATCTTCCTTGCATGTTCTATGTTCGATGCCTGCCTGAGTACACTGCTGGAAGTCATTTGAAGCCCCAGTTGTGACGTTGTCCTGGACATCACAGTGCCAAAGCGACTTCGCATTCTGTGTCCCTGCAAAGTGTTTTCTTCCAATCAATCCTTTGCCGCCCATGAATCATAAGTGAGTCAGTTGTCAGTGTGAGCAACTAAACCTGTGTGGGTGATTTCTGCAGCTGATGGACAATGTGTTGAAAGACGTTCAATCCCCTTCTGTCCGATACCCGAGCAGTATGCACACAATGGATTGATGAATTTCTATCAACATACGTACTTACCGGGTGCAGGATCGTTCAGCAACGACTCACGAAAAATGCTCCAATGCCGGCACCAACAACAAGCAGTGCCACTCTGCTTGCCGCCGGGCACAGGGTTGCAGGGCGCGTTGCGTTTGCTCCACGAGGCCGCCGACAATTCACTCATCATGAGGCCGAAGATGTGTTGGTCAGGAATCAGGAAGAATTTGATTCTACGTAAATATGTTCTTTTCTTCTGCTTGCAAGGAAGGAGGAGCAAACCTCAGGCCATGATGAAAGATCTTGTGTGCCCCGCGGTTCACAGGTCCTGGTACAGGCCCCCCTGGCACACGCCCCCTGGCACAGGCCCCCTGGCACAGGCCCCCTGGCACAGGCTGTCATTCGTTGTGATGATCCTCAACCTCTTGGTGACCCAAGAAGTTGGGCACGTGGGATGCAGGGCACGTGGCCTGGTGGTTGAACAGATCTTCCAGTGTGAGAACTCCGCATGCTTTGATATGCTCCCGTTGGACCACCCCTTGGAAGCGACTCCGGACCGGGGGTCTCGCACGGTTCTTGAAAGGAATCAGGGACATAGCCAAGCAATCGTTCACCCGGGAAAGATCCCGCCACTTCGAGCAGACTCAGTTGAGATCAAGACTCAGTGCCTCACACCCTTAACAAAGACTCGCGTGCACTCCCCATCTGCTTGATCTCCAGTTGCGATCAAGAAGGGCAATTTTGCAGTCAAAGACCTCATTTTACTGGGGATGGTCATACAAAACCAATACTCAAGGATGTAAAAGACCAGGTTTTACTGGGTCTTTGGACTTGTAGGGGTAGCTTGAGATGTACCTGCTAGCTCCAAGAACTGCGAAGGTTGGAGTCTGGGCCACGGCGGACACAGCGGACTGCTGGACGTCAACTTGAAGCAAGGGCACAAGGTATACGTAGACTCGTGATATCTCTTGATGAATTAAAACATATTGAAACACAGATATGAATATGAAGAGATTGGTCCATCTAAATAGGGAAGGGGTTCCTACAACCAAGGAGTCGACATCGGTCTGTTCCGTCGCTGCTGTTCGCTCCCCTGCCATGGTGGACCGGTCCGGTAGGGCCCTTGACATGCCCCGGTAGGGCTCTTCACCTCTCCTTGCCATTGATGATCTCCTCAGCAATGCCTCAGACGCGGCTGTGTGCCGCGGTATGGCACAGCCGCACTCGGGTTTGGATCGTCTGGGCTGATTAACACAAGATCCCAACTGGCACTAGTAACAAGGGCATCGCTGCTACGAACGGAACAAAACTACGAACGTAGCTCCTGGCATTACTACTAGGAACAAGAAGCTACTACTATTACTATCAACTGCCTCAAGATGTTGAAATCTCCACCAAACAGTTTGGCTCTGTGGACGCACCAAACAATCTGACGGCTCAGTCAACAGCAGTCAGCAGTCTGTTACAACAGTCCTTGTGAATGGTTGAACTCCACAAGGCAACTGGTTGAACTCCACAAGTGAGACTGCGTGAACAAGAACCACTACTGAACCTGCTTTTTGGAAGCTCTAGCTGGGTGTGTAATTTAAAAAGGAAAACACCCAACCAATGGGTTTTGGTCTATGTTCCTTCTTCCAGGGAGTCATTGGCTGGGAGGTCCTCCTATTTTGATGCACACACAGCAATGGCCTGATTCAATTTGTGTCACACTTTTGTTGTCCATCAGCCAAAGTGGCACAACATGGTCAATGGTGTTTTGCCAAAAGTCCTGACAACCATCGCACGGTGGTGCTTGTGGCATCTTTGTTGCATTTCATGATACCACACCCAGACACTCCATGTATGCTATATATGCCTACATTGACCCCCCCAAACCACCCGAATGTAGGCATATATTCCATACATGTAGTGTCTGGGACATGTAAGACCTTTATATCTTGCAATTAATGAATCTCATTAGTGAACTAGGGGCTCGGGTGCATAGGATAAATACGGGAAAGGGAGGTGAACACCATGGTTAAACACCCAATTCCCACATGGTTCTTGGCGCCCAGAAACGCCCTCCAAGAGCGACACACATGCGATTCTCCAAGAACTCCTGGCAGCGTCTGCCGCACAAGGTGGAGGGGTGTCTCTACTCCTGGTTTCAGCTCCCATCTTTTCACTGTGAGATACTGCAAGTGAGATATGGGCCCCTGCTGACTGAACTGCTGCCCTGCGATCAACTTCGGGTTTGCGTGGGAGCCCACTCACAGTGAATACGAACTAGAAGTACAAGGATCCAAGCGATTTGCACGGAAAGCCTGTCCAGGCCACAAATTCACGCATGTCGTCATGGCACTCTTGCTGGCCCAAAACAGATCACCAAGCCTACAGCAGGCACTCAAGAATCCACTTACCCCTTGCGGCCTCCCCCTTTATTAAACATTTAGAACAAACACACTCAGGATAAGTAAGTAGTTACGTACGATATGGTTGCGGTTACTCCCCTGAAACCAAAAGGTGGCCTCTGAATCCAAGGTGTACACTGACTTATCCATGGTGATCGTTTTTGACCCCCCAAGGACGCCCAAACGCCAGGCCCCCGCGTGTCTTGTTGGACGTGCTGTCTTGAGGCCTCCTTCGTCCTTGCCGCTTCGATGCTTCGTCTTCCGCCGTCCTTGGAGTAGAGTCCCGAGTTCAGGCGTTCCTCCGAGGGCATGAAGATCGTCACACCGCCTCCGGGTCCGAGATACGGGTCCGAGATACGGGTCCAAGGATGGAAGATGCACCAGCGATCGGGGCCGTGGGCCTCAGAACATGGGCGCTGGGACAATGCTGAATAGCGCAAATCAATGTCCTTTCAACCAGGCTTGACATGAATGCACCCAATACATGGGCTGTTAACACCAACAAACGAACCGATGGAACGAACCCAGTTCAACACACCGCTGAAAAGCCCCCCCGCCTGCTGGTCCCCGGGGCACGATGCTGATCTTGGCCACCACGTCGTAGTCGTTCATCAGGGCACCTTTTTTCGATTTGGTCACCGTATATCCGCTGGGTATCACGGTTTTGAGTATCCCAAAAAAAGCATACTCGTCATCAACCAAGCAATGTACCCAAAGGCCATCTATAGATGGTCTTCCAGTCCGAGCACTCTGCAGCTTTGCCTTTTGGGGTCACACAGCCAAACATGCACATGAATCTAATTTGACCAAACAAGTTGTCAAATGCACCCAAAGTACCAAAGTATCAATTTGCACCCCAGGCATCCTAGTAGAAATGGCACAGGGCTCTATGGAACTTAATGTTTTTACCTTCAAAGGCCTTATCCACCCTCCAAGCCTCGGACATTCCCAGGCTCCGTTCCGGCTCTGTTTCCGTCGGACTGCGTCACAAACACGGTATCAACAAACAACCCAATCACACATCGATAAATGTTAAATAAGAATAAGAACTGTACATAAACATGGTTGCTCATGAGCAACGAAGAAAGCCGCAGTTTGAAAACGAACAGCCTGGCCAAATACACTTCAACTATTGAGATGACGACTTTCAAGATGTGGTGTCTCAGAGTGTCTCCACTGCTCTGGTGAACTGTGGTCAGTTTCGCCAGGGCACCCAGAATAGCATGACCAGCTTCGTGGTAGGCCACCAGTTTCTTCTTTTTCTCACTCATGACAGCCTTGCCATGAAGAATTGAATTGGAGAATCCGCATGACAATACGTTAGACTGTTGCTGTTGATGCAAGAAAATGACACGTTACTTGAAATATTGTATTGGCGGGAAGAACTAGTATTCACACTGTTTGGAGGAGGCTCAGTTATATTGAAAAACATGTTAAACGCATGTCCGCATGTCTGACTGGTACCGCACCAAGCGGCATCCTTCTTCTCCAAACCGATGGAGATGCGCTCTAAGGCATTGGCAATGTCCTCCAAACCGCACGGTGGGCTGAGACGATCGGAAAGCAGCAGCACCACAAACATGATGACATCCAGTTTGCAGTGCGGAGTCCGACCTTTCATTCAACAAGATCTCAAACATTCTCGAAGTCTCAAACAGTCTGAACATGTTCTCAGACTGCTTGCGATAATGTCAACCTAGGATTACGGAACCCCCCCC
>CAXAMN010022695.1:376333-397086 GCA_963970005.1 Durusdinium trenchii | reverse complement strand
GGGGGGGGGTCCCGTTGATTAATCCGACGTCGACATTACTCTTGATTGAAGACCAAATGTCATCCTCTTCTGACCCCAGAAGACGTCGCTAGCTGGGCTGAACTCCTTGGGGCGCTCGAGCTGGCGCTGTTTCTGCTCCTCGTTGATTTCAGGCTGCCGTTTTCGTCTAACTCCGTCCTCGCCTCGGCGTCGATCTCGGCCTTGTTCTGCCTGGCCGCCACGATGGCGCCCTCGTTCAGCAGGTTCGCCAGGTCGGCACCCGACATGCCTCGACGTCGGCGCGCCGCGGTCCGCCCGCCGCGAAGCGGTCCGCCGACACGGAGCGGTCCGACGACAGGGTGCTGTGGGGGCAAATGGCGATGGTTGTAACTATAGTGACAGTGTGTTGTGAAGTATTGGATGAGTCGGAGCACCTACAAATACCTACAACCTTTTTGACCCCTGTTTTGATAGGAGAAAACCATCTGTTGGGTGGTTGGCGGTCCAAAATCTAGAGGTCACACTGCCACTCAAGAAATAACCCTATAACATGTGGTTTATCATGATGCTGGAGTATGAACATTGAGCTCTTCACCAAGCAAAGCCAGGATAAACCTTTTCGGAGTGAAGTGGATAAGCACATCCAGAGGGGAGTCTGTTCCTGCAGCGGCCGTACAGCGCTCCCTAACAGGACATCCACCGCCTACAATGTACAAAGGACAAAGCATGAATGACCGCTGGTGTCGTAGGAGACCCTGAAACCATCAACGTGTTTGTAGTTTTCACCCGCCATGCGGGGTGAAAAGCATATCTCAAATACCTCTAAAAGAGTAGATGTGCAAAAAGGACAGCAAAGGCTGCGGAAGAACAACAACAATGAAGGACAACACAAAACGCGCACAAAACATGCATGCTTTCACTGCAGTTTTTCTCAACAATTTGCATTGACACCCCTGATTGAGCCAAAACCAAATGTGGGGAACTGCAAAACCCTCGTGTAGGTAGTGACTGACATCACCCTGAATGTGATGTGTCTTCCCCGTGGTGGGGATGCTTCTCAACTAAACATATCACCAAAAACTGTGGCTCACTATATACAGTAACTAAAAGACTATAAATTTAATGATAGCCTTTGACTGAATTAAGTATCATATCTTTCCGGACTTTCTTCGCATGCTGAGTCCGAAGTCATGTCACCTTTGCCACCAAAGGCGAGGTCATTTCTGGGCTTGATCAGTGCTTGAAGTGGCCAGGAGCCACTTCTTTGGTGCGCTGCCAGGCCATTGGCTTCATCGCCAGGCCATTGGGTCGCGTTCGAGAACGACTGGAATCAAGGTCCACACTGCGGTCGCCAGCTGTTCATTCACGAACCGCCTTGCAAGAACCTCTTGGTTCCACTTCCTGGTGTCCTTTCACACAGCTCTCAGCCCCACAGCCCCGGTCCTTCGCCCCCGTACCGGCCCAGTGGCCGGGCGTTTGCCGCGCGATGGCGGACAAGTCCACGCCAGGGGCCAAGGTCTTGTCCTTTCGACCGCGGACCGGGCGTCAGGGCACGACGTGGAGCTGGGCAAGGAAGAACCAGTCCACGCGAGTTGAGTGGATTTGGTTTGGATGGATCGAACAGCCAAGGAGTCTGCCATTTGGGTTTGGTGGTGCCAACGTGGTGCCAACAAATGCGTTGATGGAGTCGTAACCGGTGATCTGGAGCGAATGATACTAGGCCAAGTTGGAGCTTGTTCTGATTGACATATGCGAGCTTCTCAATAGTGAGAGCAATCGGTGCCACTGTTAAGCAAGCACTGGCCAGTTGCGCCAGTGCCAACATTTTACACCCCTCCCCCGAGGTAGATTTGCAGGTACCTGCCCTGGAGTTTTAAGGTCTTAAGATCTGAGTGGTTTGCAATGGTTTGGACGTGTCTACCTGCTCCAATGTTTCCGTTCCCAATGTTCTTCCATGTTCTTCCCCAAGAAAACCTACCCTCACCCCAAATGAGTTCTCGTCATTTCTGAAAACTTTCCTGGTCGTACGTTGTCCTCCTCCATGATGTCCCGAAATCGGGAATACTAGATGGGTCGAATGTGTTACGTACCGTATCATACCGTCCACCTGCACCTTCAAAGGGGCGAGTCAAAAAAAAAGATCCACTTAAGTAGTGTAAATATAGTATATATATATATATCCTGGTCTATTGGAGACCCCTTTGCAGGAAGGGGTCTGGTCTTGTTTCTGCACCGTCAATGAACCACGTCCTTCGCATGGACCTTCAGGATCTCCGTTCGGCCTTGCACGTCCGGTGGATCCACCTGCGGATGAAGAAAGCGGTTCTAAGCCGCAGGGATAGGATCAGGGATAGGAGCAGGGATAGGATCAGCTGTGATGATCCCCAAGTGCACACCTGGAACTTCCTCAGAGTATCTCAAAGTGTTTTTTTAAATCTGCGGCGTGAAAAAACATCTTTTGGAGTCACAGCCTTATATTTGAGTCTGCGGACGTTTCTCTGGTTTTCTGATGTTTTTTAGATATTCCACAGGCGTTTATACACAAGCTAAGGGCGTTTATTGGTGAGCCAAAGGCGTTCTTCCCGAACATGTTTTTTTTAAGCGGATGTTTATTTTGGTTGCAAATGTTTATGTGGTTCACAAACACTAAATACAGGTATGTTGAAGCACCGACAAAAGAAACGACTTCGGTTGCAGGTATAGCTCTCCTTCCACTTCGGGACACATCGACCGACCCCACGAATCGTCACTGGATCGGTCGATGTCGGTCGCCTGGATCTGTCGATCGAAACGACCAGGTCGCACCAAGGCTTGGTCCAGGATGTCCGCGCGATTGGTGGCGGCGATGACCACCACGCCCTGATGAAATCTCATGAGTGGCGGATGACCAGAACTTGACATAAAAAGTCTTGGAGCAACATGAGCAACTCCATCTGCGTTTTGGAAGCTGTGACTGGGGGGTTGGGCCCTACATGATGCCGTCCGAGGCTTGGAGGCCCTACGACGACCTGGCGATGGAGGCTTGGAGGCCGTGAGGTGAAGGAAAAGACACTCGCCAGCTGACAAAGGCTGAAAGCAAGGATTTTCTGATGGATCCCTTGCGATGCTTGCACCAGAGCTGTAAGTACGAGTAGCACACATGCCAATGCCACCGTGAAGAAAACAAGCCTTTTGGCAGCTATCACAAGGTATTCATTCCCTTCTTTCTGCAGCTGATTGGCCAAACCTGCTTGCTACTGCCCCAAGTACTAAGCCAATGTCCTGGCATGCTTCTTAAGCCCTCACCACCAAACCCCATATATATATATACTCAATTCATTGCCCTTCCCAATACCCCAAGCCGCCCTTCCGCCAGTCCGACCTTGCCATTTCTGCCTTGCCCTACGAATGGCCGCGATCCGACCCCCGCGCGGCACCTTGTTGCTCTCAAAGCCATCCATCTCCGTGAGCAGTTGGTTCACCGTCTGCTCTCGCTCATCGTTGCCTCCGTGGTTTCGGAAGGAAGGAACGGCGTGCAGCGGCCCGGCTGCTCTTTCGACGCCAAAACAACATAAAAACCTGATACCACTATACTGATACCCATTGCCACGGTTTCGGAAGGATTGAAACTATGGTCTGCATCAACCGCCCGCCCCAGAATCATCGACGGTGACCTGGACTTGTGAGGCCACCAAAAGGCCGGGTCTTAACGTCTCGAGCAGTCTCTGAGCATCTGCCGGGATGCTTCGTGCATTGTGGATGGTTCATTCTTGGAAGCGTGAAAGAGACTTGCACTAGCAAGGATGACTATTAAGCTGCCCACCAAAATAAACAACTTCCAACAAACCGATTATATCTTAAGTCCAATATATTCCAATGTTCCCTCACCAAAGTTGATATGATATGTCTCAAGAACAAACCAATGGTGTTAACAATGTGTTAACAGAGTTCTGATTCTGCTGTCATTGAGCCCCATTGGTTCCTCATTTAGATTTTGTGGTTTTGGGGAGGATACCTCATGCATCTGCATGCATCTGCATGCATCTGCATGGGCTGGCTTGGTGTGATTATGGGTCAACTGTCAACTGTCAATGATTCTACGATGGAAGGACCGACGATTTGTTAAGCAAGGATACCATGACCAAACATCATCTCAGCGTTCTAATCTGGAAATAGGGACCAACCAAAAAAAGACTCATAGCTCTAGGTGTGCTTCGTCACAACACATGGTTCTCACTCCTCAACAGTCAAATGCTATGCTATACTGTACTTTGCAAATGGTTCCACTGGGACTAACTCCCACACACACACACACAAAGCAATGTAGGCTATAGGTTGTTTAGTCTGCCGCAATAAACATTCATACTGCAGCCGGATTCCCCCAAATGCCACCACAACTCATAGCTGGATCCTCGTGCTGGGCAAAAGTTATGCCTGTTTATCCCGGCATCTCGTGTTTCTTTGGCAGTATTTCCTTTCGACGCTGCATGTTTGTTGCACTGCAGCGTTTCATGTTTGCTCTTGTTGCTCTTGCCTGGCCGTTTCATGCTTGCTCACCTCGAAACAGCTGTCAAGCCCGCCTGTAAGCACCCAAGGAGAAAAAACACGCCTTGCACTTCGTGTTCAAGGCCCAGGGAGTCGTGGCGGAGTTTCTCCCTCGGCCCGTCGACCCGTCGGCCCCTGCCCCGGACACCAGCCTTGACCAAAGCCCGCACTGCGCTGCCGGCCCACGGCATCAATCTCGTCGATGAAAATGATGCAGGGTGCACTCCTCAGCCAAACAGCATCACCGGTGGTGCAACGGACAAACGGCTCCGTACTGGTCCTTTTCCTCGATGAACAGGCCCCATGGCCCCCGACGGACGGCGCCAACTGTGCCGTCTGTCTCAAACGATTCACGGTTCGTTGAAGACCCGACCCAGCTCCCTGAGACCCACTGAGACACCTGATGCCTGTTGGGGTGCCAAAGATAGGTCATCACCTTTCAGTCTTAGAAAACCCGGGCAGCCCGTCTGGTTCATTCAAGAACTGGGGTGACATCAAGTGTCACATTGCTCAAAGATGAGTTGTAAAATGATCGACAGGACCCTGCCGGACACGGACCCCGGCTTGCAACATCTGTCAACACCCAGTACCCAAACGCGACTAATGGGACTGCCATATATGCCTACATTGACCCCCCAAACCACCCGAACTGATCGGCATATAGTACATACATGGAGCGTCTGGGGATGTCTGGGGTATGTATTTGATGAAGTTCTTCCAACTCAAAGACGTGGCTGGGGCATCTTCGCCAACATCTCGGGAGGATAGATCTTGATCCGTCACACTGTGCAGCCCAAATGCAAAGGAATGCGAGATTTCATACTAGTCTTCTGCTTCTGCAATGAGAACCCCAGCATATGTGCAATGGGAATCTATGTCCTCTTTACTTTGATCTTTGCAATCGCCAAATCATCGACCCGCGTTTCTCCGCCCAGGCGGCTTCTTCGCTTGCTCGAAGAGGTCACGCACGCGGGAAGCACCAATGCCTGGATTGCGCTGAAACATCCCAAGAAGTCCAAACCAGGACTATCCTGTCTGGGTGTCCTAGCACTACCCAGCCCACTTCGGATCTCATGACAGGATGGTCAGACATTTGGTTGGCAACACCCAAAGTGTCAAGAAATTCCTTGGTGCATCGCCGATAACAATCATGTTTAAAACCGGTTGACTGGACCCCCAGTCGTTTCTCCCATGTTTGATGTTTCCATGTTCGGATGATCTGGATTCAAATGGTTTTAATGTTTCAGACTATATTAGTGATTTGTACTGATAGCGATGGCCTCCAACCTCTATATATCCAACCTACTAGTGATGGGCTCCAACCTTCTAGCAATGGCCTTCAACCTACTAGTGATGGCCTCCAACCTACTATAGCGATGGCCTCCAACCTACTATCCATGCAACCTACTAGCGATGGCCTCCAACCTGCTAGCGATGGCCTCCAACCTACTAGCAATGGCCTCCAACCTAGTAACGATGGCCTCCAAGCCACTAGCAAATGCCCCAACCCAGTAACGATGGCCTCCAACCTACTAGCGATGGCCTCCAACCTACTAGCGATGGCCTCCAACCTAATAGCGATGGCCTCCAATCTAATAGCGATGGCCTTATCCTATACTTCGAAGCAACAAGATGCAACCAGAATCCAATGTTACTGGTGCGGAGGCTCTGACTCGCCCTGAAAAAAGGACCCTTGCACTACTGTAGTGGGGAGTTTCAAAAAGGAGTGTGAGGCCAATCACAGCCACCATAACACGAGTCTATGCGAATCCAACTCCAAGATTCAACAATATTGCCAGGACGATGAGCCAGAAAAAGACACCCAAGCCACCCATCATCCATTCAGTCGTAGGAGGTTGTCTTTACCTTGCCAATCGTTGGCAATTCCAATTTTCAAGCGGGTCCAACTTCCTTGCTTTCTCCCCATCTCCTTCCAACTCGGTTGCAATCGCGCACCCCGGCTCGGTCGCCTGCGAAGATTTCCACGAACTCTGAAGCACTGATGCTGAAGAATGGCACCGCTGCCTGAAAAACTGGTCACGCGCCGTTGGTGCCGGATACCCCTTCTTTTTTTGTTAACATGACCTACGACTAAGGCTGAAGGAAAACGCGGTCTCATCCTCCAACACATCACATGTACTGGTAAAATTGGGCTATATAAAATTGCTTCCCTACATCGAAAGATCAGAACTGTTTTCGGTGAAGCGAGAATGCCCAGATTCGCCCAGACCCAGATTCGCGGCCGGCCGTGAGGGGTATGATTGGGACCTGTCGTCACCTGGACCCGAATCCTCTGGAGGGGTCTGGGGTTGAACCTGCCGGTGCACAAATAGAGAAGTGTACCATGGTTTTGGTTGAGAAGAGGTGCACACAAATCAAGAAGTGTACCTAGTTTGAGAGTGCAGGAACATGCACTTAAATCAAGAAGTGTACCAAGTTTGTGAAGGCATGAAACCATACGAAGCCTCTTTTTACCCGAGAAAAGAACCGCGGCGAGCGGTCGTGCGGGTTATGAGCCCAACGCTCGGTTGCTAGGTGGGTAAGACCACCCAGTCGAGGTCGAGCGGACCCACTGGTCGTTGGCTCCCATGGCGAAGCGCGGGGCGGCGACCGCGGCAGCTGCGTCCTCGACTCCCGAGGAAGGCTCCATGGAGAGCGCCAAGGAAGAGGAGCAGCTGGCCATCGAGGACTACCCTGGTGGAGAGCTGGTGCTGGCGGAGTCGGTGCCTCGAGGACCACCTGTGGTCTATGGACCAACCCGACGTGGTGATGGTCGTGAGAAGGAAGGGAAGGGGAAGGGACTTCAGGGGAAAGTCGTCACCAACCCCTTCTGGAGCGAGCGACTTCAGAATGAAGTGATGCTCCGGGCAATGCGGCCTGCAGCGCTGCCCACAGCCGAGTCGGAGGCGGGATTCCCTGAGGGCCCTTCGACTTCTGGACGGGTGGAGCCTGGAGAGGAAGGTCGAGGGTTCTCAATGGACATCCAGGAGCTCTTGAAGGCGGTGATGACCCAGAATGCGGCCTTGAAGAAGGAATTGGCTGAGCTTCGGAAGACGGTCGAAACCAAGGCAGCCAAGGCCATTGAGGATCAGCCGCGACCACCGACAACTACACCACCACCCTCGCCTCCTAAGGCACCACCACCGGCGACACCTGACCGTGGGAGAAAGGAAGCTCTGGGTCAGGCATGGGCCGACGTGGAAATTCCGGAATTCCCGGTGGGTGGCATTGAGACCAAGCCGATGGACCCTATGAGGAGAGACGGACTCCAACGTGGTTCGGGAGTACCAGGAGTGCCAGGTTCTTGGGGTGCTCAAGGGTGGGGACTACCTCCGGGACGTCAACCTGGTGAAGAACCGGGACATCATGGAGTCAAAGAAGGGATGCAAGAGCTGATGAAGGGCTCTCCTCTGGAACAGGCGGCACAGTCGGTTCTGAGGCAGCTTGGGACGAGCTCGTCGGATGGGAACTGGGGGGGAGGTGATCAGATCGGTTGAGCTTCCACCGTTGCAGGACCTACGGGAAGGAGATCTGGGCTCGTTGATCCTCGGAGACTGGATTCAGCTCATCACGCCGACGATGAAGGATTTGAGTGCCACGAGTTGGAAGTGGTGGGAAGAGGTGTTGAACCTGGCCATGGTGGCTTATCGAGATTGGCTTCAAGCAGAACCGGTGCAGCGCCTGTACATCAGGCCACGGACGCCGCCAGAGTGTTCGGGGGTGTGGAGTCGCCTTGAACAGCGAGGTCAATTGATGCTGATCAATGCCGCTCCGCAGAACATCAAGGCGGAGGTGCTGGCGAGCAGGACGACAAGCTCAGTTGAAGTCCTGTACGCCCTGTTCCGGAGGTATCAACCTGGTGGACTTGCAGAACGGTCCCGCCTGCTTCGACAGTTGGTGGAACCGAAGGCTCCTCAATCTATGAACGAGGTGGTAGAGGCACTTCGAGGGTGGAGGAGAAGTCTGAGGCGAGCGCAGGAGCTGGACATCGCAACACCGGATGCCACGTTACTGCTGGGAGCTCTGGACAAGATGACGGAGTTGGTGGGAAAGAGATCTAGCCAAGTGGCATTTCGAATGTCGTCGACTCGGGCGACATTGGGAGTTGATGTGACGCCCAACCTGGAGACGGTGCTGAGCTTCGCGGACATGCTCACGGCCGAGGCGGAGTCCCTTGCCATCAGCGAGCTGCAGCCGATCCAGGAGACCAAGGGCTCTCCTCCGGCTACCAAGGTCAAGGCGATGACCGCCACTATGGAAGAGAAGACTGAGAAGGGAACTGAGAAAGCCAAGGTCGACATCAAGCCCGATGAGAAGACCTGTCGCTTTTGGGGGTCAGATGATGGCT
The DNA here is from genome assembly GCA_963970005.1 of Durusdinium trenchii. Lineage (NCBI taxonomy): Eukaryota > Dinophyceae > Suessiales > Symbiodiniaceae > Durusdinium > Durusdinium trenchii. The sequence continues at coordinate 388,235 of CAXAMN010022695.1, read as the reverse complement.
GTAGGAAAGGCCAGGACTGCCGCTTCAAGCACGACTGGGGAGGCTTAGAAAAGAAAGGCCGGTGCTTTGGATGCTCGTCGACCAAGCACACCAAGAGAGATTGCCCGTCGGTAAAGCCCAAGACGGAGGGGGATAAGCAGATGAAGACCTTCAAGAAGGGCACCGAGAAGGGCACCGGAATTAAGAAGATCGAGAAGAATGAGGGGAACCAGGAGGACCAGCAGATCCCGGTCGAGGAGGTGGTGGATGAGAAGAAGGTGGAGAAACCTGCCGCGAGCTCGGGGGAGGTGCAGGCTCTGCTGTCGGAGGCGACCACCCTTCTGAAGAGCCTGAGGCCAGTGGGGGATGGTCGAATGGCGATGAAGGCCATTAAACTCAGCAGCCTCGAGGTGAGAACCAATGATCGAGCCCTACTCGACGGAGGAGCAACTCACTGTCTCAGGAAGGCTGAGTCTGAGGAAGAATGGCAGCGAGCACAGGAGGTCCGAGTGGAGCTGGCTGAAGGGTCGGTTCTGCTTCGCCAGATTCCATGGACGAAGACTCTCCTGACACAGAACGAGGTACAGACCATCGTGCCCCTGGGAGTGTTGATCTCGCTGGGCTACGAAGCCTACTGGGAGAGAGATCGATTCACGCTGACAGACCCGAGCGGGGCATTGCTGGACGTCACGGTCGAGGGCATGTGTCCGACGGTCACTGAGGGGCTGGGACGGGAGCTCATCGCTGAGATAGAGAGGAGCATGGTTCGGGAACGAGCACGCCTGGCGGTCCTGAATGGGGACGAGAGTCAGAGTGGATTGGAGTTGGGAGAAGTCCAACATCTTCAAGAACTTCGTGAACTATTTCCTGAAGTTCCTCTTCGGCTGCTGGTGAGGATCTTGCCAAGGGTCGGATGGACCGGGGAGGCTCTTCCGTGGAACCGGCATGAGAGAAGGAGGGTGAGGAAAGCACGGGAGGTGGTGATCCATCTGTTCAGCGGGGACACCAAGAAATACTGGCAAAAGGAACTGGAGTCCGAGGGCAGAGCAGTTCTTTGTGTAGACACGGTGATTGACCCCGGAATGAACCTCCTGCGAGATGACGTCTTCGCCTACCTGCTGGAGATCGCGGACGGCGGAACGCTGCGGGCACTGCTCGGAGGACCCCCCTGCAGGACAATGAGCCGGTTGAGGTATAGACAACCTGGCCCTCCACCCCTTCGAGAGCGAGAAGGACCTGGAAGATTCGGTTTGCCAGGGTTGGACCCAGTGTTGAAGCAGCAGGTGGAGGATGACACCCTCTTGTGGCTGAGACAGGTGTACCTACATCACCGAGCCTCAAAGGCGGCATCCCCAGGGAAGGTGGTCACGGCACTGGAACAGCCTGACGATCCTGAGGCATACCTGGGTGAGTCCAAGATGGAGCAGGAGGTGGAACGACATCCTCGATATCCCACGTACTGGTCATGGCCGGAGTGGCGGACAATCAAGGAGAAGTGGGACCTTTTTGAGGTGCGGTTCGACCAAGGACCAATGGGACACGCCCGTAGAAAACCGACAAGGTTGGGCACGAACATGCCCAGGCTGAGGGAACTCGAGGGACTTCGTGGACCAGGACATGGTGGAGAAGAACACCGAGGAGATTCAATCCAAGAGAGGATTGCGAGATCAAAGTCCTGGGCGGCATGGGCTCCTGGCTTGAAGGCAGCACTGGTGGTGGCGGTGAAGGAGACGCTGGAGAGGGGTGACTCTCATCTGAAGAGGATGGACCTGGGCGCCTGGCAGCGGCATCTACTCAATGGTCACCTGCCATACAGCAGAGAATGCAGGGCGTGTGTTGTCGCTGCCTCAAGGAGCAAGGCTCACCGACGCGTCCCGCATCCGGACGCATACACCCTTTCGATCGACACTGCCGGGCCGTTTGAGGTGGCGGAGGACCAATTGGGAAAGGGGCGCTACCTGCTCGTGGGTGTCTACCTGGCTCCGGTGACCAAGGAAGGGCAATCACTGATCCCCATTAATGAGGAGGATGAACTGCCGGGAGCTCTAGGTGATGGCCCGGAGCTGACGGTGGTTGAGATGGAAGAGGAAGGGGGTGTGCGAGAAAAGTGGCCAGGGTTGAATGACGAGAAGGCCTGGCTGGAAAAGGTGGAAGCAGAGAAGGACTTCCAGGTCAAGCAGATCCTGATCGTTGAGGTGCTGGAGAATCGAGGAGGACCTGCAGTGGTTGAGGCGATCGGGAGAATGGCCGCCAAACTGGACTTTTTGGGGCTCCCGGTCAAGCGCTTGCACTCGGACCGCGCAGGGGAGTACCAATCCCGAGCGTTCCACAAGTGGTGTCACGACAGGGGCATTCTGAGAACCTTCAATGACGGTGACAACTTCAAGGGAAACGGCCGTGCAGAGAATGCGATTGCCCAGGTGAAACGTGGTGCACGAACGCTCCTCATTGCGGCCGGGTTAGATGAGAGCTTCTGGTGTCACGCAGCCAGGCATTGGGCAGAAGGTCGCTTGAGACGTCAGCTGGAGTCGATGGGGTGGAAAAGGCGAGATTTGGCCCCGTTCGGCCAGGTGGTTTGGGCAAAAAGGAAGTACTACAGCGACCGGCAGAAGTACCTCTCGACGACCCGCACCAAGGTCAGAGTGTTGTGCCCGGCCGTGACGATGTCAATGACCACTCCAGGGTATCTGGTTCAGGAGGTCGAATCCGGCAAGATGTTCCACACGGGAGACATCATTCAGGTCGGTGAGGCACCTGCGGAGTTGGAGGTCCCGGAGAGGGAGGCCGGCTACATCCATGAGGTGGACGACCGAGAGGAAGTGGATCAGCCACGGAAGAGGCCGGGGCGAGTGAGGAAATGCATGAGACTCCTTCAGGGCTCTGCCGATGAGAATCAGGCCATAGACTGGGGGGAGCTGCAGCACCGAGGGGCCAAACATCTGGCTCGAGAGTTGTCCCTCCTGGAAGAGGACGAGGGGGAGATCGTCAACAAGAGGTTCATCAAGATGTTGACGGCAGAGGTGGAAGAGATCTCAGAGGAGGCGATGATCCAAGGGCGGCAGGATGAAGCGGCCCGGTTGACAGAAGCAGCACAGGCCAGAGGGGATGAGCAGCAGTTCCTTCAGACGAGGATGGTCGGCCTAGCTGAAGTCCGAAAGAACCTGGAGGAGTGGAGACCATCAATGGTGGAAGAGTACACCGCGTTGATCACGGAATCAGAGGCAGTAGAGCCCATCGATCGAGACCGGACCGACCAGTTGAAGGCAGAGGCGGTGGCTCAGGGGAAGGACTTTGACCTCGTCCCGGCGAAGGCCATCTTCAGCCGAAAGGCTGGATCCGGACGACACAAATGTCGGGGAGTGGCGTGTGGAAACTTCATGAACGCCAAGAGCACAGAGTCGACCTTTGCATCCGGAGCGAGTGGAACTGAGGTGAGGATGCTGATCAAGATGGCAGCGGTCAACCAGTGGTCACTGGCGACGCTAGACGTCAAGACCGCCTTCCTCAACGCTCCGGCAGCCCATGAGCGAGGCACGATTATCGTGCAACCACCAAGGATCTTCCAGGAGGCGGAGGTGTTGGCGAATCCCAAGGAGTTGTGGCTGGTGAAGAAAGCACTCTACGGGTTAGTGACGTCTCCTCGTGATTGGTGTGACCACCGGGATGGGAAGATCAAGGACTTCAGATGGCATCGACAAGGAAGACCAGTCCGAGTGCAGGCCACCCTTCAGACGGACATCTGGCTAATCCAGGAGGAAGATGAGAATGCTGGCTGGAAAACGAAGGGAGCACTGGCGACATACGTTGATGACGTGCTCATGGTGGGTGAGGAGGACATCATCCTGGAGTTCATTGACCAAGTGAAAACCCATTGGAAGATCGGAGAACCAGAATGGGTGGTAGAAGGGCGAGAGCCTGTGAGATTCCTGGGAATGGAAATCGAGAAGCGCGGAGTCGACTATGTGATCCACCAACAGGCCTACATCACCAACCTGCTGGGTGAGTACGAGGAGACTGGAAGGAGCGCTTTGGGCCAAGTCCGAACTCCGGAGGAGGAGGAACAGCCAACCGCGGACCAGGTTCTCCAGGCGCAGAAGGAGACGGGTGAGCTCTTGTGGGTGGCAGGAAGATCACGGCCCGACCTGTCGCTGGGGGTTGGCATTATGTCACAGTGGGCATCGAAGAGGCCGACTCAGGTGATCAAAATCGGGAAGCAGATCCGGGCACACCTCAAGGAGACGCTAGAGGAAGTCTTGGTTATGTCTGCAGACGGTGGTGGGAACCGGGAGAATGTCAACAGCGATGAGAAGGCCTCGATCAGGACGGTCGACATTTACACGGATGCCTCCTATGGTTCGTCGGAGCTGAAGAGCATTTCCGGAGTAGTCGTCTTTGTCGGGGGAACGCCCGTCGGATGGCAGACAACACGGCAGCCGTTCATAACACTCTCAACTGCAGAAGCCGAGTTGATGGCGATGTTAGAAGGGCTCATCGCAGGGAGATCTACGGCAGCCTTGTTGGAAGCCGTCGTGGAGGAGAAGGCAGAGGTGAGGCTTCACTCAGACTCGACAGCGGCCATCGCCATCGCGACGGGGACGACATCGTCATGGAGGACGAGGCATTTGCGGATCAGGGCAGCTGGACTCACCGAGGCGATCCGGGAGAAGGAGGTCACGTTGGATCATGTGTCAGGGAAGGTCCTCGTGGCGGATGGCTTCGCCAAGCAGCTGACTGGACCAGCACTGGGGAGGTTCAAGGAGGCTCTGGGGTTGAAGGGAGCAGAGAAGGAGCCAATAGCAGTCAAGAAGATTGAGCTCACAAAAGGGGTCGAACCGGGGTTCACTCGAGGAATTGGCCTCCTCATCGCAGCCACCAGTCTGTTGGGAAGAGTGGAGGCAGCGGAGGTGAAGACGGCAGAGACCACGAGTGAATGGTGGATCATTGTGCTGATTACGGCAGCCATCGCGATCCTGGTCGACATCGCCTTTCGGGTGGGAACTTCGGGCATCCAACGTTGGTTCAGGCCAAGAGAGGAAATTAGGGTGAAACTGCTCAACCCGGAGGCCCGACTGCCGACCAGAGGATCAGATCATGCCGCTGGTTTGGACCTGTACTCGACCATTGAGACCTTGGTCCCTCCAGGAGAGAGCGTTCTGATCAAGACCGGGATTGCCATCGAGCTGCCGGCTGGGACTTATGGACGAATAGCCCCACGATCATCGCTGGCAATTCGAGGCATTGAAACGGGAGCTGGAGTGGTGGACCGGGACTTCCGGGGCGAAGTGAAGGTTCTGCTGAGGAACTGGTCTGATGACGACCTAAGGGTCTACAAGGGTGATCGAGTGGCTCAGTTGGTCGTGGAGCGCATCCTGGAGGTGGGGGTTAACCACGTGGAGGACCTGAGCGAAACTCAGAGGGGAAGCAGAGGTTTTGGATACTCAGCCCACGAAGAAGCATACCCTTGGGCAGAACCTGATGACCCCTGGCCGGACATCGGCTGAAGAGGCAGGCAGTGGAACTGGCCAACCATCTCCAAGCCGACCTGAACCAGATGAACGCCACCCGGGACCCGATCCTGACATATGGCATCGTGGACACTATGATCCGGAGGCAGAGAGGAAAAGGAGAGCGAGCCTGGGCCTGGGGATGTCGGCCTGGGATCGGATGATGGAGAGACGAGGCCCTAGGAAGAACTTCGGAGGGACTTGGATCATGATGGACTCCGAGGGCACTCACGTGATCTTCAATGAGCACGGCTCGGATCGACCACCGCAGCCCTCGGTAACACAGAGAGCTGAAGGGGTAGAGGAAGGCACTACATCATCGGCATCGAAGGGGGCACCGGGCATTGGAGCTGGCGAGACGGAGGAGACAGTCGAGACCGAAGGAGCAGCAGACTCCAGGGGCGGGGCGTCCGAGATGATGGCCTTCGGAAGTAAGGGAATCGGGATGAGGAGTGAGGCATTGAACTTCATCTCACCGGTCGGCGATGGCATCACGCTCGGGAAGTGGACCCTATGGAACGAGGAGGTGTGGGATTTCCTGCAGGACGAGCTCTTCCAGCCGGGGTTCTTCACGGCGGCGTTGCGAAGGAAGGTGGGAGTTCCACCAAAGAGGACTGCAGCGAAGGACACGTGGCTGACGATCGAGGACCTGCCTGACGGGGGGAAGGTGACGATCAGGGAACACGTCCAGGAGAGGAAGAAGATGTTCGACTTCGAGAACCCGCATCTCTGGGACGAGCGAGAGTGGCTGCCATGGAGGCTCACGATTGCTTGGGCGACCCTGAGGAAGGAGAAGTACATCATGGTCGACAGGAGGCAGGGGAAGAGAAGCTCCTATCTGCCCAACACGTGGGTCGGCTACACGCTCTTCAGGACGCCCAGACTTGAAGTGAAAGGGGGCTTGAGCTGAAGGTCAAAATGACCATTTTGAGGGAAGGCCGAAAAGGTCTTGTTTTCCGAAGGAGATGGCACCAAAATTTGGCCACTTTTGGCCAAAGGGGGAGTGCCGGTGCACAAATAGAGAAGTGTACCATGGTTTTGGTTGAGAAGAGGTGCACACAAATCAAGAAGTGTACCTAGTTTGAGAGTGCAGGAACATGCACTTAAATCAAGAAGTGTACCAAGTTTGTGAAGGCATGAAACCATACGAAGCCTCTTTTTACCCGAGAAAAGAACCGCGGCGAGCGGTCGTGCGGAACCAATCCCTAGCTTTTGAGGGAGCGAACCTGGGCTGTGAACAGAGCGTCGACGTAACCTGTCTATATATTGTGCCAGCAACACCCATAATTTGGGTGGTTATTGGATAGTAGATGATAGTAGATCAGTGGCAGCTTGGGTCGATCAACAAGAATGCATTACTTTGGGTGATCCAAGACCCGCTTGAAAGCGTTCTTCTCAACTCTCTGACTGGTCCAGGACAACAACTTCTTCGAGAGAAGCGGCAATGGGCAAGACGCTCCCGCGTGAGTCAGATATGCTCCACCGCCCAATCTCTTCCGCCATCTCCATGAGTTGCCCCATGAAAGCTGCGAAGCGCTCCCTCCGGCTCAAAAACGCTAGTAACTGAGCATCCCCAAAATAGGCACTGCCTGTGGCCTGAACCCGCGATGACCATGTCCAAAACCCCTTTGCTCCGCTCCATCAACTTCTTCACTCCCTTCCCAACGCAGCCGACTCCGACCCCGCCCATCCCTCCATGCTGAAGGAGCACCTGACTGATCATGAAGGAGTGTCCAAATCCACCAGACCAAAAGAACACCAGGATCATCCGAATTTTGCTTTTTATCCATGGAGTTCCATTTTTGGTAGTGCAAAGTATAATATCAGGGTAGTCTATTGGTGAACCCCTTACGGATGATCCTGTTCCGTTTTGGGAACCCCAGAGCACGTCGCAGGAGTTGCTCCAAAACCGCCGCGTACGACGCGGTGCCTCTCCAGCGACCGCCTTGGCCAGCAAGGTCTTCCCCGTGCCAGGAGGGCCGACCAACCTCACGGCGCCGCAGATCGGTCGTTCGGGGTCGCGGATGTGGTACCCCATGGCCCATCGTTCGGCTCGATCGATGGGAGATCCACATATCTCGTGAGGGATGAGCGGGATTGAAGGGTCAAAGTACGGGATGTGGACGATCCATTGGGCACGAAAAGGGCACATTGATTCAATCAAGACCATCTTTTAAATAGGGTCTTTTCTGCGACTCTCACGGTCACTGTTTGTTGCAGGCACACACCAGTCTCGATCAGAGAAAAACCATGAGGAGAGGCTGGTTCAGTTCAGTGTTCATGCCCAACGTGCCGAAGGCCAATTCAGCGATCCGCTCCGCAGCTTCGCATTGTTGGTATACAGAACCCGTCCCCCACCCGGACGCGCGTCCACGCGATCGATTCGGACGGAGCTCTGGTGCACCGATCCGATCGTCCACTCAGTGTGCTCTACTTGGCTCTATTTGAAGCTGTGGCATGTGGAAATGCTCCACCAACGCCACAGCGGAATGCTCTAAATGCCACCCCGAATGAAAACCTGATACACTACGTCTATGATTTTTGGTCTTGGACCACAACCTTCAGAAATACAACAATAAATCATGTCATACGTTCCATCCCAAACTCATCCATCACTCGGCTAAAACCCCGGGGGTTCTTCTCAGTGGCTCGTGATGGCTACTGATTGCATGAGTCTTATTCTTGGACATCATCAATGAGTGTGAGTAAGACGTAGTTGGACAACACATGAGTCCAAAGTCTCAACTGCCTCTCTGAAATGACCAAAACGTGCACCAGCTGAGTTGCAAGGCACCCTTGGGAATCTTGGCGCCCAGTTCAGAGTACCTCGAAACCGCGCATGAAGACTCACTGAGACAAAGAGTGTTTGTGGAAACCAAATCACCCCAACTTTGGAGTGCAACTGATCTAAAAGTGAAATGAAACAATGCCTTGAGTATGGCGCTACTTGGGAGGTCTTCCACCCCATGCGATTCCACCGGGCCCCGCCGTTCGCCGACGGTCCGCGAAGTGCCGAAGTGGTCGATCCGATCGCGCGTTCAGTTCTTCTACATATACTTTGACGAGAAAGCCGTTCTTTTTCTGTGTTTTTTTTCTGTGTTTTTGTTTTTTTCCCTTTCTGATTCGCATCTGACAAGAATCACACCTCCGGAGTCCGCAAGCTCTAATAGCCTGTGCTTTTGCCTGAACTCGCTCAAAAGATCACACAAAAAATGGCACTGTCCTCGTCACCTTGCCAGTCAGAGTTAGAGACCTAGGCTGGTAGTTGGTTCTTCGTCAGGGTGGGTTCCAGATCACCGCAGGTACTGACTCGACCGGCGACTCGGCGGCAGCCTCCCTGGTCTGATAACCACTGGAGCTGAGTGGTCTTGAAGGTAGAGAGCATTCGAAGTAAGCGACCGATGTGAAGTACGTCGTACTTCACCCGGCCCCTTTTGTCTCAAGATGTTCTAAATGAGAAGCCCACCCAAAGTCACCCTTGACGTTGGCTCAAGATGACCTTCCATAGATGGTGGGCCACTCCACCCAGATGTGCATAGAGAGACGGCCCCCCAACAAGTCAGGAGACACGAGTCCGTTCTGCTTGTGTCCTGAACCCTGAGGTGATGTCAACAGGCGACTCTCTGCGTCTACTCCCAGCATCTTCCAACTGATTTCAATTCCGTTGGGAGATTCCAAACAGGCCCACCATCCTCAACCACTACTACTCTACTACTCTACCATCCTCTCCCTTTACCTCTCTCTCAACAAAAATAATCAATCGCATCGCTCTCTGGAAGGCCACATGTCAACATCCAAACCATCCATCGGAGCATCCGGAGAAACACCATCCAAAGCCGGCGCACCGGGAGGTGTTCTTCAAGAAGTCCACCACCTGACAAATCCGTGGCATGTGGGCAGAGTCGGTGCTCGGTCCTGAAGGAGAACTCAGAAACCTTCAGGCATGTGTCAACACTCTGATACGAAGACCAAGTTTTGAGTGTTTGTGGGAGTCTTGTTGCTGCAGGATTTCATCATCAACACATACCAACACTAATTATCCAGAAGTCCATTCTCGGAAATTTCCCTTTGTAGCATCTGGAGCCTCAAAATACCTTCAGCGTGTTTCTTCTGTTCTTTTGTGGGGGTTCCGTCTTGTCCCATTTGTTGGTTGAATAGTGAACAATGTACTAGGATCAAATGGTTCAACCGTCATCTTGATCTGCAAACCCACCAGGACCTCGAGGCAACTACTTACTACCTGGTCAAAAAGCCGGTCGAGGCTGCATGATTGGAACAACAAAAGACAAACCACCAAGAGTCACATGTCGGGCTGGTTTTTAGTCCCTCAGTGAGTGGATGTGACAAGGGCACCCCGACTTCCTCCAAGAATGGCACCCCTTTGTGCCTGGTTGCCACCTGGACCAGGGGATCCATGCATCCATCATGCAGCACCCGCTGCATGTGGTGAACCCGCGTTGTTCCGCGTGTGCCGAAGGGCCCCTCATGTTCCAAGCTGCGAAGCGTTCTCCCAAAGCAAGCAATGAAAGTGGATGAACGTGGAAAAGAACGAAACCTCAAAACAACAAACACACACTTGAGAAGGTTGCTCCGTGGAGCGTGATTTCAGGCTGCTTCGCGGTGTGCATTAGCCCTTTACATTTAGGTACAGCATTAGCCGAGAGCATTAGCACTTTATTGCAAAATCAACGTATGAGACAGCGTTGAACTGACTTAGAAGCATCAATGAGTGAAAATTAAAAAATTGCAGGTACAAGATACTGCGTCCAGTATCTCTTCCAACCGAACACCATAGCTTTGTTAGCACGGCTAGGTGAACGGCCGCCGTGCCCCCTGCTACTGTACAGTGGTTGGAAGATTCGTAGGGTAGGTTAGAACGAGAACTAGAGTAGTGTCCTTGGAAACAGGATTGGACACACACAAAGAGCCGTATCGGCGCAACTAGATCGGATCAGGTAGGACCTGGATAATAAATAGTGGAAGGGCTGGACATCGAAAAAGTTCAATACTGTAAATTGTATACAACAACAGTCTGTGAAGGTGCTGGCGCATAGTCTTTTTCTTCGTGGCCGCAGCGCCGCGGCGCAGTGTTCTTTTGAATGACCTTTGGTCATATAGAGCTGCATCAACTGCTGTGCTGTCGTGGGTACTAGATGTTTTGGGAAAGTGTACTTTTGTAGCGTGTGGTGGCGTGATTGTAGGCCTGAGAGGCGTAGTCTGTGACTCCCTGCAGACTGCGGATCACGAATCTGCCAGGGATGAGCGGGGAGTTGAAAGGTGACCGTTCTGTTGAGAGGATCGATCAGGAAACCGAGTAGATGGTCGTCGTCCACTGGCTCTATTTCAACTGGGTGTTCATAAAATTCAGGATGGGCCAAAGTGGTGATGGGAAGTGCTGACCTGTATTGTTCGTTGAGCAAAATGTATCGGTTGTCAACGTAGCGGGTGTTGAGCAAATGAAGGCTGGGTTGGTGCAAGAAATTGTGGTACGTGGTTTGCCATGTGTGTTCGATGAGTGTGATTGCGACATTGCAAAGTGCTGGTGAGAGCTGACTGCCAATGCCTGCTCCTTGGATTTGTTTGTAGTAGGTGTTGCATGCTTGGAAAATGCATGAGTGAAGGGCTTGTTGTACAATGAGGGGGATGTGTTGAGTGTCCAGGGTGCGTTGTTGTGGGTGGTGAATGTAGTGTCGACCAATGTGGGAGTGTTGGAGGGGATTGCCAGTAGACTGAACATCTATGGTGATGGTGGTAGTATTGTGTTGTGTTTTCCAGCGGTGGCATAGGCTGATGACTGCATCGACGAGGCGTTGCTGAGGTACACTGTTGAAGAAGCCGACGAGGTCATCATTGATTGGTGTGAGGTGGATGTCGTCGGGTGTGGTCTGGAAGTGGTTGTGGAGATGTTGCCACAGGTTGGGTATGGATAACTGGCCTGGATGTTGTGGTAGAAGATGAAGGAGCATGATGTCTAATGCTTTGGAGGTGGCTCGTAGTAGTGTGCCAGCAATGGATCTGAAGTAGCTGATGACTGTTCTACCTTTGCGCCAAGATTTCTTTTGTTTGAGGAAGACTACACCATGTGGTGTGTAGAATTGCTTGCGGAATCCCCATGGGTGGGCTCGACGTATGCTGGCGGGGAACGATTGTGTGAGAAACTGGTGAAGTTGTTGGGCAGTGAGATCTGGTAGTGGTAGAAATAATTGTGGTGTATTCCAAGTGGTGAGACATCCGTGAAAGTAGTGTTGTGGACAGAAAAGTCGCAAATTTTGTAATTCGTGGTCGGCATGATGGAGTACCAGCTTGTCTGTAAGAAATTGTTGAAGCTGTGTAACACACACGTGCACAAAAAGAAGCCACGGCATCTGCCTATCCGTCTGCGCCCGTCTCCTCTCTACAACTCGAATACACCATACGTA
>CAXAMN010022695.1:354371-371997 GCA_963970005.1 Durusdinium trenchii | reverse complement strand
ACATGCGGGACACTCTTGTGGGACACTCTTGTGGGACACTCATACGGGACACTCTTGTGGGACACTCTTGTGCTTCCTCCAAAAGTCACATGTCAAGTCTCCAAAACGAGCGTTTCGTACGAGACTTCCTCCAAAAGTCACGCTGCGAGGCTGCAAGACGAGCGTTTCGTACGAGACTTCCTCCAAAAGTCACGCGTCAAGTCTCAAAAACGAGCGTTTCGCACGAGACTTCCTCCAAAAGTCCAGCGGAAACACCCATCGGAGCACACACATCACGCAGCCCTGCCAAGCAATTTCGCGATTCCAGCCCCTCCAAACGACACCCGCCCACACGCCAATCCCAATGTGACAGCGACATTCACCTCTACCACAACTCACAACCTCCCGATTCCCTGCGCCTGCCACGAATCTTTCCGCGTCCACACGTCTAACGCGCACAAAGTACTGCGCCTGCCACGAAATGTCACCTCCGTCACACATCGCAACCTCACGATTCCCTGCGCCTGCCACGAAAATCCCACTTCCACACCTCAAAACCTGCACAAAGTCCTGCGCCTGCCACGAAAAGTAACAATGTCATCTCATGTGGCCTTCAACAAAATTTGCACCACACCACACGTTTGGAATGATTTCGACCCGTTCTGAGCACACTCCCAGGGTCCAAAATCGGCATTTCAGCTGAGACTTGTCACGAAAACAGAGCTTCGATGCCACACCCTGAAACGCAAATCCCAATGGCACGGCCACATCCAACACCCCAAAAACACAACTCTCCAAACGCTAATCCCAATGGAGCTGCGTAGCAAACTGCGGATCTCACAAAACGCTGCGCCTGTGCAGTGAAATGCATCACGCTTCTTGCGCGACATGTCATTTTCATGCAAATCACAATGGAATAGCGGCGCAAACTGACACGTGACACATCCATGAAAAGTCACTTGCAAAAGCTTCCCCCAATGGCAGCGCCTTAGCGACCTACTGCGGACGGTTGCGGACGGCTGCGAACGGTTGCGAACGGTTGCGGACGGTTGCGGACGGTTGCGAACATAGAAGCAACGGGTCGCGAACAAGACTCTACCCCCAGACCCCCAGAGTTAAAAGAGAACCCTTCGCTACGCATTCGGGAATTAAACATATTTCACTACAACTATCCCTGCCAAAAAAAAGAAAGACATTATTCTGGGGGCCTTTATTAATCAGTGCAGGAAAAAAAAGACATTACTCTAGGGGCGTTTATTAATCAGAGGACCACATTAAGAAGTTGCACCCCTGCGCGAGAGATGCGTGGTGCCTGGAGAATCATTGGCTTTTCCTCGCCAATCGTTCCTATAGTATCATCTTGAGAAGGCCTCTGTAGCTCAAGTGTTGGATGGGTTATAGAACATACCCAAATCTTCCAAAAGTTCTGCCTCTTGGATTCGTACATAGATGAAAAGGTAGGCGTTGTTTGTTCATACTTGGAAGATCCACAGCTGACAAGGTAGTCTTCAACTTCGACCCAAGATTCTCAACGATTCGCCCCAGAGCAACTGGCAGTCTTCTACGTGATCAATCTTCACACAAAAACCCTCCCGTATACCACCCGAATGGCCTCCCCTCCAAAGCAGCATGAATTTGCATATGTTCAGGTTGCACTAGGTGTAAACTTGCCAACTACATCCAACTACATCCATTTGATGAATGCTTCTAAAGAACTCCTCGGATTACATCATATAATCCTCGTGCCAGCAGTGCCAAAGTAGATGATTGAACAACTTGAATACAGTATTGGGTCATACATGTCTTACACCTCTGCGCCCTGAATGCCTGCGTTCCTCAAATGCCTTCGGTCCTTCGGTCCGTCGAGCTCCCGAGGGGCGTCGAAGTGTCGAAGTGGTGGCGCTCTGAGACACAGACAGATCGGTGTGAGACAAGTTAAAGGTTGGCGAGGTCATGTCGACAGGTGTACTACATCAGATCTTGAACTTTCGACATGAGAGGTTGTGATTGTGGGGCTTGCTCACAGCTGCATATCGGAAGCCTGCAAAGGCCTAAAATGATGTCAATTTGCTTTAATTAAACGGATCTGTACCAGCTGCTTCCATGGGGTTACCAATGACAACCCTACACTGCTTGTAGATCACCATTGGACACCCAGACAGGAAGCGCGCTTGGTACTTCTACATCTGCTTCAGAGGATGGAAGAGCTGAAGAACCCGAAGCTGGGGAGGTGAAACACTCGTGCCATCCCATGTGAAGCCAAGCACTCGTGCCATCCCCGACCAGCAAGCCGCGATCCGAGCAGCAAGCCGCCAAAGAGGAGCAAAAGCCCGGCGATGAGCCAACCTCAGGTCGATGGATGCGAGAAAGAGCGAGGCGAGCGAAGAGCGAGCTGAAACCGATTAAGAGAACCCCCGAACGAGATCAGTCTTTGAGAGTTCAACCCAGTAGAGTAGCTGGTTCTTGCTTCAGTTAAAGTGACTGAACTTGTTTTTTTGTTGGGGGTGACTGACAGGTCACAGGCTTTGACAGGTCAGTGGGATTCCAAAGTTCCGGTCACAGACTCGTGTCATGTTGGAACATGGCAAGGTGTTCTGGGAACATGGCGGTCCAGGTGCTCGGGTTCACAGCCTGGGGCAGGAAAGCAGGCCCGGCTGCACCGGAACCGGTGTGGAAAGACTTGAAGAGACTTCAGTGCACCTTTCCGCCTGGCAGCTGTCCACTGGTCTCTGCCCCTCGTGGCCCTCGTCAGTCGAACAGCCGTCGACCCGAGTCCCTGCACCCCGTCGACCGAATTTCGATGAGGACATGCCTCGTGTGCCAGATCATTTCACCAGTTCACCAAAAGAATCTCAGACCATGACAACCATGAATTCCAATCATCTCAATCGTCAATTTTTCAGTGATGTTAATATGTGGTCCATCTCTATCAACTCCATGGATTCTTTTCCCGCCCGCGCTGAGAGCGCATCTCGCCCACACCCCCTTTTCTGCGAGCTCCGAGGTGCAAATGGGCCCGGCGAAGCTCGCCAAAAAGTCGAAGGGAGACCCGCTGGAGCCCACCTGGGACATCACCACATCCACCTGCACGCGAAGCAAGGTCTTCGACCACTCATGCGATTTCACAAGAGTAGAGGGCCGTGACTTCGTAAATGGTTCATGCAGCCTGAATGGCCTTACAACACCACATCGACTCGCTCGCCATGGTTACTCATGGTCACTGTTTGTTCCGTCCCAACCTCGTCCAGTCAGACGAAGAAGCTGGATTAGGGGACTGGATTGCGCTTCTATGTGTTCTTCTTTATGATTTAGTTCCTTCACAATACTTAATAGACACACCATCTTGTATGAGGAGGGCCAGTTTGCTCGGACGTGGTTCGTTCCGCACGGACCGGATCGACGTGGCCCACCCCATCCTTGCAGGAACGGACGAGCGGACCGGGTGTGGAACGTTGCACGCCCTCCGACAGGCTGTTTGGAGACCCTAACAGGTGGTTTCTGGGCACCTGTCACCAGGAAGCACCTGTTGGAGGGTCCAGGTATGGGTCTTTGTTGTTTGATGGACCGGCGAGGGTTCCCTCGTGGCGCGTTTGTTCGTTCCCTCAACTCCTTTGATCCCAAACAACCCCCCCAAACGAGCGCAAGGACCAAGGAACCCGGAGCCGGCTGAACAACCGAACCTGCTGTGTCAACCATGCGTCAGTCCGGCTCACTATGTGAAGCACCAAACTGAGAATCAGGGAAGAAATCACACCTTTTAAACCAAGGGCAGTTGACTTGGATGCAAGATTGACCAAACACAGCTGAAGTCATAGCTCTTTTGGACGCGAAGACATCTTGACAAGCTGCGTGCGTCCGTTTCTTTGATGACAACTGCTTGGGAAGTCACGACCACATCAAAGTACATTCAATGTGACATGCTCCGAACATGTCCTGTTGACCCTTGCGACAGTGTCATGGATCATTTCCATCCTGCTCCATCCTGCTCCATCTGAAGTACCTGAAATGATCTTCCAGATCCCGGACAAAGAGCTGGCACGTACTGAGAAGGGGTGAAGACGCCTTGTCATAGTAAGGAATCCTAGCCGAACTCCAAGCAGGTCGGTGCTTTGTGAGGATGCTTGCTCCTTCCTCGGCAACAAATCACATCACCCTGGGCACTTTCCAAATGGCCTCTGCCTGCGACCAAAAAAGGTCAGGTTTGGTGGCCCTTTGGTAAATCATTTCATGAGAAACCTGACGACCGCGGGTAAGTATTCTCGCATACGCTGGCGCCCTCGCTGTTTGCAACACATCATTCACACTGGACAAGATCTTGAGTACAGCACCAAGTGAGTTAATTACTTCGAAGCATCTGATCGTTCGCCTGTCAGAGCAAAAAATACGACGCATCATGGTGACATGGGGTTCTCCCACTGAGCCAACGCCTTAATGAATCTCCAACATGCCATAGTTTAATGTGTACATTATATATATATATATACATACATGTATACAATAAATGAATGTAGAAACAAAGATCCAGACCAGAAATGTGTCAGCCCTTCAAAACTTCAACACATCTCTGATCCAACCGACCGGAGCAAGCGACGGAGAAATTCGAGGCCAGGCGTCCAGCTTGCAGCTTCGGAAGCAACTGTGGGTTTGCCTGTACCAACGTTCTTTGCTCCTAGTAGCGTCCTTGTTCCTAGCAGTACGGCCAGGAGCCCCTAGTAGCCACTGAAAAACTAATCGGGAAAACAAATCCTGCAGTTCACCGGTCATGTTCAAATGAAGCCCAACGTCTTGTTTCACCATAAGAGGTTTAGGGGCTCCTTTCATCAGAACCTTGCATCATATATCAGTGGCAGTAGAAAGTGGCCCATCATGTTCTGGTCGTGCATGAGATAGAGCCGTTGAGGGGGATGTAACAAAACAATATCGAGTCAACGATTTGAAAAAACACCTTGCCAAAACAAATCGAGAGTCTTGCACTGGTGGTCAACCATGGTCAACCCACCTCACCTCACCTCACCAGACCTCCCCGCGTTGGGCGGAACGTTGGGATTTTATCGTTTTTTCCCTCTGCCAATTGGCGTCAAAAGCCCCGGTCGTTGTATTATAATTCAATATACATCCAACTGGGTCGTCGTCAGGTTGCTTCAACATCTTCTCAGCGAGAATCTGATGTAAACAACATGCTGTGTGACTAAATACAAAGGAACAAATAGGTCCCCTACTTTCAAGTGGAAAGCAACCAAACGTCGCCGCTGCATGCACCCTTTTCCGAAGGCAGGGGACACTGGTGCTCTGTTCTTGATCACCCAACTTCAAGTAGGGATATCTTGTGTTTCTCCGAGGCCAAGGCAGGGAGACCTTCACAACTTCAAAAACCAATCATCGGATTTGGGCGTCTGGATGTGACGGATTATTGTTCTTTAACCTGGCTGCAGTGATTCTTTTGGTCAATTGCATTGTTTCAACTATCATTTTTCTGGCGACAGTCTTCAAGCACGTCGCGCACTTCAAAGATGAGGAATGAGAGATCTGTGAAGAATTTACTGCCAAACACGCTACACCGTTGGGCTGACGGCAACCAGGCCAAACACTTCTCTGTCTCTGCCCTTGCAGAGGCGTGTCAGGTATGCCTGCATTACCCGACGCACTTGTTGAGCCCCAAACAGAACCACTTAAAACATTGGCGCTTGGCTCTGAGCTTTGCTCATGACACCGAGAGCCTCCTTGACTAAGTTACACAACTAATGCACCCACAAAGCTTTGAAGTGGTGTTCCCCAGCGAAATTGGCCACATGGAATGAAGGTGACGCTTAGCTAAAACTGGCCACACCAACTGGGGTTGGACAATTGCGAAGGAAATGAGATCGATATCATAAGCGCCGCACGAAAGTGGCCACACGAAGGCCAAGGTGAACGCTTAAGGCTGGTCCTAGCTGCGAAGGAAATGAGCTATCACTAAGCGCTCCTACCTGTCAGTGGTCCTACCTGAATGTCGTGTACCTCTTGTTCTCCATCATGTTCATGTTGGTCGGAAATGAACTTCGTTAGCCGATTCGTTCGCCCAATGTCGGACGAGACCACGATCTTACTTGCAACTCAAAGGATCTGTGGAATTTCAAAACGTTTGGTTTGTCATTTCGTCTGTCAGTCAACTGTCAGGGATGGAAAGGATCTGAAAGGATCAAGGGTAAATCTGTTTGGTTTTGAAACCCTCCGCTCAGCTGCCACGCACCGCGTCAACCGTCCGCACCACTCGCTCCGAACAGCTGCACGAAGCGCGCGGCGAAACGAGTGAGGTGCTCGGCTTCAAGGACAAGTCGTTCTCCCGGACGTGAGCGTCGCGAGAGAACACGGTGTGGATCCCAACGTTTTGGAAGGTCCGACCGGTGTTTTTCCCGGCATCTGTTGGACCCAACGAGCCAAACTCGACCAGAAAGCCCACTAGGATGACTCGGCTGAAATCAGGCCACCCAAATTGACCGTTGGCAGTCGTCCAAAATACCTTTGCCCGAAAACTCTCTTTGCGCCGGCCTTGGGAGAATCTTGCGCGAACACAGTAAGACTAAAGTGTCTATTCTGTTCAGATTGAGGGTGTTTCAACCATGGTCAAACTAGGCTTCCACCGTAGTCTCATCGGTGGAATGGTTTCTCGACCAACGTTGCCACAACGAGGTCAGGCTTGCCTGGCCAGCCCTATCCACTAAGTGCGCGCCTTCTGTTGGTGCCTAATCTGGACTGCTCCCTTGCTTCTGCCACCTTGCCTACCGATCTTCCATTCATGAAACGCCATAATCTCTACCAATGTGTGAAAATATGTGTACGAAATACGACCAATCTTGACAAAATGTGCCTCGACCAGTGAATTCGTAATTCACGTGACTTGAGATACAAGCTGATGATAATAATTCGCGGTGGGTTTAACCTGGGGATAGACCGGTTGACCTTGCGTTTCCGTGCTGCATGTGTTGCTACATAGTCTTGAACTCCCAACCTCCGGTACCCAATGGGGAAGGACTGTGAGGTGCGTCATGGAGCGGAGCGCAAGTGGTGTGTGTCTGAGCTTTGGTTTGCCTGGTTTCGTGGGTGTGTAACCGCTATCACGAGCGGAGAGTTTAAAAGCAACACGGCCGAAACAGCTGGCTCAAAGAAGTCGACATGGCCAGTCCCGTTCTACGCGCTTGCGCAGGGCTTGCGCAGAGCTTGCGCGAACCTTGCGCAAATGTTTGATCCTGAATTGACCACATTCTGATTGGCCACATTCTGAAGGAGTTACCTTAAGACGTGCATTGTGGAGACAAGAAGCATTCTGAAGGTTACTTAAAGTCTTAAACCGGTTAAGACCTCACAAGTTTCAGTTTCACTCCACAAAGCACAAGCTAAGAACAGCAGTTTTCGTAGAAATTCGGGTAACTAGTAAGTAGCCCTTGCGCAAAACATTGCGCCGGCCTTGCGTGAACCTTGCGCGATGCGGGTTTTAGACTACCCTCAGTTGTAGTTTGTTCCCGTTGTACCCAAATTTGACGCAACGGATGGAGGTACTATGAGGTACTTTAACATTCAGCAAACCTGCTCACTCCATGTTGAACAAAGCCCGAACGTTTGCAGTGCCGAAGATTGGCAGGTCTGCTCAATTTTATTGGTTTTTCACTAAGAGGCAGCCATGCTGCACGAACCTTGCATGCGGTTGTCGTTAACCCAACAAAAGGTCGACGAGTTCTGACAGCGATGTATGTCTTAAGCCATGCTACGTCCACTCTTCGTGTCACGAACCTTCAAACCCACGACTGGTGGGTTAGCAGAGCTCTCGCCTGGTGCCAGTCTTGCAGGAATGGAACACGCACACACGTGCCTCCAATGAAGCGAAATAGGGCAAGCATTGACGCCAACAAATGCCAAGTCATATGGGTTGTCAGTGAATGTTCAAGGCACGATCACATTTCTGTGCATGCTTGTGCTCTTCATGAATGCCTGCACGCAAAGGAGACCACCACAGAGGTCTGAAAGCTAATCTGTTCAAGACCCAACGCACGTTGCCTGGCCGAATCTGCCAGCCCTAGCCGCTTGAATCGAAAGTGATGCACAAGGTTGGAGGCCATCACTCTTAGGTATGTGGATCCCTACAGCTTGAAAGTCATGCACCGGTACCGTGGCTCTGGTCCCTCGGTCGAACACTTCACACCGCCATGAATCACCACAGAGACCTCGGTCGCCTCCTACAAACCTCGGTCGTTTCACCCACAGAGTTTTGGTGCAAAAACACATGTTTCAGATTTTCTCGGTTCCTATAGCTGGCGCAAAACTTTGGGGCCTGCGCACACCAGCTTTCCAGGACATTTCCTACATATCAGCACGTCCCCTCCATGCAAACAGCAACAACATGCTCTGATCGCTCATGCGAAAGCTGACTCAATTCTGCAACTATTTGCTCAAGCCTGCTCTTCGGGTACGCCTCTCGCAGGTTGTGAGTCATTCCTATCGTATTCCCTCAACTTCACCACTACCGATCTATTGGGAATCGGACCGCTAGGCCACTAGGACTACGAAACGCTAGGCCACTAGGCCCCCCAAAAAGACATATCTGAAGTTGAATCTACCTGGTCCCTTGCTTCTGAAGGGAGTGCCCATGGTCGATGTGGTTCATGGCTCTGGGTTCTGAAGGTGTTGAATCGCTGGCCCTTGAGAACACAAAGTTTGGACACTCTGAACAAAACGTTTGGAGTACGGTTACAGTAGGGCCAATCTCACCTGAGTGCTTCCTGAGCAGGTAAACTGAGCTATCTGAGATCTGAAAGTCTGACGAAAACGCTGCGTTAGTGTGCAAACATCGATGTTGCTGCCAATTGAGTAACTTCCCTCAAGCTGGCTTGGGGATGACAAAATGTAGGTGCTGTGTTTTTGCGTTGTAGCCACAAGCCTGTTGTAGCCACAAGCCTGCTACACTTCCCCGCGCAGAGTGGGCAGCCACTCACGAATTCGCACCCCACCGGATGAGATAAGTTCTGGAAGTCTTGCCTGAGGGACTGGCAGCTGTCAAAGACCACAGTTCAGTCACAGGTTGTCTAGTATATCACACTGAGAAGCTTGTATGGAAACCCATAAACACCATTTCTTTCGGCTGCAACCATCGTGCAATGGCTTGAAACGGCTGCAGTGTCCAGCAAGAAACCTTTTGGCAAATGGCATGGCTCATCCTTCTTTCAAGCGCGCTTACATGGGAACTTCCCATGAGAAGACGGCAAGGCATCAAAGTCTTTCGTGCGCTTCGCCAGCGGCTCCGATGGCTTCCCGCTTGGCTCACTCGAAGCAAGTGAGCCGGCTGCGCAAGCAGATGCCACACTTCGCAGATGCCAAGTGCTAAGCCGTGAGGATATCGCGTTCTGTGCGTTCTTCGGTATCCGTCCACTTTCAGATGCCCGAAAGTGGCTTCGAGAAGCAGCTCCTCGATTTGGATGAGACAGCTTCTCTAAGGGACTGTCGCAAAGAATGGCGAAGCTGCACAAAGCAGCTCTGGAAAAAAGTTGACAGAATTGAAGAAAGGAAGGGGCGATGATCCAGAAATAAGGGTTTGGAACATGTAAGGACTACATAGCTTCGCCGCAGTTGGCCATAGAGTCCAGTTTTGGGAGCCCAAGGGGGCCTGTTAGATCCAAGGGCCAGCCGCTGTCGAGATGCATCGACTCCACAAGGTAATCACACAGAAAAGAGATAGATCGGGCTCTCCGTTATTTTTAAGAGGTGGGAAGTAGCTTCTTGTTCCTAGTAGTAAGAATGCTCCGTTCGTAGCGATGCCAGGAGCCCCTAGTAGCGTCCTTGCTCCTAGTAGTAAGGCACTTGTTTCTACTAGCTTCTTGTTACTACTAGTAAGGCACTTGCATGATGCCATGAATCATTTGCAGTTGTCCTTGTTTGTCATGACGCCGGCGAATCTGAAGATTCGTCCCGCTGGCGGACGTGGCTCAAGTACGAAGATTCTTCGGGAGACGGTACCCACGAAGCATCTGGCTCGGAAAAAGCCACCGGCTTAGGATGAATGTCACAACGACACCTTCAACCAAGGGGCATAGTGTAGACTCTTGATTAATCAACCCCCCATATGAAAAGGATGTCCCATTCAACTGGGGGGGTTTATTCATCAAGAGTCTACAATAGCCTCTTTGATATGATAAAGGTCGTTGAAGAGGCTGGAAAATACTGCAACCTTCATTGAGACTCAACCACCTGTGGCCATTTTGCCGTCAACACAACTGCTCACAGTAACTCGCATGAAAGAGACAACGATAACCCGCAAAAAAGTCTGCATGCAAGACCCTGTACTCCAAAAAAGTGCTCTGGACATGTCATGCTTCAAACAGCTCGATGGTCTGGAACATCATCTGCAGTACACTCAACATGAGTCTTGGTGAAAACAGTTCGACTTTTCGCCCTGGCTCGGAACATTCAATTCTGTGCATTTTTTCGCTGGCAACACACAAATGAAACTGGTATGGATTTCACCACATCTTTCTCCAAAAACCATATATAACTAATCTGCAGCCACGCCTTGCCTGACATGTCAAATGAGCGACGAAGATTTGGTAAGTGCAGGTCGTCTGTATGGATTTGGTCAGTGTATTGTCACTCTTCATGTCCATCACGTCATCGCCTGGTGTGGTACAGGGGAAACACTGACTAGTCATGGCACCAGTCCCGCCTAGGTCGCCTCATGGCACCGCCGCCCGCGAGTGGTGTGGATCCCACGACTCCACCGCAGAGCGTCGACGCCTTGAGAGGACGTTTCATGTGACTCTAAACGTTTCAGCCGGTCAGTTGCAAGGAGGTCACCGTGACCATGACTACACTCAAATCAGGCGAGATTGCATTTGGTTGAAGACATTCTGATGCTTGACTAGTGTTGGCCCGCCCTGTGCCACTGCAAAAGATTGTTTCTTAGTCCGGACAAATGACAAGACACCAAGCATGGTCCACGCAGCGTGGTCTTTTCGGTGCAGTGGTCGGTCTCTTCGTGCAGAAGATGGTCTGTCGCTTGTGATACAATTGCATGCCTGCGTGGCTTGAAATCATGCAAAGGACATGTGTTCCTTGTCATTTGCGGATGAGTCCAAACCAAAAGGTATCCTTGGTTGACATAGCTGGAAGGTCAACCTACCAGGGATTTGGGCTTCGGGTTTTGACCCAAAGCCATTTGTTAACACATAATGGTCAGGTCCACACTTCTTCGTACAACTGGAGCCGTCGGTAACATCTGTGAGCTCAGGTTCTCTTCAGTTGTCACCGACGGTTGTTGTTTGCACAGCTGTGACACGAAGAACACAGCCGTCGGTGGGTTTCTTGCAGTTCACAGGTCCCCAGGTATTTGGACGTAGGACCTTGGCAAACTGTCCAAAGAGCGAACTGTCCAGTGGCAAAGCCAGGCGGCTTTGAAACTCTTCACTTTGGTGGTACGGAGGCAAGCAGCTTGCTTCAAGCAGCAAAGTTTGGCCTTGGACCAGTTCCTTGTGTTTGATACCCTAGAAGCTCCAAATGGCTAAATTAATAGCCTCAGACTCCCAAAGGCACCCAAAGGCACCGTGCCCCGGTGGATTTGGAATTCTGAAAAGGTTGCAGCAAGGGCGTTTTTGCTTTGCAAACGCTGCCTTGTTCGGGGGCAGTTTTTGCTCAGGCCTGTTTTAGCCTGATTCCCAAGCAACAAGCCGATGGCCCACCAAGACTGGTGTGGCCTTTTCATGGCGGGCTATCAGTTGCAGCAAACTCACGACTGCACAAGTTTGACGGCAGGTGAACGGTGAAACAACCGTTTACCGCCCGTACCAAACATGATTGACTCTAACATGATTGAAGTTGAAGCAAGCTGCAGGATTTATCAAAGTTGAAAAAGGCGGCTTTTCAACAAGGAAGATTGCTTTTGGTGGAGCAAGTCGTCGCCGGACTTGCTAAATTCGCACTTGGGAGGGCTCCAATCACGTTACTTAACTTGGGATATATATATATATATACAGTACATATGTCCACTGTTGCAGTGGATAGAGGTCTCGATCTAGTAGTGAAACGTTGCAGACAACGCTCAACACCAACTCCAATGCAGATTGATCCAGCCGCCCTTGGGGTGTTGAGCTGATCTGACAAACAACTGCATGAAATCACCTCGTCGGGCTCCGTTGGATTCATAGGCGTTTCCAGCAGAAATTGCAAAAAAACATGCTTCTTTCGGGGCGTGTTTGTATGAGCAGAAGTTGCTATTGCAGTATTTGTTCTGCAAAAGGAATAGATATCAAATGATATCAGTCTGTCTCAAAAATGGCGTGTATTTTGCATCTATTTGTCTTAGGAGCTTGTATACAGCAAATTGGCACGTTGTCAACCTTGGCTGCAAAAGCCACCCTGCCACCCTTGGCGAAACCGCAGGTGACAAAGGTTCAGGTCCGACATACCGATTCAAAGAGGACAAGGTTGCAGAGTTGCCGATGTTTGGTGAAGTGACAAAAGATCTGACCGGCAAGCAGTAGAAGCTTGGTGGTCTGTGTGTCATTTCTGGATTGGGAAATCGCCGCTTTTGGGCCCAAATTCAGGGCTGGCTTCTTGTGATGAACTGACAACTGCCTATGTGTCCAACACAAAAGGCCACAAGAACAGTTTTGTTCTTTCTCTGCTCAACAACTGGGGGCAATGTGTTGACATACAAGATTCTGCCACCATCACACTTGATGAGAGGGCAACCATCAACCAAAATAGATGCACCTACACCAATTTAACCTGGCGGGAATATTCAGCTCACCCGCTTTGTTACTCTATGTTATTCCACTACGTCCTTTGCTCAGGAAGGCATCTGCCTCAAGTATATGTTGCATTGTTGAGGGTATAGTACCTGGTTGATTGAAGACTTGAAGCCAGCCCAGACTTGAACATGATCATGAATAAAGCTTTGAGTCTGTGTTTGACATGTCTCCAGTCTCCTCACCAACACTCTGTTCTCAACAGCCGAGACCGGAAGTCAAGAGTCCGATCATTTCTTCTAAGGCTTCCAATCCAAACGCAATGAACTGCAGCCTCGGGGGCAGCGAAGCTAAAGATGTATAGTTCAGCTTCCGTTGAAAGAGCATCCCTCGGTTCACAGTGCTTTTAGATAATGTTGCCTCCAACCCTTGCAACGTGATCGATCATCCCATGGCGGGTGCCGTGAGATGTACCCATGCATCAATGTGGTTCGCTGGCAGCATGGAACCCCGTAAAAATGATAGTGATAGCATAGAGATGCCGCTTTGGGTACTTTTTGTGCAAACCGTCTTTCTTTCACCCCGTCAGTCAGCCTGGTGCATCGTTCTGTGCTCCATGTCTGAGTCGTCTACACGTCTTCCTCTGCTTCTGTTTCTGATTCCACCAGCCCAGACCCTCCGTGTTCGGCTGATCCGGGCGTTCCTCGTGCCTTTCCATTTGATCGGACTGCTTTCACGGTCACATGGACACTGTCCCACCAGGAGGTGGGCACCGATGGAAACGCCGTGTATTATGGTGTGTCGACTTGTGTGTTTCTGGAAATCCTCACCTGGAAAACCCAATTCAGGATGAAGAACCTGGAATTGTCGCTGCTCCGGTGCCAAGAGGTATAAATATAGGCCCTGCCATGCTATCAGTGCTGGAGTGTGCTTGTAGATGTTCAGTGTTCGCAATCTTTTCGTTTCTCGCTTCGTTTGTAGCAAAACCTATGGCCTATGTGTATGTTTCCTCCTTGCCTTTCTTAGAGCTGCTCTGACCGAAAATCACCCAAAAAAGGATGCTTAACAACAGCAAGCAACTGCCAGCTCAGAGGCTGAGAGCAGCAGTTTCACAACCATCACAAGGTGCTGCAAGCACTGCAGCTGAGCTTTCCTCGGAGGCCATCGTTTCTGTGGCTTATACAATAATCATTTGTGAGTGTCTCAGTATCAAACAGACCCTCTGACAGGTGTCTGACTCCAAAAGGGTTAGAACACGCAATTCGTCCCAAATCAAGAAAGCAGGCGAAACGGTTTCGCGTAGCAAGAATGCGAAACCGAGCAAGGCCTACATGACCACGGTCCTTATCCACCGACCCACGTCTCCAGAGTCAAGTGCGGCGTCTGCAGAGTCTCTGTGAGATCGAGTGAGTCACAAGTCTTTCTCCCAAATCCTCCTGCAAAGTGCCACAAGTCATAGTCGTCATGTTGGGAGGATTTGAAGCACGCAGACTGAAATTCGCGCGTTTTTGACGAGCTACGCAGCTACCAAGCTGGGTACCCCCACCGGTCTGCAGGTTGCCAAAATGTTCAGAATGACACAAGCTCAACCAGAGCGGATCTGTTCCCAAGACATGAGCCGGGCAGTTGCAACGTGTTGCAACTACTCGCCGTTTTATCGCATGTTGTTTGATCCTTATCTGGGCAACCCAACATAGTCTGCTATATTTCTTGTGGTACAGTCCCCTGGCATCAAATGATAGCAAAGTGCTATGTGAGATCAGGCTCCTCTTCTTTTCAGAGTTGGCAAAATGTGGAAATGCTTGGGTGGAAGAGTCATGGGTGGTAGACATTTGTGGAAGTTGCAGCGCTTGAAATATGTATATATCACCAGGTACTAGTATCGGATAGTTTGTTCTACACTGTGGCAACTGATGTGTTGATGGCCACAACTTGGCGGCCCTGTAGCTGCTTGTTCTGACAAATAGGAATTTGTGCTTACTTTTTAATCGCGACTGGCTAACGGCTTGATGCCGAAGAACTGGCATCTTCAGATGCGTCTCCGACAAGATTGGCCAAATTGGTCCATCGATCTCTTTGGGTAGGAAGTCGTTGGTTCACTGAATTTCAAAAGGATTACAAAATTGACAAACTTCCTGCCTGCATATCTGTCCGACCGCTTCCACACAGTTCGCATGATGCTCCAAAGTGCTTTCAAGTGCATGTATATGAGCGGGATGTTGAGCGCGGAGGACACTGAGCTGGAGCAACTGCTAAGAGCGACCTTGATACTATACTTCTTGTCTTCTCGTGAGCTGACGACGTGCATGCGCTTTGCTTTGATCACGCATCTTCTCTCGTCCCTATATCCGTTCATGGCTGCTCCACTAAAAGGCTCACCCTTCTCGCAAATTCTCGCATCCGCTCATGTTCATTTTTAGTCTGCTAGATAGCATGGATGGCATGTTTTTGAATACAGGTCCTTTTCCTGCTATGGTGCCCCCGCAACCAGCTTGACGCCTTTCTTGACAAGTTTCTGGAACAATGTTGCCAAAGCAAATCGAAACTGCAGGAGGTAGACATTGCACATGCACGAGCGCTGGCCTACGGTTTCGGGAATATGCAAATTATGAATGATTAAAGTTCGCGATCTTATCACCTACCGACCAAACTTCATCCAACTAATTATATAACTAACCGTCCCCCTGGAAAACACACATATTGCCATTGCTTTGCAGATTGAGAATGTCTGTGAGATGGCTCTCTATACTCTATACATCTGTATATACCCTTTCCTGATCTAGAATGGAAATGGAAACTGCCAAAGCTGGTTTGGAACATGTTGCTTGTCCTCCACTGCAGTTTGGCAAATTCTATGTTAGTATTTGGGACAGTAAACCTTGGGAACAGTTTACATCTTCGAAACTTTCAAAGCTCTCCTCACTCGACCAATCAGCCATCCAAAACCATGAAGGGATGGACACGACAGTAGTCTGTGAAGTTGGATTGGTCTTAAAACAGGAGAGCCACCCAAAACAAAAAATTGCTTTCCAAGCTGAAATGGGATCTTGCGATGCTTGCTTGTCGTGCTTGTCCTTCTCAAAAGGTGCTCCAGTGAAACAACAAAGAGAGCACAGCCTCCGGCACACTTTGGCCGAAAAGGCTCTCAGCTGTGACATTGACATCAACTCTCTATGGAAGTTGGACACATGACCATGGCAGTGTTCTTCCACTGAAAAGACTCTGCCTGCAAATCATGTGAGGCATCAAAGCGCCATCATGGCGCTGCGACTGAATGCTGTCATGGGGGTGATATCTACCAAGATGCTGCTCTGCGATCCTCTGCGTCCTGCTTGCTCTACTTGGTGTATATGTAAACTGCTTCCTCACATCTCACGCTGTTCTGCCGTAGCTTGATGAACCGACTGGATTGATGCAATGCCTTGCTGAATCGACCAAGCGCCTGGATCGGAAGGACATCACGGAAGGAACCGAGGGCTTTCCACAGTGGCTAACGGATTTCAATCGTTGGCAAGCCTGAGTGGCATGCTTTTAACCTTAAGAAACTCCTGTTAAACATGTGTCTCCTGCGAACATGAGTGGTAAAGGGGCACGAGATCAAGTTGTGCAAATCTCTGAGAGCCACACATGTCGCTCTTGTTCTTCAGTCAGTGTGCCAAAATGACCATAAATAACAACATCTTATGACCGCTGCGTAGGGAAATAGGAGAACAGCCAAGCAAAGCAAACTTCATGCTTCTCAAAATACTCAAGTTGGCATCTTTGTGCAAACCAATACTCCAATTTACAGCATTAACGCTTGAAGGCTCGAACTTGCTACGATCTGTTGCAATGACCTCAGTACAGAAACTACGTTGAATCCTCACGCGACAAAGCCCTTCTTTGGGCATGCGAAATTCCTACGCCTGCCAAACCAAGTACCCGGCCTGCCAGTCAAAAACCTTTGACAACGACTAGTGTGTTCAGTGCTCGCCGCTGTCAATCACATTCCACAAGGCACCTTCTGTAGATGTTGGCTGAGAGCATGATCATGGAGCTTCAACTCTGGAAATGGAGAACAAAGGAACAGCATGAGCGAATCGAAAGAAGGTCGTGTTTGGGAAACACACAGTACACGTCCATCTTTCTTCAAGCTCAGAAAGGTATCCACCAACTCTTGCACACAATAACAAATGTATCCGTTAACATTTTTCCATTACCAAATGGGTGGTCCTAGGATTCATAACTTATGCGTTTTGTTGATGCATAAGCGTGGTGGCATGTTGTAAGGATTTTAACCTGTCGACAGTTGGACGCCCATGGGCTCTCCGTTTTGTAAAGGATATACATGGTCAAACATATTTTATGACCAAGGGATTGGCGATTTGGGAGCTTTCATTTTGTACAAACTCAGGCGTCTGTTTTTGAACATCGCGTCCATGGAAATCTGATACTTGGGACTGACATTTTGTAGTGATCACACCCTTTCTTTTTTACATCCAGGTTGTCGAGAACCTAGCCAATGGGTCAGGCATTCTGTAATTTTTGGCAGTTGTTGTTGCAAGGGTCGTCGATTTAGTAGTGAAAACAACTTGCGCGGCATGCATTCTGTAGCCCCCTATGTTGGGGAAACTTTTTTGTAGCACAGAATGACCTATCCTAGGTCCAACATGCAAATCTGAACGGGGATACAAATGTCTATCCCCACCTAGTACCCTGAGCTTCACGGGCAAGGCACATCCTTGGACATGTCGCGGCCAAGACTCCAAACAAAAGGTTTCGGTTGTTGGATTGATCGTGCTTCGAAACAGCGGTCCTTCTCCCAAGCTTGGACCAGTTGATGGCCTAACGCCTGCCAAACCAAGTACCCGGCCTGCCAGTCAAAAACCTTTGACAACGACTAGTGTGTTCAGCGCTCGCCGCTGTCAATCACATTCCACAAGGCACCTTCTATAGATGTT
>CAXAMN010022695.1:343306-354361 GCA_963970005.1 Durusdinium trenchii | reverse complement strand
GTCCATCTTTCTTCAAGCTTCAGAAAGGTATCCACCAACTCTTGCACACAATAACAAATGTCTATTCCCACCTACTACCCTGAGCTTCACGGGCAAGGCACATCCTTGGACATGTCCCGGCCAAGACTGCAGACAAAAGGTCTCGGTTGTTGGATTGATCGTGCTTCGAAACAGCGGCCCTTCTCCCATGCTTGGACCGGTTGATGGGCCACTTGTATTTCCGCTGGCATCAAAATGTTCATGACACTTGTAGCAGCCTGCTGCAACAACATTTTGTAGTGTGGCATCGTTGTGTAAGTTACGACCTCAAGCCTAGTTTGCCTGTCAGCATGTCAGAGTGTTTCTGCTGGCATTTGTTGCATTTTTGCAGGCGATGTCAACGTTCTGTAAATCTGTTCCATGATGGGACGAAAGCCATCTGCAGCACTTATTCCGCTGCATCTTTTGGGCGCAAGCCTCCAGATTTCAGGAGTTGCAGCTTGACAACGAGGCTCCCCTGCCCTTCCAACGTCGAAGTTTTACTTCAACATGGGGAAATGTCGATGTATGACTTTGAAGCAAAAACTTCGTCGATGTTTTACTTTTTACATGTGGGAGGAAGAAAGGATCTTTTGGACTCTCATTTCAGGCATTGAAGTAAAGTTTTCACATTGAAATGCAGGTGAATGACAGGGGAAGCCTTGAAAGCGGCACAAATGTCCCAAAATAGGACTGTCTTGGACTAAAGTGTTGGTTTCCCGAGTGGGTGTTTTTGGGGGAAGGCGAACTTCACGCGGATTTCACGGAAAAACATGGAATCGTATGGAATCGCATTCACGGCGAAACATGGTAAAACATACACATTCACGCCAATTTCACAGGCAGTTCACGCAACTTCACGGGAAGGGGTTCCACCCGGATCTCATGGGAATCTTCTAGAAGGTCCTAGAACTTCACCTCCAGTTCATGAGTATC
The DNA here is from genome assembly GCA_963970005.1 of Durusdinium trenchii. Lineage (NCBI taxonomy): Eukaryota > Dinophyceae > Suessiales > Symbiodiniaceae > Durusdinium > Durusdinium trenchii. The sequence continues at coordinate 353,407 of CAXAMN010022695.1, read as the reverse complement.
GACCTCAGGATACCATGGATACCTCAGGGAATCATCTGGATCTATGCTCATGTCTGGAAATTCTTGTGAAACTATCAACTCTCCATGGATACAATCATAGTATTTAAAGTTACGTCGATGTTTCACCTGGTAAAACATCAACCTTATCCACGTCGAAGTTAAACTTCTACATTGAAGGCCAGGGGCTCTGTTTAGTTTAGGCTTTACGTCACACCCACTTGCGCCAGCCACTCGCGAAAGCCGCGGTAAAAACAGGCGCGGAATACCAAATGGAACCGCCCCGCCGCACCTGGAATCTTGAACTTCGGAAGGCCATGCTGACCCCTGACTTCCCTACACTCAACGGAAAAATCAACGGAATCCCACCGCGAAGCTCGCGCTTGGCACGGAATCCCGGGCATGCGGTGGACTTGGCAGTCTTAAGATGCTTAAGCTGCACCGCTCCTGTGGCGAGATGGGGGGGCAACGGGCCAACGGGCGTGCGAACACGGACGTTGAAAAACACGTTCGAAGCTCCAACCGCATGCGCCATGCTCGCCGCGGTGCGGTGCGCAAGCTACGCCCACACGCCAAACCGGCGAACGGGTGGACGTGCACCGATGTCATGCAGCTGCGACTCGCTTTGCTCCGGTATTGGACACACGTGGGAGCTGGGTGTATAAACACTGGAGGCTCCGTCTCCTCACAGTGAAACACTGGAACCTCCTTTCCTTCGCACTTTCCTGCCTAGGTAGGCAAGCCCGGAGCAGGCAACCAAAACAATAATCTGCACAGTTGGCGCAGAGTGGGTCTTCCGCAAGGTGGGTCTCCTTGCACATGCTTACATTGTGGACCTAAGTTTCGCCTCTTGCAGACGGAACCTTCAAACAAGTCATGGAAGCTTCCTTCACCAGCTTCTTCACAACCTCTGACTCTCCAGTTCAGCAGTAAAAAATCTCGAAACGATGCTGGAGTTCAGAGCTTCCCTGGGCGCCTTGGGCCGTGAAAGCGAGCCCATCGATGGGGAAGTGTAGCTATTTTGGCATGTTTGACGCAGTGAACTGTGGATATGCTGCATGTTTCGGCCTCAGTTTGTTTGTACTACATGCAAGGTGGTGAAGCATCAATTCTTTTTGGACCAGCAATTTCAGTTCCAATTTAGGTGCGACAAGACAGGCTCAACTGAACGCGGCGAGCGCAGGAAGCTACCATCTCCATCTGTTGCAAGAGTGGTTGCTCAAGGATGCAAAGGTTACAAGTAGCTTCTTGTTCCTAGTAGCGATGGCCTCCAACCTACTTGCGATGGCCTCCACCTAATCGCGTTGTGCCTTCCAGAAGACCCCCAGCCCGAGTTTCAGTGCTCGTGATCGTGGTGTGTTCCAGGGCATGCCACACCGCTTTTGGGCAGCTTGGGGGTTTCCCATGAAATCCATTAATCTATAGTACGCTTGAAGAAGTGTTTCCGAAACGACCCAATCTTGCTTGTGCACATGAGCATCTGGCAGAACCGCTGGTTAATGATTCAGGAAGGTTATAGTTTTTGTGGTCCTAGCGCTTTTTCAGGTCGCCAAGCCACACTGTCAACATTGCTGAACATAGCCCAAACCTGCATTGACATGGTTTTCGCCTTCGAGCAAGGCCTATCGCTGGTCCAAGTTTCAGCAAACTTCAACACTTGTATGTTTCACGACTGCTCTTTACTAAATTGGTCATTGCTGGGCCGGGCGGTTTGCTTACATGGCCGACACGCCTTATGTCAAGAGCTGGGCCTCTTCTAGCTAGTACTTCCTTGGGAATGTGCCAGTTGTGGAGACCAGTTTGAGGTTTGCAGCTCGAATCCTAGGTGAGTCTGGCTGCGACGAGGCTTTGAACGCCATCAAGTTCTTGAGTTCAGGAATCTGCTGTGGAAACTGAACAAAAAAATCCCAAGCCTGCAGCCTCAACCTTCTGACACAAACAGGTACGACTTGACACGTCCAACAGCCTCAGCATGCCTCAGCCATCAAGCGTTCCCACGTCAAGTCGTCACCAAAAGCCTCTATGCAGTTAAAACTACTACTCAAATACGCTCTCTCACAGGGTCTGAATCAATATCAAACCGTCTTGCATCAGGACATCGCGCAGCTCGCGCATCAGGACGTCCCTCGGAATCGGCTGAAGGCCATGAGGACGTGCCATGGAGAAAAAGGTGCAACAAGAAGGACGTGCCGTTGATGTTTGCATATGGTGACCATATCTGTGTGGAACTCCAGCAGTGTATTCCCCAATATAAATTTATGTATGGTGACCGTGGTGCAAATATGTCCGAAAGGGAACTAACTCTCTCTGTACTGTACAAGGACGCTACAATATTGGTACACTGTATTATAATATATAATGCTTGTTCCTTGAGGCAAACAGCTGCGGAGTTGTTCCAAACTCAAGTCCTGTAAAACGACTCTAGGAGTGAACTGCTCGGCAGAATCCATGCCTGAGCGACTGAGAATAATATTGAAGCAAAACAAATCAAACCTAGACATTTCTATAACATTCTATAACCACAATTTATCCTTACTGCTGAGGCGCCCATAAGTCAACCTCTAAACAAAAGAGAGCTCGAAGATATGCGGGTGTGGTTTTTACGCGTTTTTGTGGTGTTGGTCTTAGATGTTGTCATTTTTTGAAAGAGTTTCCACGGTTGCGGTCTAGATATGTTCTTGCGCTCCTGTTTCCCAAACAAAACCAACTTTTATTTTTTAAGACAACCTCTGGATCCGACTCTACCGCTGTGAACCTCCAGCACACACTGGGTCACGCTGCGCTCGACTTTGGTTTTGGGCCTTGGGCCATTTCCTGACATCAAAGAGTTTTTTTTGTTTCTGGTTCTTGTTTTTTTGTTTCTGGGTCTGCTTGTTTTTTTTGTTTGGGTGTATAATTTTGTGCACATGTTGCGTGCAATGAATATGGTTTGGTTGGTGTCTTGTGTTTCGCTGCTTGGTTTCTTCGCAGGAGCTTGCTTTGTGATGTCACCTGTTGCTTGTTTGTTGCTGAAAACAGCTGCCTGTTTTTCTGTGTTTGGTCTTCTTGCTTGAGCTTGCTTTGTGATGTCACCTGTTGCTTGTTTGTTGCTGAAACAGCTGCCTGTTTTTCTGTGTTTGGTCTTCTTGCTTTGGTCCCCCCAGTTGCTCGGTGTTCCATGGGTTTTGGCCAGCGAAGAGTGCTGATCAAAGCTTTTGTCCAGCTGCAGCTGCAGTTGTTGTTGTTGTCACAGGTTGTTCAGTTTTCGTGGGAGGTGCAACGCTTACTTGCAGAGTGCTTAGTTCTTTTGTGGCAGGCGCCAGCAGGAATGCATACTTGCAGATGGTTCGGTTCAGTTGTTGTGGCAGGCACAATACTTTTGTGTAGAAGATAGAAGATGCTAATTGTCCACTTATGGATTTGGCCATGAAGACTGACCCCATCAAGTCTCCTCAATTAGTCCAAAAATGTAGGCTTTGGTGCAATCATGAACAGAAGTTGTCCAAACGTGTCCGAGATTGCAACGCTCGCCAGCATCATGAACAAGCACACGGGCTCTACCCCCCTACCATCAAAGGCTGTGATGGAAATGGAAAAGCTCGAGGCAGAGACCTTTGCATTGAAAATGAAGCAGCCAAACGTACATCGTGGCAGCTCCAAGTGCACCATGCTAAGCTGCAATACCGTGTGCAAACCTTCAATGAATCAATCAAGGGCTCCAGGGTCATCACCTTTGCAAACACGGACGAGCTTATTCGCTCCATCACAGCTTTCATGGGAGAGAAAACTGCCCAACTGAAGCTTGATGAGTCGGGAAATGCTTCTAGATTTGAAAATTGATAGCGATTTAAATTGTTTAGTTCCCATCATGCAACAAACTTTTGATGTTTTTCCGATGTGTCTCGACCAAGTATTTTCGCGCCAATTCTTGGCTGTCATGTTTCGGTGTCAGTATTGCGGTAAGACGACCAGCCGGGTATTCATGGTTCAGTGGAGTGGAGCAACACACGAGGCATGCCTGCTGTATCTCAACTGGTCTGCTCCCAGCACGGTTAAGAACGCCACGCAGGCTGCGCAGGCTGGGGCTGCAGCCTTCATTCTCGGCCAGAGCGGACGCAATGTTGGGATGATGCTTTGCCCAGACTTCACCTACCGCAAGAATGAGCTTTGGCTTCTGGAGCACGCGATCACGAAAATGCTTTGCCACAAAGGGGTTTCTTTGGACCGATCTTTCACGCTTCAGTTCCAGAGCAAGGCCTGGCCACTCCTTATGAATGAAGTAAATTGAAAGGCGGCTAGCAAGCTTCTTCAGGAACTGAACTATAACTATAACACCACTGCCTTAATGTGATCGGCTCCCCTCTCTTGCCAATTCAGTGAGGGAATGAGATTCAACACTGCCCCGCAGGTTGACGCTAGAGACAATGTTCGGCCCTTGAATTATCGTGGACGATTCCTCGAGGGGGTCTCTGCTAAATTGAAAGAAAAGTTCTATGGCGCAATATCTTTTCCACCTTCGGGGATGCTCGACCAAGGTCACCATCTATACCCAGGCCCCTTGAACCTCTGCCTGAACCTCCTGGGTGACTGCTTTCTTTGGGTGCCGGGGTAGGCCCAGCTGCTGATATGTCTCGCGCACTGCCAACGACCATGCGGACGGCTTTCCTGCTAAAGTCTCTGCTAGTGTCTTGTCCACCTTGTTCAATTCGTCATAGTTGTCGAGATAGACCCTATATACTGATGGGATGACGAACTCTGATGACGATCACGACGGATCTCCCTGCCAGCTTTCGTTCTCCCCCCAGGGCCTGTTGGATGACCCGCCTATGAACATGCTGTGCAATAGCCACGGAGTTGATGAACCCCATGGGCAGGACCCTGCTAACAAGATGCCAGCCCTTGCCAGTGTAGCCCTCTGGGAGGCCCTCTTCAGGAACCTCTCGTCCAAACCCCATGAATCGGTGCCATTCTGGAGGCGTCCGGAACAAATACAAGAAACACCGTATATCTTCGGACGACGTCAACAGTAGTTCACCATCAGTCAAGACGGTCCCAGACATCCCTGTAACCGTCGGTAAAGTCGAAGTGTCTCCCACTAAGTTTCGGCACAAGCCATTGGTTGGCACAAGGTTCATGATCAATCTACAAACCTCAAATTCTTCGCCTCCTTCATCCACTGCCTTCTCGCCTTTCTCTACCGCAAACAGCCCGTTCAATACAGGACGTCCTTTAACATGAAAGAGATCTTCCCTTTTCATGAGGCCACAAACCCCCCGATCGACAAGTCCCAGGCACACCTCCGCCCAGTGCTCTTGGCTGACCATCGTGGCTGGCGTCTTTCCGAGGCTCTGATCCTGGGGCGGCAAGAGGAATTTCTCGAACTCCGAGACATAAGACCTGGTGCCTCCATCACAGAAGCTCAACAAGTCCAATGACCCCACACCCTCAGGGAAAGCGGCTGCAACCATCTTCCATTGGAAAGATCTTGCCACACGAACCTCTTCACCCGAATAGTCAATGCCTTTTGTGGTGAAAAACTGTCCAAACGTAAGTGGGGGAAGGACGACTTGGCAGCCCGCTAGTCTTGAGCACTCCACTCAATCGCTCCAGGATCCTCCGCTGGACTTTTGAGATTTTCCTTCCTCCCGACGATTCAACCCCATACAACCTGTTCAACCCTCGAATGAGCCCTTCCAACAACGGATCCTCTTCTTCACACCATCCCAAACCCCTTGGAAGTGGGAGAGGAAAGAGCCCCTCCGTGGACTGCCCGCAACGCGTGGTCTTGGTCAACACATCCAGGGATTGTGATAGTGCAGAACTCATATCCTTCCACAAGCTTTCCTTTTTTGCGCAAGCGCTCTTCAAAGCCATCTGCCACGTTTCATGGCCTCCATGCTCTGTCAAAAACATCTCTTCACGGCACGGTTTCAAATCCAGTCGTGAAGGAGGTCGCCGTGCAAATTGGGAGAACATCTTCTTCTCCCCTGTACGACTCTGAGGATCTCCTCCGGCACAAAGACGGTGCTGTCCACGGCCCAAGCCTGCGGATTGCTTACTCCCTCTCTCTGCCTGGGAGGGACCTCCTTCCTCCCTTCCCCAGCCCGGCGGGTCCAGCGGTCGTTTCTGCCCTCTAGACTCACCTCCAGGGTTATATGCATTCTTCCTTTCTGTCCTCTCCTGTGCCTCTCTTTGACATTCGTTCAGCATTTCATCTATTGCCCTCTCAATCTCTTTCTCCTCTTCTCTTGATCCCTCTACAACTTGTTGGCTCCTCTCTGACACTTCTTCACCTTTCTTTTCCTGTCTGCATCCCTTTGTCCTGTCATCTGTCCCTTTTACCTCGTCAGCCCCCGTCACTGATCGTCCTTTTGTTTTCTTCCCCATTTTCCTTCCTCCTTCCCTTTGCCTTTCTCTCCTCCCTTCTGCTTGTACGCGGGCTCTGAGGTAGGGACAGGTTTTCCTCGACCTTTGGGATGCGTTTCACCTTCTCCACGGGAGCTCAAGCCATGCGGCCTATTGCCAATCGAACGATTGCGGAACTCATCACGCGCTGTCCTGGCTGCTTCAACTTGCTCAGCGGGTTCTGAGATCCTTATTGGTTCTGTATTGACTAGCTCCAGCTGCCTCGACACTGAATAGTGGCTACCTCGTAAGGTAGCCTCGAGCGACTTCGCTCTTTGGACAAGAGTGTCCATCGCAGCGGCCACTTTCCTCCGGAGCAGTAGGTCGGTGACATGAGCCACAGTTAACAACTCCTGTAGCATCACCGGACTTGCAAGAGGTTGCAACCTGGGGGGCCATTTGATCACCAAAAACAAGGTCGAAGGTCAAATGGCCATTTGGACACGAAAAAACGGTATGGCCGTGAAAAGTTATTTGGCCGTGAAAAAGCCGGTAAGGCCGTGAAAAAGTGTGCATTTGGACGTGAAAAAACGGCTCTTGGCCGCGAAAAGGCGTGAAAAAACGTGAACTCAAGGAGTTGAAACCGTGAAAAAACCAAATGGCCGTGAAAACGGGCAATGGCATCAAAGCTTTACAAAATAGGGTCGAGAGCTGTTTGATCGCATTTTTAGTGATCGAATGGCTCCCCAGGAAGTATTGGTGTGTGTACATCGAAAACAGCGGACTCAGATGTTCCCTCGAGAGGCTGTGGAGTTCGCCTCGCGAGGATAGAAGGTGTTCACGAACGTTGTCGAGCGCTTGGGCTGTCAGAGTTTCTCACTCAATCGTCGCAGCCGCCGTGTTTCTTCGAAAAGCGGTCCTTCCTCTTCGGACGCCTCGTTGCCCTCTGACGTCGACGTTGATGAGGATCCCAAGTCACTGGAATCTGACCGCTTCCTCTTTTTGTCCTTCTTTTTTCCAACCCCACGAGCCTTCTTCATCAAGCGCTTCCTCCTGGGGATGTTCGGGTCCAAGCACGTGTGACTGAACAGTGCTCTGGCGGTCTTCTGCCCTCGCTCCAACTCTTCTGTCTCCTCCTTCTTTTCCAACATCTCATCATAAGCCTTCTCTGCGGCTCTCTCCTTCTTCTTCCTCTTCCTCTTATCTTTCTTCTTTGCCTCGCCTGCCGGGGACTCACCTTTGTCCTCCTTCTCCTCTGGTTTGGGAGGTTTCTCACCTCCCTTCCCTTTCCACGCTCCATCGCCATCTCCCGTAGTCCAGCCAACTCATCCACTTCAGCCTCACCTCCAGCCTTGGCCGGTATCAGGTTGGTGTGCCATGGCTTCGGCGCAACACTGCAATCCCAATAGCCTCGGCTGTGCATGTAGGTGTCGCCAGTCGTCAACTGTGTGCAACCTGGCTGGCAGACGTGAACCTGGATCAATCGTGAACCGCCTCCTCCAAAACGCTCCAAGACGCGGTCCGACATTGTCCCCGTCAGCTCAACTTCAACCTCCTCCTCAGCAGGCATCAACTTGCGAATACGCCCACTGACCTTGGCGTGTCCGCCGTAGTACGAAGTCTCTCCAAACTCCACAATGTCCAAGCTCCTCAACCTCTCCATTGTCAAAGATGCCAACGTGTTGTATTCTTCTGTGGGTGGCTTCTCCTCTTCATGACCTTCTTCAGCTTCTGCCCGGGCAGGCCTCCTCAGCGGCCTCACTCTGGCAGCTGCTGCCGCCGGTCTCCTCATTTTGGGAGCCATTGCTCCCCTCTACCAGCGTTCTCTGTACTGCTTCCTTTCGAACAGTTCTTGCTTGGCTCTTTTCGTGACTCCTTTGTTGGTGCCCTCTGTCCACCTTGGATGATACGAGTAAGGCACTCGCCCTTGCGAACCTTTCCCTTGTGCACCTCCTCGACCTCGTCCAGGTTCAACTGGGGGTGCTTTCGGGGGAGGATGATCAGGCGTTCGCGGAGACCTGGCCTCACGACGGCTAGGCCGGGGACGCAGGTAGTTTTCTCTCTGAATGCCACTACTGGGCCTTGCTCTCCTCTCCTCCTCTTCTCTCTCAGGCTTATGGGAGGTGTGGTCCTCCCTTTTCTTCCTTCTCACCACGGACCCACTAACTGATCTTGAATTGCTGTCTCTCTTCTTCGCCTTCCTCTTCTCTTTCTCCTTCTGATACTTGGGAGTCCTGGATCGCTCCCTTGCTGGTCTCTCCTCTTCTCTTCGCCTGGGCAATACCTTCTTTTCTTCGCTTTGCTGAACTTCCTTTGACTTTTCTTCCTTCTTCTCAACCTCCTCTGTCCTTGCTGGTTCTTCCTTAGGCACTTTCTCCTTGTGATCCTTCTTCGGGCTCCTTGACTTCCTCTTCTTCTCCTCCGAGTGAACTTTGGGAGATTCCTCTCCCTTTGCAGCTTCTCCTCTGGCAGCCTTCTTGGGAGATGCTTCTCCCTTCTCGGTCACCTCGTCCTCCTCCGGGAAGAGCCTGGCAACCGAGTAGTAGGCGGAGTCAAGGATCTTGGTGACTTTCGCTTCCGCCTCAAGGGTTGTTGGAAGTCGGGAGCTGCTCACACCGGCCCTTAGTCGCTCGATCGAGGCACACACCGTGCACTGCCCAGCGAGGAGTCTCCACTTCCCACACGCTGAGCAGGCTTGCATGCCCTTTCGAGCCCAAAGCTACGTGGGAGACACATCTGATTCGTGTTTAGTTATGTGGACATTCAACCATATATTCTTAAAACAATCGAGACTCCAAACCCGATGAGTTATGATCAGTCAAAACGTCCTCAAGATCCAAATCTTTGCAGCGACGGAGATAATCTGCTTGGGTGCTGATTAAACACAAGGATTCAAGTAAAAAAACACCCTCAACATATACTATTTACATGTTTTCATAATATCTTGATATATCTTGATAATATCTTGGAATTGCATGTTTCAGTTGGAAGTCAACAAGCTGAGCTATCTTCAACCATTGTGAAACCAAATGCCACGATCCCTCCAACTAAGTTGATGTCATGTTGCTTCCACATCTTCTCACAAGACACTAATATGAAGAACAAACATGTATGCATTGCACTCCGACTCACTAACATGGAAGTGAAAACCACCCTGTTTGTAGAAGAAGATCGTCTTCCCAAAGGCAATTTTCCATTTCAATGTTAGTGAGTCAGAGGGTAACACTAGACTGACCTCTGTGCCAACAATCTGAAGAACTGGCCCTCTTTTCAAGGAAAACAAGCGCCGCAAGTGAAGGCTGCAAGTACCTTTTCAAAACGTTGGAAGCCGAGGATTCAAGGTTGATGAACTGCCCAAAGTGAAGTATTGATCAAGCTGTTTCTCCAAGGAAAAGACATCTTCACAACGAGACAACAGCCACACATACAATATTGGTTTTTGCATCTGCGCAAATGTCTGGATTTGTGATGCTGGTAGGATTCAGAAGGGCTGCTGGGATGGCATACAAGGGAGGTCAAATACACTGCTTCAACTTTGCTGGTCAGAAGCAACGTCGGGGGCTTCTTTGCGGAGGATACACTTCTAACATAACTGAGGACATGTGTGTGTGTGTGTGTGTGAAGAGTACTCAGTTGCAAAAGCTTGGGCTGACATCTGCCCTTGTAGAGGCGTGTCGTCTATGTCTGCATTACCCAACGCACTTGTCAATCCCCAAGCAGAATCGCTTAGGATGTCCCAGTTTGGCTCTGAGTTTCGCTTATGACACCGAGAGCTTCCTT